>RWGY01000031.1:19371463-19954700 GCA_007726485.1 Eragrostis curvula
ACCTGCCAAAGCCCAGCCCAGGAGGGGCCAGGCACAGGTCGGCCGACCCCCCTTGGCCAGGTCGGCCGACCTGGCAGGGTGGCCCCCTGGGCCCACCTTTCTATGGCGGTTTGCTACCGACCTCTGGAGGTCGGTTCCACCTACATTAAATGCCACCGACTTACGGAACCGCCTCCAGGAACCGAACTTCAAGGATTATATAAGGAGGGGTACCCCCCTCCTTCAACACACACCACAATACAAGGATCATTCCCTCCTCTCCTCACGCTAGAGCTAGAGACTCTTCTAGGTAGTGCTAGGCTAAGTAGTGGGCTGCCTCATTGCTCCCAAGGTCTTGTGGAGAATTGCGTATAGCTCTTGTATCCTCTCTTTGTAAGACTTGTTCTTCGTCTAATGGAATACATTCGTTCGTATAGTTGTTATGTGCTTAGTAGTTTGATCATGATCTTGCATGAATGTTCATCGTTCGTTCATGTTTGTTCATCGCTCGTTCATGTTCGTTCATCGTTCGTTCATCGTTCATCGGTGATCACTAGTAAACATACATCGAGCGTTCCTTATTCGTTCATGCTTGATTATCGATTATTCTTGCACGTACTTGATTGATCGTCGTTCGTCGCTCGTTCTTGAGCGACGAACGCTTATGCATAACTTAGTGCTTGCTTTGATTCTTTTGTCTAACTCATGCTAGTTAGGCTGGTTGTTCTTATGTGTCGGCATCGGGCTCTTTGTCCTGCAAAGGTGCTCTAGATTTATCACCCCGTCGATCCGAAGGGTTGGGGGTGCCTCGAGGGATCTAGAGTTGTGGTTAGTGACGCCGGCATGGTGCTGGGGTTGTCTCTCCACCCTTGAGTGTGTGCGTGTCCCACGGTTTGTAGAGGTAGGTGGCAGGAAGTGACAGCCCTGTCCATCCAAAGGAACCCTCCACGTTCGGCCACGGCATAGGAGTATGTAAATGCGCCGGAGTTGCGGGGCAGACCCTACGTATGCCGGACCTCCCGAAGTTGCCTAGACATAGACGCTTGCTTGTTCTTGCATGACCTTAGATGATAGGTAGAGGCTTTGCACGCTATATGAATGTTGTACTTTAGGAGTAGTAGCTCACTAGTCTAACTTAGCATTGCTTAGAACTGTCTCTCGCCTTTTTATTAGAGAGAGTGGAATACCTTTGTGTGTGTCACACTATCCTCTATTATTGAATCTTACCCCTGTATTGGAATGTGGTTATATCATCTATCATTTGTAACACCATGAACATAAGTACTCTTAACGACCATGTCTTCCTTTGGGAAAATATAAATACGATACCCTTGGAATACTCTCGGGTGAAATGCTACAACGGGTTATCCGTCTGCTTGCGGATATTCATTCAACATGACATGCCTTATAATTCATATCTAGTACTTGTTACTAGACGTGGATTATTCGGTTAAATAGTGCAAGTGACTAAAACCATAACCCCCCGGCGTCTCCCGCGGCCGCGCATTTTCTGCATGACCGTTAGAGACGCCAACAGGGCGCGGCGAGGTCCCGAGGTCGAGCCGGGGTCGATGGCGGCGACGTCCGTGGGCGTGGCGAGGTACCGAAGTTGAGGAGGGGTCGAGGGCGCGCGGCGAGGTCCCGAGGTCGAGCCGGCGGGTCGAGGCCGCGCGGCGAGGTCCCGAGGTCGAGCCGGGGTCGTGCGCGGCGAGGTCCCGAGGTCGAGGGCGCGCGGTGAGGTCCCAAGGTCGCCGGGGTCGATGGCGCGCGGCGAGTCCCGAGGTCGCCGGGGTCGAGGGCGCGCGGCGAGGTCCCGAGGTTCGAGCCGGGGTCGAGGTCGCGCACGGCGGCATGGATCTTGTTGCGTAGGTGCAGCGGCGGCGAATTTGGGCAGCCTGACGGCGTCGGGAAGAACCGCCGGGATTTTACAAGGGTTTAAGGAGGGAGACGGCCTATATATAGGACGATCTTTAGCCGTGGTTCAATAAGACGTCATCGAACCGCGGCTAAAAATCAAAATTTTTAGAGGCGGTTAGTGACGTCAACGTGTATTTTTAGCCGCGGTTAGTGACGTCAGCGAACCGCCGCTAAAAATGTTTTCCGTGGGAAAATATTAGAAAATGATATAACATGATAGAAAATATTAGAAACTGAAATAAAATTATCTGAAATTTAATAAAATGGTTTCAAATGTAGAAAATGATTTAAAATGTCAGAGAATGAAATAAAATGATTTCAAATTCAGAGAATGAAATAAAATGATTTAAAATGTCAGAGAATGAAATAAAATGATTTAAAATGTCAGAGAATGAAATAAAATGATTTAAAATGTCAGAGAATTTAATAAAATGGTTTCAAATTCGAAGAAAACCGAGTAGAAACTTGAAACCCAAAATTAAGCCACAATTCAAAATGTTAGAAGGAAATAACCTATGCAATGTCTTCCTCTGGCATCACTGAATAAAATTGTCCAAAAGAAACGAGATCAAAACCTTCCCCCCTCGTTTTTGTGATTTTGGAGAAATTCTCCGGCCGCCATGAAAGAGTGGAGCTCGAGCTGGTCGGGCGCACCTTTAAGTACTCTGTGCATTTGTAGCGGCGGTTGACGGCAGCAACCGCCGCTACAAATGCCTTTGTAGCCGCGGTTTCTGCTGTGCCTCTACAAATGGATTTGTAGCGGCGGTTCATGCCTTCAACCGCCGCTACAAAGGCATTTTTAGCGGCGGTTGCTACCATCAACCGCCGCTACTAGCTGCTTCAATATTTTTTAAAAAAATGTGCAGTGACATATTTTGCCACATGCACATCAGTTACAAATTACACCAACACACACACTAACACACTGACTAATATCTAGCTAGCTAGGAAACACATGCAAGCTAAATAACTTAACTAACACACACACTAACATGCTAGCTAACTTAACTATATAATTAACTAACTAAACAACTACTAGTGGTCAAGTACGGCGGCACATCGTTGTCGCTCCCAAAAAATTTTTGCCGCCATGCATGCTACTTCTTCGCCGCCATTGATCATGGCGCCCGCGCGGACGTCGCAGCCGCGCACAACTCACATCCAACCGTGGTTGCGAGCGAGGTGGTGGTGGCGGTTCCTCCCCACCGCGTGGACGTCCTCCAACCGACGCATCTCCAAGACATGTAGCATCATGTTGCCCATGGAGTCAGTCTCCATTCCAGGGCAAATGGGGCAGAGGTACCATATCTTGCCGGAGGGGCTGGTCCTCTCAAGGACCCGCAGCCTGGCGTCGTCGGAGGAGCCTCCGCCGCCGCCATTGTTGGGAGAGCGCGGCGGAGAGGCCGGCAGCTCGTTGCACGGTGGGTACCACTCCCTCGTGGGGCGGGCGCCCACGAAGGCCGTCTGAACGGTGGCGCAGCTGCGGCGGCGAGTCATGGCACGCGGGCAAGGGAGAAACGACGGATGACGCGCACGGGCAAGGAGGCGAGTGGATAAGATGAATGGCGAGCTGAAGGCGTCGAATTTATAGGCACGCGGCGTCGATCGGGAGCCTTCCGTCTCTATTCAGCCCGTGAAAGAGAAGACAATCTCTCCTCTATCCATGAACTTTGTAGCGGCGGTTGACAGCAGCAACCGCCGCCAAATTCATTTGTAGCTGCGGTTGAAGGTAGTAACCGCCGCTACAGTTCATTTGTAGCGGCGGTTGCTGTCAACCGCCGCTACAAATGATTTTTAGCCGCGGTTCGTTTCCACTGTGCCCCCCCCATCCACTGTAGCTGCGGTTGGCTTTCAAAACCGCCGCTACGGGATTTTGGCCACTGTCGCTATAGGCTCCTTTTGTTGTAGTGCATATATGGCTAATAAACGCATAAGGTCTTATGTCATATCAGGTTGGTGTTTCCAATGTCTATAATTTAATGGCATAGGAAAAGCTAATGGGCAGGCAATATGCATGTAAGAAAATTATTCAACCTGAAATAAACCTGAGCCTTTATCATCTGATTCATAGATGGCAAAACTGAACTTTCGGTGCACACTCTGAATAAGTGAAGATGGAACCTGGCAGCTGAAATCCTAGAAACAAGAGGGATGCCAACTATTAGAAAAAATTGCAACACACCAATTTGAGCAACCATAAATAGTTGCCTACATATAATTAATATTTAGCGCCCCTGGACAATTGTTCATAAAACAAAAACAGGCTCAGTGGTGCAACATGCAACTATTATCGTCATTCGGTCGATAGTGAATCAAGATCTATAACAATGATGCATTATGAAAGGAAACTAACGGAAGTACTGGAAACACAACCACTCACCGAGATGATGGGGATACCTTGCCCTGCACACTTGAGAAGCTCCATCAGCTAGTTTCCACTCACCTCAGCCAGCGACATCGCACCATTGCAGGACCCAAAGCATATCATGAAGATAAAGAAAAGTGGCATAGAGGGGAGCCGAGAAGTTCATCCGACGCCCTCCTCTTGCATGCAGTCTCCCTGCACCTAAACCCTAGCCAGAATGGTAGCCTCAACAGAACTTAGCAACCCTGAACCCAAACGAAATGCAACATGAACAACAGAGAAAGGAGGAAGGAACGCAAAGCAACAAATCCATGGATCTAAACAGATCACCAATCCTAAGAGAGAAACTACACAAACACAAATCGGTCTCCTCTTTGTACTACGCTCCTAGGCGATTTCAAGGAAGAAAGATGACAAAAACAAAAAATAAAAAAGGGGAAGAACTCACCAGGGAGGGCGCAGGACCTCTAGGCCGGGCCTGGTCTGCCGCCTCTCCTCACCAGGGCTGCCCTGCCGCCTGCCGCCACTCCCTGCTGCCCAGCGCTGCACCCCTCCGACGCCGTCGCTCCTCACTGGGCCCCGCCCCGACGCTGCCGCGCCACTGCTCTGCCGCCATTTTGGGGCTCGAAACGAAGAACCAGGGCACAGGGAAGGGGGAGAGGTGGGCAGCGGCGGTGGAGGAGCTCACGGCATGGGAGGCGGGCGGCGGCGCGGCTAGGGTTGAGGGCAGGGGAGAGACGGAGATGGAGGAGCAGATTAGGAATAGTGTTGGTATTTCTTAACGTCACAGATAAATCCGCAAGCGTACGGAGAATACCGTTGTAGCACTTCACCCGTGAGTATTCAAGGGTATCGTTATTTATATTATCCCAAAGGAACGGAGTGGAATTATCTACTAGTCTAGCTGGTCCAAGGACACGAAGAAGGATGGTAGGTAAGGGTAGAGAGGATTCCTATGGATGAAGTTCTATCTGGAACAAGGAGGAGCAAACACAGTAGGGCTGTCACCACCTACTGGCAAACCCCCTACTAGGACACGTGGCACTAGGGCTATTAAGTCCCTAGGCCAGTCCTAGGGTCACGTGACAACAAGGCAATCAAGTCCTCACTGCCAGACCGTTTCCAAGTAGTCAATTCCCTAGAACGGAGAGGATTAAGCAAAGCAGGGCTGTCACCACCTACAGGTGACCCTCTCCTAGGACACGTGACAATAAGGCTATCAAATCCCTATGCCAGTCCCAAGGTCACGTGACAGCAAGGCAATCAAATCCTCACTGCCAGACCTATTCTAGTTCACAAGAACCAAAGATAAATTCTACATCTAAATGCTTACTTGAATGGAACGATGATCATGCAAGCAAGTAAAGGAAGAACTTATACTAGAATAGAAACATACAATCCAATAGAATATCGAGAGTACTTACTTGTAATGAAGATGAACGACGAACGAACGATGAACGAACGACGAACGAACGATGAACGAAGAACGAACGACGAACGAACGAAGAACACTTCACTATGAATAAGTATCCTCCAAGGTACAAGATTTGGCTAAGTCCTCAAAAGGGAGGACTACCCTTCTCTCCTACCCTACTCTCTCCCTACTCTACTAGTGTACAAGGGGCTCTAGGCCCTTGGGAGTGGAATGAGGCTCTCCTTCTTGTGTGTTCTTGAGGGGAGGGGGTACCCCTCTATTTATAATCTTGAGTAGGTCGGTTTGGGGGCCTCCACCGCCTCAATGCACCGCCTCAACGCATTAAATGCAGGCAGAACCGACATCAGGAAGGCGGTGGCAACCAGCCAGAGAAAGATGGGCCAGTTTGGCCATTGTAGCAGGTCGGCCGACCTCACTGTAGCAGGTCGGCCGACCCCCCCTTGGCCCATTTGGCCTTGGGCTTTGGCCGAGGGGTCCTCCTTGATGTCTTGTTCAATGATCTTCGTGCATTGGCCCAAGTTGGTTGAGTTTTGTATGACTTTTGATCCATATCTTGTTGGGCTGCCTGTGCTGATTTTCTCGGAGTGATGTGTTGTGGCCTTCTTGATGTGAATTCCCTCCTTTTGATATGAAATGTACCTGCACTCACAAATTCACCAACACTTGTGGAAATCGTTAGTAATAAACTCCTACCAGTATGTTTGGTGTTCATTTTATTTCTTTTATGCAGGTAATTGACGGTCAAAAGTGGTACTTAAGGGCCGTCAACAACACCCCCACACTTGAGGCTTTGCTCGTCCTCGAGTGAAGGTGGAAGATTAAGATAAAGCATGACTTCCTATGGTATGATGCTAGCATACAAGTTATTCCAAGCCATACCTGCACCTGTGAACTTTGAAGTGGCTAACATGCTATCTTGGGCGGTTGAGGAATGGAATGATCTTGATTCAAGTCATCAATACCCCTCTGCTGAGTAACTTGGGTTTTTGAAAGATTTTCAAAGTAAAAGCATAGCTTGTACTCCTCGAATGATAACTCTCAAATCACTCAATGTGTATGATTCCTCACCAAGGCAATGTGTTTGCCTCTTTTCATCCTACTATGTAAGGCTTTATGTGGAGCTTGGTAGGGATGAAAAGGAGCATACTTGCATCACTTATATTGCGAAGTCAAAGAGTGGATCCAAAAGAGAAAACAAGTCATACGATCTGATCAAGAGTGTGCATGTGTGTGGATATATGTGTGGAAGATAGAGTGGGGTGGATACTCCTTGATGTGATGATATCTCTCTCTTGCTTGATGTTTATTCGAGAACATGGCTATCGCTTCTTTTCTTTCTCTTCTCTCTCTTTTTTTTCTTTTTTTTCTGTTCTATCTCCCCTTTTTTTTCATTGTGCTCACCATGTTTGAGCAGATTTTTTTTTCTTCTTCTCTTTTTTTTTTTGAACTCTCTCTTCCTTTTTTTTCAATAGCCATGCCTCTTTTGCAAGAACATTTTGAGAGAAAGACATTGATAGCAAATGAAGGAGTATTTATTTTGGTGGATGGATGAATGGAAAAGGTGTTGCTAACTTCCAATGTAGAAGATAGCATGTTTTGTGGTGGTGGTGTATGTGTACGTGATCTTGATCAAGAAAGTATGACAAGCATCTCACAAGGGTCACACTATTTGACAAAGCTCAAAGCAATAACAAGCAGCACTTGGTAGGGGTTTTTCAGTGTGATCATTATTTGGCTCTGGTGGGAATATAGGATCATTGAGGAGTGCAAAGCTATGGATTTTCAATTTTGCAAATAAATTCCCAAGCACTCTATACAGAAGAAGCAAGATTCCTATCATCCAACCATATCACATTCGCCAACAACTTAGATAAGCATGGGGTCCTATGATATTGGTGTTCACAGGCAACAGATGTGCAAAGCGAGGAATAAAGAGTATGCAGGCCAACCAAACAGAAGCATGCTTGTTTGTTTGAGGGATAAAAGATTTGTTCTTATCATTGAGTTAAATTTTGGTGATTGATGCAAGAAATTTATTTTAACTCAAGAATTGGAGAGTAGGGTATAGGATGTGCAAACCGTCGCATTAGATGAAGTGGAGACCAAGAGGGGTCATAGGATTAATCTTTGTTTTCTTGTCCCGATGGCTCCACTCATTTGCGTGTTGATTGGTGCGACGTTGTGCGTCGTGTTGGTGGGAGATCTCGAATGTGTGCTTGATGAAGGACCAAGAGATTTCCCCCACACTTGTTCTTGTACCTGGATTATTTATTCAAAACAAAAACAAATATGAAAATAAAAGGACTCTACCGGGGTTAAAGACCGGGGAGCCTAAATTTATTGAATTAATCAAACAACTCAAGGCGCATGATAAGTTTGAAAAGGAAATAAAAGGCGCCTAGATTATTCAAACTATTTTTTTTTTCAAGTTTATGTTTTCTTGAACTTGAGACAAATGCAATGAAAACATGGAGAAATGTGAGCAAAAATTTTGTTGAGAAGGTGCTTAAGTAAAACGAGAAATGGAATTGAAGATTCAAGCACTCTTCCTTCAAAAATAAAAAGATGAAGTCCAACTTGGCACACAACTCCCCAATGGCTATGTGATAAGAAGTCAATAGGAGTTGTGCCAAAATTCCTCCAAAATTTTGCTCAAAACATTTTCCAACAAAAGATTGTCTCAAATTCATTTTCACAAAAGAAATAGAAAATTCTTCTCTTTTTTTTTTAAATGCAAATGGCAGGTGGTTTGAACAATCCCAAACGAATGTTGGGAAGATTCAAACATGCAAGAATGCAAGTGGGAAAATCAAATATGCAAGGATGCAATTTTGTGGAAAAATCCAAATATGCATGAAGGGAGAATCCAAATATGCAAAAGAATGCAAATATGAGATAACTACCGATTATCCTGTCGGCAAGGGCATCATCATTTTAAGTCCGATGAGCAAGACTTTTCTCTGTCATGTTAGCTTGATCATGTGGCTCCGGAGAATATCTGCAAGGTTAGTGCCAATATACCACCACGATATCTGCAATATTTATGATAAACGAAAGCATCTACAACCAACCTAAAGAATGAATAACAAAAGAGATAAACAAGGTGGTTGTAGGCCTCATGCGGGGTTTTGGCACTAAGGGGCACGGAGTCTAGAGATTCATGGCATGAGCATGTTTCTTGTGGGTGTTCAAGAAAGAAGCTCCCATGCTCATGCTTAGGATCATGATTAACGGGCGATGAATCAAGAGAACTATCAAATGAGCATGTTTCTTGTTGATTTTCAATGAAGAAACTTTCATGCTTATGCAAAGGATCAAGTTCTTCTAGAGTTGATGCCTTGAGGACGTCCATAGCCCAAGAGTTTTCCTTCTCAAGAGGTTCTTGATCACCAACAAGAATGGTGCACGGAGGGCTAGAGGGAAGAGGCTCAAGATAGAGGGATGGTGATGAGGATTGTTGGGCTAGGAATGTTTCTTCTTTTCTATCCTCATCATGGATGGAAAACCTCTCATCCTTATGTGGAGCAAGATCCAATGATGCGAACGGGGATACAAACATCACTTACTCAAGTGGTTCATGTTCAAGATGAGGTTTTGCCAAAGGACTTTGATAGCTGGTGCTGGTGAAAGGGGCTTCCTCAAGAATTTCCTTCATGTCCTCCTTGAGAAATGGTTCTTTGAGAGGATTGGGAGGAGTAGGAGGCATCTTGTCCCATATGTCGTTTGAGGTTTTTCCATGATCTTCAATAATTTCTTCCTCAAACTCATACGGGGACTCGGGAGGCTCAACAGGTGAATCATGGGATGTGGACAAATGGGGGATGGATTCAGATGTTGAGGGTTCCTCGATGCTTGACACGACTGGCTTTTGGAGGGACTCACTAAGATGATAGATGAAGGAATTGTTTTCTGTGATCAAATCCAAGATCTTTCTTCCTTCGGTCGGTGTTTTGGAAGCAAAGGACCCTCCAGCGGCGATGTCAAGATATAGGGCGGACTTCTTGTCTAAACCCATGTAGAAATATTGCAATAGCATGGGATCGGGGATAGACAAGTCTGGGCCAGTAAGAGTTAGCAAGGAAAACCTAAACCAGGCCGCACCTATAGACTCCTTCTCATTCTGCGAGAAATTGATGATTTCCAATCGGAGAGCTACGATTCGAGATAAGGGAAAGAAGGCTGAGCAAAATTTATCTCGGAGTTTTTCCCAATCCCCATTCACGCTTCTGATGGTAAGCTTGTACCATTGTGCCGCTTTCTCACGAAGGGAGAAAGGAAACAACTTCCATCTCACGGTCTCTTGTGCCATGCCCTGGATCACGACACATGAACACACTTGCTCGAACTCTCGCACATGGTGATATGGATTTTCTTGGTCAGTTCCAGAGAAGGGTCGGCTTTGGACCATGGTTATAAAGGTGGGGTCGATCATATAGCCGGATGTGGAAATGGGTTTGGAGGATGGTGGTTGTTGACGGTCGTTACGGACCAATTTTGACCGTCAATTAGCTCAATAAATAAGAAGGACTGGACATTTCTTACACGCATTTTATTTAGAAATAATCTATTTCCACATGTACCTCTAGATTTTAGTGTGCAGGTGGAATAAGGGAGAAATCCAGGTAAAATCATGCCCCAAGGCGATGAAACAACACTTTTACAAACTCGACGTTCGCCACGGGAATACAACTCCAAGACAAAAGGCCAAATATCGTCAAAGTCCAACACAACCAAGGCCTAATGCACCTGGACCAGAGAAGATCACCCAGAGGGGGAGCCACCTACCAAAGCCCAGCCCAGGAGGGGCCAGGCACAGGTCGGCCGACCCCCCTGGCCAGGTCGGCCGACCTGGCAGGGTGGCCCCTTGGGCCCATCTTTTTATGGCGGTTTGTAACCGACCTCTGGAGGTCGGTTCCCCCTGCATTAAATGCCACCGACCTCAGGAACCGCCTCCAGGAACCGACCTTCAAGGCTATAAATAAAGGGGTACCCCCCCTCTCAACACACACCACAATACAAGGATCATTCCCTCCTCTCCTCACACTAGAGCTAGAGACTTTTCTAGGTAGTGCTAGGCTGAGTAGTGGGCTGCCTAATTGCTCCCAAAGTCTTGTGGAGAATTGGGTATAGCTCTTGTATCCTCTCTTTGTAAGACTTGTTCTTCATCTATGGAATACATTCGTTCATATAGTTGTTATGTGCTTAGTAGTTTGATCATGATCTTGCATGAATGTTCATCGTTCGTTCATGTTTGTTCATCGCTCGTTCATGTTCGTTCATCGTTCATTCATCGTTCATCGGTGATCACTAGCAAACATACATCGAGCGTTCCTCGTTCGTTCATGCTCGATTATCGATTATACTTGCACGTACTTGATTGATCGTCGTTCGTCGCTCGTTCTTGAGCGACGAACGCTTATGCATAACTTAGTGCTTGCTTTGATTCCTTTATCTAGTTCATGCTAGTTAGGCTAGTTATTCTTATGTTCTGGCATCGGGCTCTTTGTCCTGCAAAGGTGCTCTAAATTTATCACCCCGTCGATCCGAAGGGTTGGGGGTGCCTCGAGGGATCTAGAGTTGTGGTTAGTGACGCCGGCATGGTGCTGGGGTTGTCTTTCCACCCTTGAGTATGTGCGTGTCCCACGGTTTGTAGAGGTAGGTGGCAGGAAGTGACAGCCCTGTCCATCCAAAGGAACCCTCCACGTTCGGCCACGGCATAGGAGGATATAAATGCGCCGGAGTCGCGGGGCAGACCCTGCGTATGCCGGACCTCCCGAAGTTGCCTAGACATAGACGCTTGCTTGTTCTTGCATGACCTTAGATATTGGGTAGAAGCTTGCACGCTATATGAATGTTGTACTCTTGGAGTAGTATCTTACTAGTTTGACTTAGCATTGCTTAGAATTGTCTCTCGCCTTTTATTAGAGAGAGTGGAATACCTTTATGTGTGTCACACTATCCTCTACTATTGAACCTTACCCCTGTGTTGGAATGTGGTTATATCATCTATCATTTGTAACACCATGAACATGAGTACTCTCAACAACCATGTCTTCCTTTGGGAAAATATAAATACGATACCCTTGGAATACTCTCGGGTGAAATGCTACAACGGGTTATCCGTCCGCTTGCGGATATTCATTCAACATGACATGCCTTATAATTCATATCTAGTACTTGTTACTAGACGTGGATTATTTGGTTAAATAGTGCAAGTGACTAAAACCATAACCCCCGGGCGTCTCCCGCGGTCGCGTATTTTCTGCGTGACCGTAAGAGACGCCAACAAGCATTTCTGGCGCCGTTGCCGGGGAATACATTGGTTAATAAGAGTACTATGATTGTTCATGATTACACTTGATATGATCTAACCATTGCCCATGCAGGCTAACCTTGATCTGTTTTCTCTTTGATGTGAAAACAGGATAGTGTATGCGTGGATTCGACTTGCCGCAAAACTTTGTTGACAATCCCGAGTCACTTGTGAGGAAGACTCGACCTCGCGTCGTCGTCTCCCCTCAAGAACTCGCGACAAGTGAACCCGCATCTTCCGCACCATCAACTTCAACAAACATGGCTAACAGGACCCTTCGTGAATACTCTGCGCCCTCCGTCGCCAATGTGCCCGTTGGACCCGTTGTCGACGCTGGTGCCGCAGGACTTGACATCAAGTCTAGCCTCATCACTATGGTGCAGGCCATACCCTTTTGTGGGAAGGCCCACGAGGACGCCAACTCTCATCTTCAACAGTTCCTAGAGATATGCAGCACGTCAGCAGCCGGAGCCAACCAAGATGCTATTAAACTCCGCCTGTTTCCCCTCTCCCTCCTTGGGAAGGCGAAACAGTGGTTCTACAATAACCGTGCAAGCATTGACACTTGGGACAAGTGTTGTACGGAGTTCCTCGCTAAGTTTTTCCCGATGGGCAAAACCAATGCCCTTCGTGGAAGAATCTCAAGTTTCCAGCAAGCAACAAATGAGTCCATGCCCGAGGCATGGGAGAGGTTCCAAGAATACATATCTGCATGCCCACACCATGGGATGGAAGAATGGCTCATTCTTCAACATTTCTACAACGGGTTGACATCAACAACCCGTGGACATATGGATGCCGCTGCTGGAGGAGCTTTCTTCTCTAAAATCGTGGCTCAAGCAAAAGAGCTTATAGAGAAGATGGTTTCAAATCAAGGGTGGAGCGACGATCGACTCCAAACACGCTCAAAAGGCATTCACCCTGTCAAAGAGGTGGACATGTTGTCCGCCAAACTTGACCTCCTCATGAAGCGCTTGGATGAACACAACTCAAATGGTAGTGTTCGTTAGGGGTGGCTAACGAGCCAGCTCGGCTCATTAAGGCTCGGCTCGTTAAAGCTCGTTCTGATAACGAGCCGAGCCGGCTCGGCTCATTAAGACTAACGAGCTAAAATAGAAGCTCGGCTCGGCTCATTATAAAAATCGAGCCGGCTCATTAGGCTCACGAGCCAAGTGTAATAAAACTTTAATGACAAAAACATAGGTAATTTTAAACTTTTTTTAATTATTAGCATGTGTTAACAATACAAAAATTATAATATAAAACAATATTGTAAAAAAATATCAATCTAAGTCAACATAGGTGGAAATAAAAACATGACCCAACATTGAACATGATTTTCTTTATCTATAGTGAACTTGGTTTATTTATTCGATGATAAATTGAGCTTCTCAACATAAAAAAACTACCATCTTATTAGAGAATTAAAGTTGATATTTCTATATAATCAAGCCTATCGAGCTAACGAACTGTTCGCGAGCAGCTCACGAGCTGGCTCGTTAACAAACGAGCTAGGATAGAGGCTCGGCTTGGTTCATTAAGAAGACCGAGCCGAGCCGAGCCGAGCCAAAACCATGATCGAGCCGAGCTGGCTCGCGAGCCTCGAGCTTTTTTGCCAGCCCTAGTGTTCGTGCATTGGACTCACGCATGACGTGTGAGGAATGCGGGGACACAGGCCATATGGGGAAGGATTGCCCCCACACCCAAGAAGATGTGTTCTATATGAACAACAACAATGGGTATCGTCCAAACGGAGGCCAAGGATATAACCAAAACCGACCATCCTATCAAACAGGTAACAACTTTTCTGGCTTCAACAATAATCAACCTTCCTTGAAAGACTTAGTTTTTGGCCAAGCTAAAATTAACGAATCAATCAACAAAAAGTTTGCTGCCAATGATAAAGATCTAGAAAATAAAAATTCACAGTTAGAAGGTTTTTCCTCCGCTTTCAAAAATCAACTGAGCTTTAATAAAATGATAGAAACTCAAATTGCTCAGCTTGCTGCTCTTGTTCCTGCCTCTAATTCTGGGAAGATCCCGGGGCAACCCGAGGCTTCCTTACAAAATGTTAATGCGGTTACCACGAGGGGAGGAAAGTCCACTCGGGATCCGCCATATCCTAACCATGCAGGAAAGAAGAACAGGACTGAACAAGAGGAAGAAGGCCCTTCTAACACTCAAGAAAAAGAACATGATGAACCAAAGACGGCCAGTGGGGAGGCAATAGAATTTCAAGACACCAACTTCATGCCGTTCCCACACCGAAACAAGAAGCCAAAGGTTGATGAACAGTTTGACCGTTTTGTTGAGGTCATCAGAAAAATTCATGTCAACGTGCCTTTGATGGACATGGTATAAGTGCCCACATATGCACGTTACCTCAAAGACATCCTCAACAACAAACGACCACTACCCAACACAGAGATGGTCAAACTCACCGAGGAGTGTAGCGCTGCTATACTCAATCGTCTCCCAGAAAAGAAAAAGGACCCTGGCTGCCCCACCATATCATGCTCTATTGGGGCACATCACTTCGAGCACGCCCTATGTGATCTAGGGGCAAGCGTCAGCGTCATGCCCAAGGAAGTCTTTGATCGATTAAGCTACACAGAGCTGACTCCTACACCAATGAGGTTGCAACTAGCAGATTCATCAGTTCGCTACCCTGCGGGGATAGCCGAAGACGTTCCGGTGAAAATCCAGGGTAACTTCATTCCGGTGGACTTTGTGGTGCTAGAGATGGACATTGATAAGGAGACGCCCCTCATCTTGGGACGTCCCTTCCTCAGCACCGCAAGGGCTCAAATTGATGTTGGGGCCGGAGAAATCCGTTTCTACATCAATGAGAAGGAGGAGAAATTCGAGTTTCAGCCCCGAAAAGAACAATGCTCAATGATCAAGATCAAGTATGGGCCAAACCCCTCAAACATCAAAGAAATCGAAGTGACTCCAAGAAAGACGGACAATCTCATTGCTTTTTGGAAGCAACTTGACAAACGTGAGAACCCGTCATGGTACCAACCCAAGAAACCTGCAACACCACGGCCGGGATTATGGGTCAAGAAATCAGCCCCTCAAAAGCCACCTACACCGCCCAAGATCAAACAAGTGTGGCAAATAAAGAAGGTGCATCCACCTTCATCCTCTTCTCCAAGGACAGGGCCAGCACCTCAAGAATGAAACTCATGGAGAAGTCCTTGCTCGCCAGTCTTAAAACGGCAAAGCCCTGGACCGACAGGATAATCGGCGTTATCATTTCTTTTGATTCCTTTTTGAATTTCTTTTCATTTTCAAAATCACCATTTGCATTTTTTCGAACCACTTTGCATTCGCACTTTTCCCTCAAAAAGATTCTTTTGAATTTTTCCGCCAGCATATTCGCGTTTTCCTCGCCATGCATACAAAAATCAATTTTCCAAAAAAATACTTGGTTTTTCAAAACTTTTTTCACTCTTTTGTGAAAAGTTTTAGATTGCCTCTGTACCACTACAATAAATTTTTCCACATGTTAGAAATTTTCCAACATTTTCCTCTTCTAATTTTCTGAAAATCATTTGAATTTTTGAGGCATGTTTTCTATTGGAAATCTTTCTGAGCAACATTTTCGAGGATTTACTGGACATAGCAGCCAAGGTCATGAATCATATGACCGTTGGAGGCTATAGGCCAAGAGGGGGGACAAGTGAGCCCAGCAGGGGGTCGGCCGACCCCACCAGAGCAGGTCGGCCGACCTGGGGTAGCTGTTGCTGCCCCCCTGCTTTCGTGCTATAAGTTGGAGTGACCGGCCAGAGGCTCTCTCCCCCTCACACACACTCATTTTCACTCCTCATTCACTTCATTCTCTTGCTCACAAGGCTCTCCATTGCTCTCACTTTGTGTTTGCCTCAAAGTTCTGCAGAAAAATCTTTCTCCTAGTGTTTTTCTCAGTTTGTGTTTTGTTTTTGGTTTGCACAATTTTCCGAGTTGCGATTTTCTTGCTCACAAGAACAACCGACGGTTTCGCCAATTTGATTTTCGCTAACATAACCCGTTCGGAGTTGTTATTCTTGTGTTCTTGCTCTCTTTGTGTGCAGCCATGACGGGTGCAAAGAAGCTGTTCAGGTCAATGAAGAGGTCCTTAAGTTCAAGATCAAGTCCAAGCTCTTCACGCCGAAGCACCCACGCGCACCCCGTGGTCGAGCCACCGCCAAGTCCACCACATGAAGCCGAGGAAGAGGAGCAAGAGGGCAACATCGAGCATCGTCTCCTCGCCGACACCGACCTCGACTTGGTGGGCGAGTACGAGATGAACGCCTACGCGCTTCTCCGAAACCGTGTCTTTGCTCCTACGCGAGCATTTGACACGGGGCTGCTGCAAAAGACTGGTATGGATGCTGAATTTGCTCAAGTTTTTAAGGCCATAGGGTGGAAGGATTTTGCTAGTGTAGACAAGCCGGGTTCCCGCTTGCTTACACTTCAGTTTTTATGCACCCTACGAGAAGTAGATGAAGGTAGTACTTTTCGGTTTTTCCGAGAATCATATTGTTTGAAATGGAAAGATCTTAGCATACTTCTCGGCTTTAATTCCCGCTGCAATGTTGATATTGACAATGCCCTCAAGGACTTTTCAAAGCTTGCATTTTGGGAAAGGATTACGGGTTTTTCAACTTGTGTGCAGCCTAGAACTAATCACATCCATCACCCTACTTTGCGTTTCTTGCACATGTGGATTGGCATCACTCTTTTTCCTAGAAGTGATATTAGAATAGTGCGCGAGGATGATATGAAAATTCTTTATGCTATGGTTGAAAAGATTAAGATCTCTCCTGTCCAGTACTTGATTCACCATTGGTTAGAAACTTTCGGGATGATGGGACCAATAGAATGCACCCCTTTGATTACACGCATTGCTGCGGGAGTGGGTGCCTTGCATGATGCTAATGTTGAATATATTTCTATACCCCGCATGCTCATAACCGAAGATTATCTTATCCGTGGTCATACACTTAAGCATGGTCCAAATGATTCCCTCATTTATTATTTTGTCGGGTATACAAACGAGTTTCGGTTACCTAACCCGGATCTTCGCTTGTATACTTGCAAAAAGTCTAACCATTGAGCTCCAAGAAGTGGAGAGTGCGCGCAGGAGTATTTCTTCTCGCAGGAGGACACGCAGGAACACTCCTCCGACTCTGGTGCCACTCAAGGTTTCCACCTTGAGCAAGCAATGAACAACCTCTCCGAACAAATGGGAAGGCTTGAGACGGCGACAGGAGATATCGACTACGCGCTGAACCAACACATCCTACAAACCCATCAGTGGCAAGAGCGCACCGACACCCAGCTCACCAACCTCACCAACATGATGGAGCGGGGACAAGCCGATCTTTCGGCTTACTTTCGCCACATGGGGTTCGATCCACAAAACCCATGAGCAAGAACAAGCTTGTGGGGGAGACACCATACCCCCCGCTAAGGTATCATGTATCGCAACTTGTATCCTTTTATTTTCCTTTGCTTTCGCTTGTTCTTGCTTCTCCTATGAAAAGTACAAAAAAATATGATAAAACTGAAAACAAAATAAAAATGACAAAACTAAAAAGAACAAAAAAATAAGTAGTATAGTTTCTTTTTATGCGCGGTAAGAATGTTTTCAGTCTTCTGTGTTGAGATGATGAATAGTTGCTCTGCTTTATCTCTCTCATGTGCCTAGTTTATAACTTAGTACTCTCCTAGTTTTGAGTTTGTTGGCTAGATAAAACTTGCTTAGAACCTGAAACTTGTGGGTTGCACATGCTTGAGCTAAACCTAAGTTGTTGTGAGAGATGATATGGTAAAAAGAGCTACTCAATCTTGTTCAAGTTAAGCTTGAAAACTCCGGAGATTTTATTTCAAAAATTATAAAATTAATAAGTTCCTCAGTGATGTTGAATTCCTACCAAAGCCATATGTAGTACTCAATGCAAAACCTTACACATATGCTGCTTGTCATTTCGTTGAGCTTTATCAAAATTGAGTGACCCTAGTGAGATGCTTTTCATACTCTCATGATCAAGATCACGTACACATTCCACCTCATATGCTAAACTTCTACACCGGAAGTTAGCAACATGTCATCCACCAAAATAAAGACACTCCTCACAATATATCACCTCTCTTGAAATATCAAAAGTAGGCATGGCTATGCAAGAGAAAGAAAATAAAGCTCACAAAAATGAGCATGATGAAAAGAAAGAGACAAAAATCTGCTCTCATTTTGAGCATGGAAAAAGAAAGAAGAAAAGATAGCCATGCCCAAAATACAAAATAAAGAGAGGTGAACAAAAAGAGGAGCCGTCACCTACATCACCACCATCCACATACACACACTTGCACATCTTGATCTACGATTGTATGACTTGCTATTTCCGTGGATCCACTCTTTTGGTTTTGCAAAATATGAATGCAAGTATGCCTCTCTTTCATATCCTACCTTGAGCTCCACAAAAAAGCCTATTAGATGTAGGATGAGGCAACACACATACCTTGGTGAGGAATAAAAACACCACTTGAGCGATTCGAGAGTATCATTTGAGGAACTTGGTTTTATTTGAAAATTTTGAAAACCTCCGGAGAATAAAAGCAAGACAAGGGATGGGAAAAATAAATGCTCTATACACCGTTCTCTCTCTCAACCACCCAAGGTGAAGTGGAAAGCAAAAGCCCCATAAGGACTAAGGGAAAAGGTGAGTTACCATGGCCAACTTATTCAACTCAAGGATGAGTATCTCTGTTATGCACTTGGTACCTTTGAGAAGTAGGCATTGTAGCAACTCCTGATCAACAACCTAAAGTCCTACTTCTTGCTCGGGACGAGCAAGGGGAAAGCTTGGGGGAGTTGTTGACGGTCGTTACGGACCAATTTCGACGGTCAATTAGCTCAATAAATAAGAAGGACTGGACATTTCTTACACGCATTTTATTTAGAAATAATCTATTTCCACATGTACCTCTAGATTTTAGTGTGCAGGTGGAATAAGGGAGAAATCCAGGTAAAATCATGCCCCAAGGCGATGAAACAACACTTTTACAAACTCGACGTTCGCCGCGGGAATACAACTCCAAGACAAAAGGCCAAATATCGTCAAAGTCCAACACAACCAAGGCCTAATGCACCTGGACCAGAGAAGATCACCCAGAGGGGGAGCCACCTGCCAAAGCCCAGCCCAGGAGGGGCCAGGCACAGGTCGGCCGACCCCCCCTGGCCAGGTCGGCCGACCTGGCAGGGTGGCCCCCTTGGCCCATCTTTTTATGGCGGTTTGTAACCGACCTCTGGAGGTCGGTTCCCCCTGCATTAAATGCCACCGACCTCAGGAACCGCCTCCAGGAACCGACCTTCAAGGCTATAAATAAAGGGGTACCCCCCCCCCCCCCTCTCAACACACACCACAATACAAGGATCATTCCCTCCTCTCCTCACACTAGAGCTAGAGACTTTTCTAGGTAGTGCTAGGCTGAGTAGTGGGCTGCCTAATTGCTCCCAAAGTCTTGTGGAGAATTGGGTATAGCTCTTGTATCCTCTCTTTGTAAGACTTGTTCTTCATCTATGGAATACATTCGTTCATATAGTTGTTATGTGCTTAGTAGTTTGATCATGATCTTGCATGAATGTTCATCGTTCGTTCATGTTTGTTCATCGCTCGTTCATGTTCGTTCATCGTTCATTCATCGTTCATCGGTGATCACTAGCAAACATACATCGAGCGTTCCTCGTTCGTTCATGCTCGATTATCGATTATACTTGCACGTACTTGATTGATCGTCGTTCGTCACTCGTTCTTGAGCGACGAACGCTTATGCATAACTTAGTGCTTGCTTTGATTCCTTTATCTAGTTCATGCTAGTTAGGCTAGTTGTTCTTATGTTCTGGCATCGGGCTCTTTGTCCTGCAAAGGTGCTCTAGATTTATCACCCCGTCGATCCGAAGGGTTGGGGGTGCCTCGAGGGATCTAGAGTTGTGGTTAGTGACGCCGGCATGGTGCTGGGGTTGTCTTTCCACCCTTGAGTATGTGCGTGTCCCACGGTTTGTAGAGGTAGGTGGCAGGAAGTGACAGCCCTGTCCATCCAAAGGAACCCTCCACGTTCGGCCACGGCATAGGAGGATATAAATGCGCCGGAGTCGCGGGGCAGACCCTGCGTATGCCGGACCTCCCGAAGTTGCCTAGACATAGATGCTTGCTTGTTCTTGCATGACCTTAGATATTGGGTAGAAGCTTGCACGCTATATGAATGTTGTACTCTTGGAGTAGTAGCTTACTAGTTTGACTTAGCATTGCTTAGAATTGTCTCTCGCCTTTTATTAGAGAGAGTGGAATACCTTTGTGTGTGTCACACTATCCTCTACTATTGAACCTTACCTCTGTGTTGGAATGTGGTTATATCATCTATCATTTGCAACACCATGAACATGAGTACTCTCAACAACCATGTCTTCCTTTGGGAAAATATAAATACGATACCCTTGGAATACTCTCGGGTGAAATGCTACAATGGGTTATCCGTCCGCTTGCGGATATTCATTCAACATGACATGCCTTATAATTCATATCTAGTACTTGTTACTAGACGTGGATTATTTGGTTAAATAGTGCAAGTGACTAAAACCATAACCCCCGGGCGTCTCCCGCGGTCGCGTATTTTCTGCGTGACCGTAAGAGACGCCAACAGTGGTGGCTCAAATGACATTCCCCTTGGAGCAGAGAAGGATTGGATTGTAGGTTCTGGCTCCATGATAAATGTTTTTGGTATTTTTCAAGGAAGGGATAGGAATGATGGATGGTGAAAGATTGATGATCGATAAGAAATAAAAAAAAGGATAAAGGATACAATACGAGGACCAACTAGGTTCGAAGATAAAAAGCAACTACCGTTCCCTGGCAACGGCGCCAGAAATGCTTGTTGGTATTTCTTAACGTCACAGATAAATCCGCAAGCGTACGGAGAATACCGTTGTAGCACTTCACCCGTGAGTATTCAAGGGTATCGTTATTTATATTATCCCAAAGGAACGGAGTGGAATTATCTACTAGTCTAGCTGGTCCAAGGACACGAAGAAGGATGGTAGGTAAGGGTAGAGAGGATTCCTATGGATGAAGTTCTATCTGGAACAAGGAGAAGCAAACACAGTAGGGCTGTCACCACCTACTGGCAAACCCCCCTACTAGGACACGTGGCACTAGGGCTATTAAGTCCCTAGGCCAGTCCTAGGGTCACGTGACAACAAGGCAATCAAGTCCTCACTGCCAGACCGTTTCCAAGTAGTCAATTCCCTAGAACGGAGAGGATTAAGCAAAGCAGGGCTGTCACCACCTACAGGCGACCCTCTCCTAGGACACGTGACAATAAGGCTATCAAATCCCTATGCCAGTCCCAAGGTCACGTGACAGCAAGGCAATCAAATCCTCACTGCCAGACCTATTCTAGTTCACAAGAACCAAAGATAAATTCTACATCTAAATGCTTACTTGAATGGAACGATGATCATGCAAGCAAGTAAAGGAAGAACTTATACTAGAATAGAAACATACAATCCAATAGAATATCGAGAGTACTTACTTGTAATGAAGATGAACGACGAACGAACGATGAACGAACGACGAACGAACGATGAACGAAGAACGAACGACGAACGAACGATGAACGAACGAAGAACACTTCACTATGAATAAGTATCCTCCAAGGTACAAGATTTGGCTAAGTCCTCACAAGGGGAGGACTACCCTTCTCTCCTACCCTACTCTCTCCCTACTCTACTAGTGTACAAGGGGCTCTAGGCCCTTGGGAGTGGAATGAGGCTCTCCTTCTTATGTGTTCTTGAGGGGAGGGGGTACCCCTCTATTTATAATCTTGAGTAGGTCGGTTTGGGGGCCTCCACCGCCTCAATGCACCGCCTCAACGCATTAAATGCAGGCAGAACCGACATTAGGAAGGCGGTGGCAACCAGCCAGAGAAAGATGGGCCAGTTTGGCCACTGTAGCAGGTCGGCCGACCTCACTGTAGCAGGTCGGCCGACCCCCCCTTGGCCCATTTGGCCTTGGGCTTTGGCCGAGGGGTCCTCCTTGATGTCTTGTTCAATGATCTTCGTGCATTGGCCCAAGTTGGTTGAGTTTTGTATGACTTTTGATCCATATCTTGTTGGGCTGCCTATGCTGATTTTCTCGGAGTGATGTGTTGTGGCCTTCTTGATGTGAATTCCCTCCTTTTGATATGAAATGTACCTGCACTCACAAATTCACCAACACTCGTGGAAATCGTTAGTAATAAACTCCTACCACTATGTTTGGTGTTTATTTTATTTCTTTTATGCAGGTAATTGACGGTCAAAAGTGGTACTTAAGGGCCGTCAACAAATAGGAATAAAGAGGTGAGCAGCCTGGCAAACACAAAGTCGGTCAACCACCACAGGAGGACGACCAACAGGAAGGTGACGCGTGAGGAAAAATACACCGATTGTTTTCACCGCAGCTCGGTAAACCCAACTCGTGTACTCGCTTGCAGATCTCGATCCTACGGTTAAAAATCCCAAATGATTGAGAGCGTGGGTACACGACGCCGACTAGAGAAGAAAATCATTGAGGAGGAGGTTGAATGGAGGTTAACAGGCATCTACGGAGAGCCTGAGTGGAATCGTAAGAGTGTGACGTGGGATGCGTTACGAGGACTACAGGGGACTGCAAATCTCCCGTGGCTTACTCTTGGAGATTTTAATGATATTCTTTACAATTTTGAGAAGGAAGGAGGAAGACCGAGAACGCAAAGGCAGCTGCAAGCG
Organism: Eragrostis curvula; assembly: GCA_007726485.1. Classification (NCBI taxonomy): domain Eukaryota; kingdom Viridiplantae; phylum Streptophyta; class Magnoliopsida; order Poales; family Poaceae; genus Eragrostis; species Eragrostis curvula. The sequence goes on from RWGY01000031.1 coordinate 19,394,265, forward strand.
TTTCATGATGTTCTTGCAGAATGTGAGCTGATCGATATGGGCTACATCGGAGACATTTTTACTTGGCAGCGTGGTAAGATTCGGGAGCGCCTAGACCGAGGGGTAGTGAATACCAACTGGTCAAATATTTTCCCCGCTGCCAGGTTGATAAATTGTGAAGTGATAAAATCCGACCATCGCCCGATCTTGGTAGACACTGAATACCTAGCGAGTGCGTATAGAGGCAACGGAGAGAGACGGAAGCGCTTTGAAGCACGATGGCTCCATGAGGACACTGTCGAGAAGATTGTTAAAGCAGCCTGGGCATGTGCGGCATCCAGAGGGGAGGGTCCTAGTCTCATGCAAAAAGTAAATGCAGATTTACATGTGTGGGACAGAGATACACTGAAGGGGCCAGCCAAACGCATGAAAGACTTAACGACCGATTTGGAGAGGCTGCGACGGGCCCGTGACTGATGCTACTTTAGCATCTCAGAAAGAATTAATGGTGCGTTTGGAACTGATGCTCGAACAAGAAGAAATTTATTGGATACAACGAGCCCGTGCAAACTGGCTCAAGCATGGGGATAAGAACACGAATAAGCATGTCGGCAATTATAGTAACTGCCCAGTATATTTGCAGGGGTGTGAAGATGTGAAACATATGTTATTTACATGCTCCAAAGCTACAATAATCTGGAAACACCTGAATGTATGGCCTATGATTAAAAGAATCTTGAATTCAAACCGATCGCCCACTCTCCGGCTCCGCACCACCACGGCGGCCACCACGTTCCATCACCAGCAGGCGCGCCCCACCACGGCCACCACGCTCCGGCTCCACACCACCACGGCCACAAGTCTCCGGCTCCAAGCCCCCACCACCACGGCCACCACGCTCCGGCTCCACACCACCATGGCCACAAGTCTCCGGCTCCAAGCCCGCACCACCACGGCCACCACGCTTCGGCTCCGGCGCCATCAAAGCATCACCACGCGCCGTCCGCTCCTGCCCCGAGTCTCGGGCACGACGCGCCTGATCAGGAGACATCGCCGGCCTCTGCTCCAGCTTCGCACGTCGTCGAGGAGGCTCTGGTGCCGAGCTACGTCGCCCGTACGCCGGCGGGATACTACTACCCCTCGTCTGCGCCGGCGCCGGAGAGCTCTGCCGCTACCGTCGCTGTCGCCGATGGATCGGCCGGTTTTCTCGGCTCCGTCGGCGTGTACTTGTTCGCGGCAATGCTGCTCCATTAGTTTCGAGATCATGTAACCTGTGTAATAAGTTTGTGCGCTAGATTTGGTGCCATGCAAACCATTTGGGTTGGTGATTTTTTATTCTTAAATTGAGAAACTAGATTTTGTGTTCTTAAATCCTCTTGAACGAGGAGATGCGCATCATGGCATTGTATACCACATAACGTTATTGATTGGAAATGGAAAACCAAAATGTTCTGCGTGAACGGCAGAGTTTCACCTTTTGGCACTCTTTTTACCCACTGACACTTTGTTTTGCTACTATCCAAACTGATATTGAGGGAAATGGGAAACTAATCTGTTGTGCGTGATATGGGACTGTAACAAATAAATTTCTACGTTGTTAGTTGACGGATTTTTTAAAAAAATTGTATGTTTGGACTCAGTGGCGGAGACGTTCAACACAGGAGGGGCCAATTAAGCAAGGTCACACAAATACTAATCACAGTACACAAAAGTGCTATGTAAAACGGTCGATTTTTAAAGCAAAATGAAGCAGCAAGCATACTAATCAAGTATATGATGGACTGAGGGAGCATATAGACGTGTTGCAGCAGTGTATGACTCGTATGTTCCTAAAATTTTCTACGGCAATTGGGTGGGGGGGGGGGGGGGGGGGGGGGCGTGGCCCCGGCCGTGCCTCCACCAGTGTTTGGACTGGCACATACTGAAAATCAAAATACAGGCAATCATCTTTTGATAACTTTTGTAGAGTGTCATAGGTTATAAATATGAAATCTTACATAAATTTGTTCGTAGGGTGTGGTGATATTTGTGGTAATTTCACAAATATTTGCTATTGAGCAGGTTGACGTTTTCCGAGTTGTCCTTTGGACACGGCCTTGTTCACGTAAAAGAAATATCAGTTTCCTTTTACATACGATGGTGGGTAAAAGAAAGCTAATAGTTCAAGTTTAATATTTTCAGAGTTGCAAAGGTAAACTATAAGGTTGAAGTATGTTTTTGAAAAGAGAGAACTTTTGAGTTTCAATCGAGCCACCAAGTTCTAAGAGTGTTTCACAAAACCATCATCGAAGTTGTAAGGAAAACATCAAAGTCCTATTCGCCACAGCTGAAGCAGCGGGTGAATGTCCAGCGAACAGGCTGCAAGTTTGAATCATGTTGACTGAAATTGAAAACCCCTAAAACGAAAACATGGGTGTTAATATCGTCACGAAAAGCTGTTCGAAGCGTTTCCTAAGGGCATGTTTAGCTTGGCTTTTGCAAACTGCTTGTTCACAGCTTATTCCTATTGCTACAGTAAAATCACTGCTGCTACCGTGGAAAAAGCTGAAAAAAAACACCTCAAATGCTGCTTATTGTGGCTTATTCTGGCACTGAACAGTGAAAGAAGCTGGACAATAAGCTGATGAAAGAAGCTCCACCAAACACAACCTAAAGAAAGAAATCTTCGTTCAAAGAAAAGAATAAATTTTTTTTTGTGCAACATAGAAAGAGTACAAAAAAAAATAAAGTGAGAAGATGCAGGAACCGAACACTGTATCACGGGCGAAGCAATCACACAACTTAACCAATCCAACCGACGCAGCTCCTACGGCATCTCTCCAAATTTAATTAATTAATCCTAGAGAGACCTCGCCACCGTCGACCGCCACTCCGGCGCCGACGTCCACCGCTTGCCGCCATGGCTTCGCCTTCCTCCCCCCGCCTCTGTCCTCCCCTTCCGTGGGCTCGCTCTCCTCCCTCTCGGCCTCCCCCGGCTCCGTGTCGCCTCTCTCGCCGGATGCCAAGCCTTTCTACCCGTGCGGCTCACCCCCGGTCGTCCAAAGGGAGCGCGATGGCGCGATGTCTCCCCGAGCTCGGTGGACTCCGATGAGACCTCGGCCTCGGTCCGGGCGTTTCGAGATGCGGTTCTCGCACCGACGCGCTCGGCGCCGGCACAGCGAGCGGCTGCGCCCCCGGAGAGGTTGCTGCGCCCCCGCCTCCTCCGCCGCCGCCGGCCAGAGCCACGGCTGAGGTCCATGGCCCGTCATGGCCTTGCTCCATCCTGGTCCAGGGTGCCCGTGTTGTGCAGGGCGGCCCGACGGTGGCCGGCAACGCGCACCGCCGTCCGCGCCGGCGAGGCAAGCGCGGGGGACAGAAACGCCTCGTCCATGGCCTGCCGCTCCGGCCAGAACCTCGACCTCCAGCTGCCCGGCCCTTCGTGGCCCGCGAGCGCCTACACCGCAACTCGATCGAGGAGGACGATGGTTGGCGCCGTGTCATCTCCCGTGGGGAGCGCCGTCTCCTTCAGCGCGGCGCCTCCCCGCCGAGGCCTCCATCGCCGACGTACCGGCCACGGTTCCCGGAGGTACTCAACGGCCACTGCCACAACTGTATGTCATTCAACCATCGACGCGCCACCTGCCGGATGCCGCCAAGATGTCTCCGTTGCTTCGGGCTGCGCCACCTAGCCAAGGACTGCAAGCGGCCACGGTCGCCGCCTGGCGACAGCGAGCCGGACCGCCGCTTCGTGCGTTCGCGTCGGGGCCCGGACACACCGCCGCCCTCCCGCGCGGGCTCCCGGACTCCCTCACCGAGCCCACTGCCTCCTGCGGCTGACCCTCCGCCGGCACCCTCGCCGGACCCGGAGCGCGTCGCCAACTACATCCCCAACACGGAGGCGGGCACGCTTGGCCACCCCTCCAATAGGCCAGAGCGGGTTCGTTGCATCATCGACAGGACACCCGAGATCGCGGCGGAGGAAGCTCTTCTCCAGTTCGCTGTGCTGGCGCAGGCCGGGAACATCACCACAGACATCCCGGTGGAGGAAGCCCGTCAAGCGATCTGCGCGACGGCGAGGGTGCAGCGGAACAATTTCGCCATCAAGCCCTTCTTCCCGGAGACGTTCCTTGTCGTCTTCCACTCACAGGCTGCGAGAGATCGCGCCATGGATGCCGGTTCCGCGCCGGTCTGGGGCACGACGCTGGTGTTCCGGCCGTGGACGCGTCTGGCCTACGCCAACATCTCGACTCTGTTCTTCAGGCTGGCCATTGAGATGGATGGGATCCCCCGCATGTCTGGAACCTGGAGACGGCGCGCAAGATGCTCGCGCCGGCATGCTGGGTGGAAGGCCTGGACCAAGCTACGACGGACAAGACCGACATGTCCTCCTTCAAGATCACCGCCTGGACCATCGACCCCAACCTCGTCCCGCGCTCAATCGACCTCGAGGTGGCCGAACCAGAGCGGCGGGTCGTCCACCATGACTCCGGCCTGCAAATCACTTTCGGTAGCCTGCCGATCTACCTGCAAGAGAAGAAGGTCCTCACGTATCCAGTTGTGGTTCATCTGCGCAGTTTCGCCGACTTCCGGCCGCGGCCTGACCCATCCTCCGATTCCTCACCGTCTGATGATGGGGACAGCGGCCCGGACGGGGACCTGCGCCGCTCCTATGGCTCTCGCCAGGGCCGGGGGCCGGTGGTGCAAGGCTTTCGTTGCAGACAAGGTTTCGTCGACGGCGAGCTTCCGCCACCACCGCCGCCGCCGGCGGGTGGTCAAGGAAGGAGGGCAGGGCACGTGGCAGGGCGAAAAGCAAAGCTGCACTCTGTCGCGCCCACCGCTGACGAGAACAGCTGTCCCACGCCAAAAGCAGGAAAGGACAAGATTCAAAGCCAGTCCAAAGTGGAAAGGAGCTGCCCGGCGCCAGAGCCAGCTATCGCAGAACAGGCTACAAGCCAAATGGGAGACTCAGAACCACTTGGGGATCGACACGTCTCCAATAGTGCCGTTAACTTTGAGGACCAGGTTCAAAAGAAGCCAGAAGAGGACAGTCTAGAGGGGATGGACATTGCCACCATGAACCTGCCATTCGAGCTGTTGCAGCCGCTTCGAGAGGTTTCGGTGGCCCGCGCACCGGACCCGATGCGGATGGAAAGCACGCTTTCGGCCGCAAGGACAACAGCTGCGTGCCCATTGCAGCGCCAAGAGTTGGACGAGCTGGAAACCGTCCTCGGATCCAACGCGGAAAGCCGCTCCAAGGAAAACAAGCTTTCACATCTAGCCGTTGTTCCCGCAGGGGAAACTGATCAGGACAAAGAGGAGGGTTGCAAGACCTCGCCTGGTACAAAGGACAAGGGACAGTCGGCAGAAGACAAGGTACAAGAAGAGGGGACCCACAACAGTGCAGTTGAACAGATTTGCCCCCACGCACATGAGCCGGAGACCGATCAAGACCAAGGGCTGCCCGCAGCCCAAACAGGGCCCCACCCAGGGAATATGGAATCAACCCAAGATCAGGCGGAGAGGCAACCCAGCCTGGGCCCAATTCAATTGGACCGGCCGAAGCAGAAGCAAACGCAGTACAGCCTACCACAAGTGATGGCAACCCACCAGACTTAGCTGAATTCGTCGCCAAGGTCTCCAGAGAGATAGCCTCGCCGCTCGCGCCAAAACCGCGACGTCCCAGACGGGCACCGGCCACAGCCAGCAGACTGCCGCAGGCCACAAGCTCAGGACAGGTGCTGCCGCGGCGAAGTGTCAGACTAGCAAGGCAAACGCTCACTCGCGTAAGACCAGCAAAAAGAGCTGAGGTGCTGATCATGAAAAAATTGGGAATAGTAGAGCAGAACAACACCATCACGGATGAGGCAAGAGAAGCGTACGCGAAGCTGTTCGACTCCGAGCTCTGTCAGCAACACATATCGGCGATTAAGGATCTGTTTCCTTCTTTCGCTGAGGCTGCCTCCCTTGAGGGATGAGCGCCTACTCCTTGTGAGCTTTCTGGTTGTAATACATTTGATGGATAATACAAACTTTTCGATTTTGTCGTGGAACGCCCGGGGGCTCAACTCCAGAGCCTGCCGTGACGCTGTTCGAACCTTGGTTGATGATACGGGTGCCTCATTCGTGTGCATCCCGGAAACGAAGTTAGACGAGATCTCATCAGACATAATGATGTCTATGCTAGGCCAGCAATTTAGCTACGACTACTTGCCGGCGTCGGACACAAGAGGAGGGGTGTTGATTGCCTGTAGGCGCAACATCGCTTCCATTTCAGACTCGCTGTTGGGCTGTTTTTCAATAACAGTCAAAGTAACTCCAAATGGCGAGGATGAGCCATGGTGGCTCACTTCGGTTTACGGGCCACAAGAAGATAATGAGAAGGTTCTGTTTCTGGAGGAATTGCGAGCCATTCGGGACACGTGCCAAGGGCCTTGGGTTGTCTCAGGGGACTTCAATTTGATTCTTAACGAGAGCGACAAGAGCAACGATCGCATAAACAGAAGAAACATCAGGCGGTTCCGCCGATTGGTGGACGATCTTGAGCTGCGAGACGTTCACCTACATGGCCGTCTATACACTTGGAGCAATGAACGTGCCAACCCCACCATGGTCAAACTAGACCGGGTGCTTGCGTCATTAGAGTGGGAAGAGAGCCATCCTTTCTGCTTCCTTCAAGGACTCAGCTCGGATGTGTCGGATCACAGCCCTCTATGGCTGCAATCTAATGCCAAGATCAAGTCCAAGTCGAGATTTCACTTCGAGATTTTCTGGCCGAAATTGAGTGGCTATCTGGACGCGGTGAAGAAGGGATGGAGGTGTGACCCTGATATCACCAACCCCTTCCGAAAGCTGGACTGCTCAATCCACAATGTTGCGAGAGAACTGCAGAGTTGGTCAGCAAAGAAAATAGGGAATGTAAAGCTGCAACTCCTGCTCGCTAGAGAGCTGGTGCTTCGTTTCGATCAAGCCCAGGAACGAATATCACTCTCTGCTGAAGAAGCGCAACTGCGAAAACATCTCAAGAAAATGTGTCTCGGCTAGCGTCGCTGGACAGGACAATTGCAAGACAAAGGTCATGTCTGCTCCAGCTAAGTGAAGGCGACGCAAACACGCGCTTCTTTCATGCCCAAGCGGCATCACGACGGCGGAAAAACCACATTGTAAGCCTACAGACAGATGGAAGAACGGTGTACAGTGAGGAAGAAAAGTCAGTTGTGCTGCATGAATACTTTGATGGTGTTCTGGGCCAAGAAGCAGAAAGGACAGCCGCGTTAGACCTGGAAGCTCTAGGAATACAGCAGCGGGAGTTCCCGGGCCTGGATAACATCTTTTCTGAGGAAGAGCTGTGGGCCGTGATCCGGAACATGCCACCGGACAAAGCGCCAGGGCCCGATGGCCTAACGGTGACATTCTTCCAAACAGCATGGCCGGTGATTAAACAAGAATTGCTAGCAGCGGTCAACGCGTTTTACGCGGCAGATCGAATGCAATTCCATTGTATAAATGGAGCATTGTTAACACTGATTCCCAAGAAGCCAGACGCTAAATCGCCAGGAGACTATCGCCCTATCAGCTTGATTCACAGTTTCCCCAAGATGGTTGCGAAAATGATGGCAAATCGGCTTGCGGCTTACCTTCCTGAACTGATCACCTGCAATCAAAGCGCCTTTGTTAGAGGCCGCTCAATTCTGGATAATTTCAAATATGTCCAATGTGCGGCAAAGCTTTTCAAAGGAAAGAAAATACCAAAGGTACTGCTCAAGCTGGATATCTCCAAGGCATTTGACACGGTCTCTTGGGCATTCATTTTGGAGGTGTTACAAGCCTGGGGATTCTCATCGCGGTGGAGAGATTGGATTGCACTGCTACTGTCCACCGCAACAACCAAGGTGCTGTTGAATGGATGCCCTGGCGACATAATTGAACATCGCAGGGGTCTGCGCCAGGGTGATCCGCTGTCGCCGATGTTATTCATCATCGCAATGGATGCGCTCAACAGGTTGTTCGTCGCAGCAGCAAGAGATAGGATCCGACAACCATTGGGTCATCAAGCGGTAAAACATCAATGCAGCATGTATGCTGATGACGTAATTTTGTTCGCTGCACCGACCGCATCGGACTTCACGGCAATCTCAACAATTCTACAGATCTTTGGTAACGTATCCGGCCTCAAGGTCAATCTTAACAAGTGCTCGCTGACGCCAATCTACGGCTGTGACCAGCGCATGGGAGAGCTCCAACAGATCATTCCATGTCCCATCCAACAATTCCCCATCCGGTACCTGGGACTACCGCTATCAACTGGCGCAATACCAAAGTCGCACCTCAGACCGGTAATTGAGAAGGTCGCGGCTAAGCTGCCTCCATGGCAAGAGAAGCTAATGCCACGAAGCAGCCGACTGGTTAGAATCAAAGCAATTCTGACATCAATCCCGATCTATATGCTAATGGCAGATCGGTGGCCAGAATGGGTGTACAAAGAGGTGGACCGTATTCGCCGACGGTTTCTATGGGCTGGATTTGAAGATGGAATCCGAGGCAAGTGCTTGGTCGCCTGGCCAATTGTGTGCGCGCCCACGGAGTTTGGAGGACTAGGAATTATGGACTTCAAGTTGGCAGGGTACGCACTGAGGCTTCGGTGGTTGTGGTTGCAAAAGACAGCGGAAGACAGGGCCTGGACTGAGATGCAACTCGCAGTAGAGCCGGCAGTGCAGCATTTTTTCAATGCTTCAATATCGGTACGGGTTGGCAACGGTGAGCGCATCTGTTTCTGGACTGACAAGTGGCTCGATGGGCAGTCAATTGAAGAACTAGCGCCAGACCTAATGCTCGCTATTGGGCCAAGAATCAAGAAAACAAGGACGGTGGCAGCGGCAATGCACAACAAGCAGTGGATAAAAGACATTACGGGTCCATTAACAGTGCCGGTAATCATTGCTTACATCCATCTATGGGTGCGACTGAGTGAGGTGCAGCTGCAGCCAGAGATACCGGATCCTTTCTCCTGGCGCTGGACGGCTAATGGTCAATTCTCGAGCAAATCGGCCTACCACATGATGCACCAAGGTAGAACGCCATTTCATGGTGCGTCTAGAATCTGGAAATCCTGGGCGCCTCTAAAAGTCAAAATCTTCATCTGGCTCGCCTCTAGAAGAAGAATCTGGACAGACGACCGAAGGAGGCGGGATTGGAAGCAAGGGAAAAGTGCACGCTATGTGATCAGGAGGAAGAAACAGCTGACCACTTATTGGTATCGTGCCCTTTCACTAAGGAGACATGGTGGCACACACTATCCTGGGTACATCGTCAATGTCAATTCGGGGAAGCATCTGGATTACAAGATTGGTGGGATGATGTGGTGTCCACGGTTCATGGCGCGAGAAGGAAAGGCCTACACAGCCTGATCATGCTCACAGCATGGGAGCTATGGAAAGAGACAAACAGCAGGACTTTCGACCGCGGCCAGAGGACCGCCCAGCAGTTATCAGAACGGATCAGAGAGGAAGCAAAGCTATGGGTGACGGCCGGCGCGAAGAAACTCGGTTGTTTATGTGGGGAGTAGTCGCTTTAGTCTCTATCCAAGGTTGTAATTTCGCGATATAATGATGTCGCTGTGTTGCGTGGTTACCACGTCTCCTGCGTTGTAAACTCTGCCACTTTGGCATTTCCTACTTAATACAAAGATGCACAGTCCTCCTGCGTATTCGAGAAAAAAAAAATTAATCCTAGAGAATTCCTGGCGTACCTTTTTAAGCCTTCGCAACATGAAATTGATCTAGGTCGCCCGCGCCGCCGCCGCCCCTCTGCCACGCGCTCCGCTACTACCACCTCCGCCGGGGGAGCTCCTCACCGGAGAAGAACCGGCGGCAGGAGCAGCCACGGAATAGCGCGCCCACTCGAGGCTCCGTGGAAGTTCTCGGCCGGCGCCCTTCATCGGCAATCATCCCTCCCATAATCCGTTCTGCCGCATTAGCATCGCCGCGATGGCGCGGCCAGAGGAGAAGCTGCGGTGCACGAAGGACCCCTTCATCCAAGTCGTAGGAACCAGGAGGATGTAAGCATGCGCGCTCCCTTTCACCTTTCTCCCTGTTACCATCAGTTTATTTCAGAAAGAGAATTGCACTGACACTGACAATCCTGCTTCTGATGGCGGTCTTTGATTCAGAGGGAGCATTCGGTTCAGCACATTGTCGGGAAACGAGATACGAAAGTCCGCGGAGGTTCAGGTCTGGTCCAACCGGATTTACGACGAACACATGGCTCCGATTTCCTCTGGACTACTCGACGCTCGAATGGTAATAATCCACGCTGGCTTTATTTTTTTTCCCCGGTCGTCAGTGAGACAGCGTATTTTATGTTCATTACGTGTAATTTAGTTGAGCAACTTGAGTGCAGAGCTGCCGTACTAAGTTCTCTGTAGCGTAGTTGTGGTTAACTGGTTGTTCCTGCTCCTTTTGTTATGGCTTGTGTAATTCATTTCATTGTATCAACCTTTCAGGGAGCTCCAAACAAGCTAGGGCAGTGCAGTACTTGCCACGGTTCATTTGCTGAATGTCCTGGTCATTTCGGTTACTTGAAGCTGGCACTTCCAGTTTTTAATGTCGGCTTCTTTAACTGTGTACTAGATGTCTTGAAGTGTATCTGCAAGGTAATCCCTTGAAGAAGCTTACACAACTGGCTTGTCAAACCTGTCATGATAGTTATTCTTGTTCTTTTGTGCCTGCCCAGGGCTGTAGCCGGGTTCTTCTTGTGGAGAAGGACCGCCGAGAGTTTTTGAAGAAAATGAGAAATCCCAGAGCATAACCGCTACAGAAAAGTGCTATCATGAAAAAAGTAAGGGACAAATGCAAACTATCCCGCTGCCCCCGGTGTGAATATAGAAATGGTAAGCAGTCCTGTATTATCCTCATTTTATCTAACTTTTTTTAATAGAAATGCCCTGTTAGTGAACACATGGCTATTGTCGAATGCTAATATTTAAAAACACCTCTCAATTCTTTCCTTTTTGTGTTGAAATTACAGGTGTAGTTAAAAAGGGCAGGTCAGGCTTGACGATTGTTCATGATTGTAGCAAAGTTTTGGATGGGCATACAGATGACCTGACAAATGCATTAAAACACAAGAAAGAAAAATTATCTAATATTTCAGTTCACATGTTAGATCCTGCAACTGTTCTATCTCTATTCAGAAGAATGATTGACGAGGTACGTGCCATTTTTCATCTTTCAAGAGTATTACATGCAGCGAGTACATTGTATGGGATACATGTTTTCTTTTATGTGCTCTCTTTTAGTACTCAAGAACACTATGGTTTTCTAAAAAGTTGCACAGAGCTGCATTCTTGGCTTCACACTGGATGCTATTCTCCACTCTGGACACATTCCCAATTTCGTTCAGCTAACTTTACATAAATATTTAGTCATACCTCAATATTTTTCAGGATTGTGAATTGCTAAACCTTGGGGATAGACCAGAGAAACTTATTGTGACAGAGATTGCAGTACCACCTGTACCTATCCGGCCTTCTGTTGTTGTTGGTAGTAGTAGAACAAGGTTTGATATTTACTTTTTCTTTCCTATTACTATCCTTGCTTATGCTCATTCATCGTGGAATTGTAACGTCATGAATTGTGTTGCTTTTTGCAGTAATGAAGATAGCATTACTGTTATAAAGGACAGACCCAGTGCGTAAGCTCCCACGTGATGTGGGGTCTGGGGAAGGAAATTATCGGGCAAGCCTTACCCCTGCTATGCAGAGAGGCCGCTCGAACCCAGGACCCCTGGCAACCCAGTAATGAATATAGCATTACTGTTATATTGAAGAATATTGTTAATACAAATTCTATCCTTAAGGAGATCCTTCAAAGTGGTGGTCCGGTCACCAAGTGCTTTGTAAGAGGACACAGAGCTCCTCGCTTATGTCTGTTCATTTGTCCTGAAATTTTCCATCTCCTGTCATCTTTGTAGAAACACTTTCATACTTTATTCTTCTGGGATTCTTTTTACAAATTAGTGTCTCCGCTTTGTGTTCCTTGAAATCATAGTTAGTACGTAATTCAAAATTTTGGTGGATGTATGCAATTGACATAATCAATTATTTGACTCAGTAGGTCCCATTATGACATTCATGATTTGCATATACAGGCTTGCACTCTCGTCATCACAGTGCAAAGTGTTCTACTATAATGCTCTGACATTCATATCGGATTTGTAGATTTTTTTTTGGAGACGTATCGGATTTTTAGATATGTAGTCAACACAAAATTAAAAGAGTGCAAATATTGAACAATCATTAGATGAACCATTTTCCTTCTGGCTGCATAAAATTATTATTTTGTTATATGGCAGGGGTAATTTGTTCATATCACACAGTTTGTATTGCTGTGATTTCCATCTGCTAACTTAATCGATTCGGGTCATTTTGTAACTTTCTATGAGATGCTTAGCTTGTCATTTCCTTCCTTCTAGGATTGCTGGCAACACCTTCAACTTCAAGTTGTTGAATATATCACTAGTGATGCGCCTTCTCTTACCGACTCACAACATCGTGGCCTTATTCAACGACTGAAAGGGAAGACTGGCCGATTTCGTGGTAACTTGTCTGGAAAACGTACTGAGTACACTGGAAGGACTGTCATATCTCCTGATCCAAATTTGAGAATAACAGAGGTACCTGTTCATGTTTGATTGATGTCCTCGATTTCCACTTTCCGATTGTTTTCACCATTAATTGATGCTTCAGGTGGCTATTCCTGTGTTGATGGCTCGAGTCTTGACTTATCCTGAAAGGGTATCGTACTATAACATTGAGAAACTGCGTCATTGTATACGAAATGGACCTTATAAACATCCAGGGGCAAATTTTATTATACAACCTGATGGCACAAAGCTGTAAGTTACGAGTTGATGAACTTCTTAGTTGTTGATTAGCCTGTCTTAGATCTGTTTTTTTGGCCTTCAGGAACATGTCTTACATCTGTTGTTCTTTTCTTCATTTTCAGGCACTTAAAGTATTGTGACAGAAGGATTGCTGCTCGGGATCTGAAGTATGGCTGTATAGTTGAAAGACATTTGGAAGATGGAGACATTGTTCTCTTCAATAGACAGCCAAGTTTGCATAGAATGTCAATTATGTCTCACAGGGTATGAACAACCCCATACGCCATTGTGCTTTCTGTACGTACATTCACCTCACCTTTGGGTGCTTGCTTTTCTGTTTGAACACAGGCAAGGATAATGCCCTGGAGGACGCTGAGATTTAATGAGTCTGTTTGCAACCCATATAATGCTGATTTTGATGGAGACGAAATGAATTTGCATGTGCCTCAGACAGAGGAAGCCCGCACTGAAGCACTTATGCTGATGGGGGTAGCCCTTTTAAATTCTCTTATACTAAGGATTCATCAATATCAATCTTTTATTGTTGGCGCTTGCACAGTTTTGGCAACTGATATTTCTCATTATCATCGCTTTTCAGGTTCAGAATAATTTGTGTACTCCTAAGAATGGGGAAATATTGGTTGCTTCCACGCAAGACTTCTTGACTTCATCTTTTCTGGTTACAAGAAAAGATAATTTCTATGATAGATCGTCCTTCACTCTTCTGTGCTCATATCTTGGTGATGCAATGGAGAACATTGATTTACCAACTCCAGCCTTGATTAAAGTAAAACTTCTGTAACGATTGAGTTTTGTTGTATTGCCATTTTCTTGATTCAAAGTTCTCTGCAACTGGAAACAAACTGTTTGAGAATATAAGTTATATATTGTGCTTATACAATTGTAATAAAATAATTTTTCTAGTAATATCTGTACTTAGAATAGGTAGCATTATTTGAACATGGTCAAGTAGGTGAATCACTCTTACTCTTTGTGAATCAAATTTCAGCATTTGCATGTATAATATAAGACAGCAAAGAGACCATCGTTCTACGTATTCCTGAATGAAATCTGCACACTTACCTTTGATTGATCCGCATCTTTGTACATTTCATACTTATTACGGTACTGATCTCTTTGTGTGTTTTCTAATTTTTGCAGCCTATTGAGCTTTGGACTGGTAAACAACTATTCAGTGTTTTAGTGCGACCTAATGCATCTACAAAGGTATTTCTGAATCTTACAGTTAAAGAGAAGAATTATACCGAGAGAAAGAAAAAGGAAGAGAGAGAATTCCCCCCGGGAAATAGGGAATGGGAAACAATGTGTCCCGCTGATGGTTATGTCTACTTCCGAAACAGTGAACTTATATCTGGGCAGATTGGGAAGGGCACTTTAGGTGAGAAGACAAATGACTGCTTCACACCGTTGATCTAAAACTCTTTGTGAGATTAGAATATTGAACTAATATACTATCCTGATTTTGGTTAAAACTCCCTAGAGAATTGTTTTGTTTATACATCACTACTTTGCTTCTGAATTCAAATGGTTCGTATTACTTTAAATGCCTTGGAACTCTTATTCTTCATTGATTTAGAAGAGTAATTCTTTATTTTTGCTATTATTTCCCACCCTCTAGCCATTGTAGCAGTGCAAGTAAAGCAAATCCATGATTCATTACTGTCCATGTACCATATTTCGCGTTTGCATGATGGTTTTGCATAAGATGTAATATTAACTGTTATAGAGATGGGACATTAAAAAAATGTGACAACTAGGAATGGTTGATGTAGCCAAATTATATGCCGCAGAATGTAGCATACTGTAGTGTATTATTTCCCTCTTTTTGGACAGCATTGGCGTAGACAAACACAATTCTGATGTGCTTTTACTCATGAATCTCTATGGGTACTAGATATTATAACTGGTGGCATTTTGACCAATATGCTTTTAAAAGTTTTGTTCACTAGTCCCACTTATCTGTAGTTTATGGATCCCATGTTATTTTTATATTTATTGATAGATTTGGAAGCATTAAAAATATTATTTGCCTTTTGATTCTCCAGGTAATGGAAATAAGAATGGCATATACTCGGTTCTTTTAAGAGATTATAATTCTCACGCTGCAGCAAGCTGTATGAATCGCTTGGCAAAATTTAGGTGAGACAATTTCTAGGCTTTGTAAATGCACGATGAGAGGAGATTTATATCATTTATTTATAAAGGCTCGTTGTGTCCCATTTAGTTTATATGCTTGAGAGATAGGGCCTGTTTGGTTTATGATTCTGGCAGGCCAACCTAAATTTTAGTTGTGCCCAGGAATTTTTTAGGCCAAAATTTGTCTGTGCCTTCAAAACTTTGGCAAAACTTGGGTGACATAGCAATGTTTGTCTATACCGGATTTTGCATGGCGAAATATACCCTTGGCTGTTTGGGAGCGAAACATGGCTTTAATGGGCCCTTGCGCTATGTTAGCTAACCCTACACTTTACTGGCCACAAGGGGAACTTATCTATAAAAAGGCATACCCAAGGTGGTTTTTCAAAAGTGGGAGTAACTGCAGTTGGGAGTAGAATGGATTTTCGCTATATATATATATCTGTAAACTTTGTTTGTGGCTGAATTATGCACTTTCACCTCTGCAGTGCAAGATTTATTGGAAACCACGGATTTTCAATTGGTGTGGATGATGTCCAACCAGGAGAGCATCTGAATCAGGAAAAAAAGAAAACAGTAGATGGAGGATACGCAAAATGTCATGATCTCATTTCTTCGTTTTCCAAAGGTGCCCTCACATTACTACCTGGCTGCAACGCAGCTCAAACATTGGAAGCAGAGATAACAAAAGTATTGAATGATATCAGGAAACAAGCTGGAGATGTAAGTTCTCACCGATTTCCATGTTCTTGTGTATTTCCTTTGCCAGTTTACATGTGAATATTTCCAATCTGGTCCTCTTTGTGCTATTTTGTATGATTGACAAGTTAGGATAACATCATTTTCAGTGACAAATGATTGCATGGTCCAAATGGCACATCTCTCTCTAGTGTTATTTCAGTCAATTTCTTTTTTTTTTTTTTTTTTTTTTTTTTTTTGTAGTGATCTCCTACTTGCTTGTCTAATCTGTAGCACTAGAATTCTGTATACACATTGTTGATATAGTGATTTTGTCATGTAACTAAACAACCTGTCCACCCTGGTTTTGCTTACTAATAAGTGGATTGTTTAATTACTTGGAATAAAATTTATTTTCAGGTGTGCATGACATCGCTTCACTGGAGAAACAGCCCCTTGATCATGTCTCAGTGTGGATCTAAAGGTTCTCCGATCAATATTAGTCAGATGGTTGCGTGTGTGGGTCAACAATCAGTTGGTGGGCGCCGTGCTCCAGATGGCTTTATAGATAGAACTCTACCCCACTTTCCTATTAATTCAAAGACCCCTGTGGTAAGAAAAAATAAATGTGACTTGCTAATTTATGCATCGCATATTGCTAAGTCTGTTCGAATAAACTATTTCTGCTAATTTTTCTGTTACAATGGACATAATAACTGGAAACTGTGCATAGTCTAAAGCAGATGCGGCAACGCCTCCGGCTCTGTACGGCGTTTTGAACGATGTGGAGCTTCTGCAGTGCAGCACGCGTATTTTTAGCGACGTGGAGTCCGCGTTATTGACCGCGTCGGCTCTTTTTTACCGCACTTCCAATCCCATGTGCTCCCGTCTGTCTATCCCCACATGCGTGGGCCCCAACACCACATGCACTCCTTGCTTTGGGTTTGCTTCCTCTCCTACGTCAGCTAGCTGGTGTCCGGCCATCATTTTTCTGCCATGTGATTTCTCAGGTATGTGAGGAGTTGAGAGAGAGAGATTTTCAATGGGACCCACGTCATGCTTTAGGAAGGCAGCACAACTCCATGAAAAAAATGCATTCCTTTTGCGCGTAGAATGCACATCATGCATAGTTATAAAAGTGAGCTTTAAATCAGTTACTAACTAAAAAATACACTTAGATTATTTGCCTTACTTCCAATAGTTTGGTTATAGTAAAAAGTTAGACATAATATTATTTTTACCTATGGGCGCAGCGGAGCGCGCCTATCTATCTAGTTTTCTATACTGCTTATGTGCTTAATGGAAAGTGCAGAATTGGTGGCATCTAAGTTTCATTTCTCAGTTCACATGTACCCCAACCATAAAACTTTGCTGAATGATTACATAATTCTTTTATTGGATGAGTCTGGGTGATTCTAATATGAAGAAATTCCTTATCAACCAGCGAGGAGCCGTGTCTTTGGGAATTAGCAGGTTCTAGGGTTTGTCCTCCTTGACCAACTCGGCTGCTAATTATTACTCGTAGTTTTAAATTTTGGTCAACCTTTGTTATAAACAGACACGAACGTAAAATGTAAACTCTAGAGTGACTTGCTTTGTGTGTGTGTGTGGATTCTGGTCTGGGGGCTCTAGTCCCATTTTTCTTCGTAATACAATGATACGCAGGTCTCCTGCATGTTCTAGTGGAAAAAAAAAAAAACCCAAAATTCAATGGCGCCTTATATGACCCGCGTACCACGATCTGTAGCAACGGATTCTGTTTTCACCGTCAACTGAGAGAATACAGAAAAATAGGGAGGAGCAGATCAGGTGGTTGCAGAGCTTGCCGGAGTTCGTTGTCTCCGACCAGCAATCTACAGCCAAACCTTTAGGGTTGGAGGGTTTGGATCGGGGAGCTTACCAAAATCCCGAGGGCCTTAGAGGAGGCTGGGGCAGTGGTGGTCGGGTGGCTGCCGCGGGCGGGGTAGGGTATCGCCGCCGCCGGCGTGGACCTCCGGCGATACCCTACCTCGCCGCGGCAGGGAGGCGCGAGGTAAGGGGCTGAGGTCAATTTGTCGTTGTGAGGTCTCCGAGATCAATTGGACGCGCCGTCGCCGAGCTCCGCACTGTCGAGCGCGCCGCCGACAAGCTCCGCCTCCCTCGTCTGTTGGCTGGTCGCGAATTGGTTCGATGAGGAAGACGTATAGGGAATCAGGGATGACGGGGCCGTTAGCAGTCCGTTTGTGCACGAATTTTAAAGAGCCTGTGTGCGGCTGTGATTTGTGGGACGCGAGCACCAATGGGCTGCATATCCCGTTTGAAAAAAAAAAAATCATGCCCTCCAAACTTGTGCTGAACGGTAAGGGGACTTTGGCAAAAAAAAATAAAATAAAAAAAATGTTACACAAATTGACTTGCTGTCCGTTGAAATGGCCAACGAGGAAACTTTGGAAAAAATTACTACCAAGGGCAATTGTGTCTTTTCTCATTCCACTTAACACCGTCAAGCCATGAACTAGATGGCAGTGGCTATTGAGGAACAAAAGTTAGGTTGATGGCTAATAAGGAAATTGAAATTTCGCATTGGCTGGTAAGGAAACTTAAGTTTTTTGATGGTTGATATGTCACACAAAAATTTCGCAGTGGCTATTGGACTTTGGAACATTCTACTTTTTTATAGCAATATCTTGGATATTGGATCCTTTTTTTTTGGTTCTATCTGTGACATCTGCGGATTTTCCATTTCATGGAATTTCTATCATGAAACCGATGTATTTAAACAAGGCACGTTTCAGTATGTTTTCTTCTGATAAGGTTTTGTCTTCCATTTCCAGGCTAAAGGTTTTGTTGCTAATTCATTCTATACTGGTTTGACTGCTACTGAGTTCTTTTTCCATACAATGGGTGGACGAGAAGGTCTTGTTGACACAGCGGTATGTCTAAATTTAAACATTTTTTATGTGTTAATTTTGCACTGTATCCCCACATTGCAGCATACTCAGTCGAATTAACAGGAGATTATGATGATATTATTTTTTTCTTATCAAATTATTTATCCCTTCTGCCGATATATAATCTGGTAGCTATAACTAAGCAAGTTTTATTTCTCAATCTAGTTTTGATTAAAAAAATTCTCAATCAAGTAAAAACAGATCATCCATATAGATATGATGTAATGGGTATCGCGTAGCGTTGGGTCCCCGTGTAGGGGTTTCCAGCTGCCATTGAACTTTTTCCTCTCAAAGATATGCAGTTCTCCTGCATATTTGAGAAGAAAAAAGATCAGGCCTCCTAATTATTGCGGAGAAATTTAATCGCAACTTCTGTAGAAGAGAAGATACAGATAAAATGTATACCATTAGTCTTCTGACACCTGGTGTGTCGCAGACACCTGGTGTGTCGCAGAATATGGTTTTTAAGATCTGCATAGCTGCTATTAGCCTATGACAGAACAACAATAGGTCAAGTAATAGCGAACGGGAATCTGATCCTTACTTTACCTGTTCTCTTAGAGTAGTTTGATGGTAATTTTATGTGCATTTCTCATTCAAAGTTTTTAATGGGGACCTAACATCAGCTTATTTCTTCGGTTGTGAACTTTTTATCATAGGTCAAAACAGCAGACACTGGGTATATGTCCCGCAGATTAATGAAGGGTTTGGAAGATCTATCTGTTTTCTATGATCAGACAGTCCGTAATGCTAGCGGTGGTATAGTTCAGTTTGCCTATGGAGATGATGGCATGGATCCTGCAAAGATGGAAGGAAATGATGGCAAACCCTTAAATTTGGATCAACTATTTATGAAAGTCATGGTTAGTTTTAACGTATAGAATGGTATGTTTGATTGATGATGGAAGAGTGTTCTAATCGTTTTAACTTTTGACAGGCCACATGTCCTCAAAGGGGACATGATACATTATCTCCAGATGATATCCTACAGATCTTAAATGATAAGCTCTCAGAACACGACACCTCATCTGATGGTAGTTGTAGCGAAGAGTTCACGAAAGAGTTAACAGAATTTCTTGAGAAACGTATAAAATTACTGAAAAACACAAGAAGGGCATTTCATCTAGATGAAGATCATGAAGACAATGAAGCTTCTCGCGAGAAAGAGCACGTTGCTGCTAACATTTCTGGTATAACTGCAAAACAGCTACAGGTGTGTGTTTAGTCACCAGATTAGCAAATTCATTACGCTTTGAAAAAGACTGCAATCTTTGGTTTGGATTTATCAGTTTTTGCTACTTTCCAACTTGATTTCTGTGAATGATTAAACTTCTGCAGCAATGCCCCATAGGATGCATCGGTATGGTAATTTAAGATTCTTGAGTGCGTATGAATTGTGTCCCTGTGACTTGTTCTTCCTGATCCTGTGGATTTCTTGCAATCCAATCTTGCATTTTGTCATGCGTCAATAAGTTGCAGCAGTGACCATGCGTAAACATTTTACCCTCATATGGTTAACAGCAGATTGCCTTTGTGACACTCCAAATGTCTAGTTTGTGGAGACAAATAAAATGCTTGCTTGGTGATCCAATAACATAGGATTAGCTATATTTATGTTCTGTCCAAGGGCTTGTTTTATCAGTGCATTTCTTGTGTAGGCTGATTAGATGATTTGCTTTCCTGACTTAGGTTTTCTTGGACACCTGTTTTTCTCGCTATCACTCAAAGAAAATTGAAGCAGGAGCTTCTGTTGGAGCTATCGGAGCTCAAAGTATTGGAGAGCCAGGGACTCAGATGACACTAAAAACTTTTCATTTTGCAGGAGTAGCTAGCATGAGTATCCTTTTTACTTGGCATGTTTATTTGCTGAAGTATGAAATTTCAATTGTTTCTTAAAGTTACCAACTTCAGAGAGGTACTGTTGGGATTAATTATCTCAGGAAAATACCACCTCTGCTCTTAAATATACAAAGTTTAGGGCAGCCTATTTAGTTCAAATTAAACTATATTTGTTGTCCTATTTCTTCTTAATATAATGAAGCTTAGCTCTCCTGCGTTTTTGACAAAAAAATATTTGTTCTCCTAAACATCACATATTTATGAATTGAAGGAGTACTAAATTTTCAATGATAGGTGCTCCATCAATCTGACTCTTGATTTATTACAGTATTGGGATATAAAGCACAGAAACAGAAAATATGATGTGAATTCACTACATAGATGTCTATCACAACTTGTTTCCTTAACAACAAATAAGATGTTACTCTTGGGGTTCCTCGCATCAAGGAAATTATAAACGCTGCTAAGAAAATAAGCACACCTGTTATCACTACTGAACTTCTTTCTAAGCAAGATGTGTTGTCTGCACGTATTATTAAAGATCTATGGAGAAAGTAGTGCTGGGAGAGGTTAGTTGGCATGTGCTTGGTATTGTTACATATTTTTATCTAGCATTTTTATATGGATTCTAAGGAAGCTGACCTGTTTATGGTTTACCATTTTACGCCTGGGTTCTGTTAGTCACGAGTTTAGTATTCACACTTGCAAAGAGTGGTTGGAAGACACATGCACAAGTAGAACTGAGAGTTTCTTCATCGCCTTAGTGTGTGCTACGGAGGCTGAATCTTGCTTAGCTGTGTGATACAAATATATCAAGCATACTAACTGTCCTTTTCATCTTCAAGCCATGATCTGAGTAGCAATCTACTAGTTCGAAATCAAATTTCATTATATGCTTGTGAAATTTGAGGTCACATTATGGTACTTTGTTGACTTGAGGTGGGACTTATTCAGTAGTACCTTGTATTGGCTATAGTTTTCATGTCTCTCTTAGTTCTACACTAGCCTGAACTTTTATGCCAGTGCACAACTTGTATTTTTGTTTAGCTTCAATCTTGGTTAGATTTTACACAGTTGTTTTGGCATTGAATCTGAATCGGTGACCTATGTTTTAATTAGGTTTCAGCAGCCATAAATATTGTCTTGAAATCAAGCCAGCCAAACTTGGTTGTCAAACTTGATATGCCTAATAGAAGACCTGTACATGGGAATATCCGCTGACTCTGTGCAACTGTCTATTTTGAATCATCCAAAGATAAAGTTAAAATCTGAGGTATGACAACACTCCAGGTTTGATGCATTGTTGTGAGAATATTTTTATTGTGGTTGCATTTATCTTGCATGACCTTTACATCATGTTCGCGTCGTTGATAAATCGAAATTGAGAATATATCCTTCTGGAACTGATAAAAGCAAACTTCAGCTTGAGCTGCATAACCTCAAATCCATGCTTCCAAAAGTTATTGTTAAGGTAAACAAGATCTCTACTTTTAATTTTCTGCCATTCTTGTATATAAAACTATTTCTGTTGTTAAGGGGGGAGTAGTAGTACTCTAATTGTAGAGTCCTTATCCTAGTCTAGAATTGAGTCATGTAACCTCTATATAATGTCCCTATGAGGCTACAATTCAATACAACTGTTATTCATAACATGGTATACAGAGCCGGAAACTAGGGTTAGGGTTCGTTCTCCTTCTCCCTAGATGGCACGCTGCACTTTCGTGCATCTTGTCTTCCACTGCCGCTGCCCCTGGGAGAAAGAACCCCACTGCTTCTGGGGGCGGTTTCGTCGTCGTCATCAGACTTGTGGGTCTTCTACATATCGGCTGCCTGCTCGTTCTGGCTTCTTGATTTGATCTTTTCATAACATGGTATACAGAGCCAGAAACTAGGGTTAGGGTTCGTTCTCCCTTTCCCTAGACAGCACGTTGCACTTCCGTGCATCTTGTCTTCCACTGCCGCTGTCCCTGGGAGAAAGAACCCCACTGCTCCTGGGGGCGGCTTCGTCAGACTTGTGGGTCTTCTACATATTGGCTGCCTGCTCGTTCTGGTTCCTCGATTTGATCTTCGTCTGGATCAATGCGGGGAGGAGGTCGTCGTCGCACCACTGGGTCTTCGCGCGGTTGCGCTGCTGCCATCGAAATCGTGATCTCGTTGCTGCTCCTTTTCCTAGACGAAGTACGTCGCTGGGCGAGGCTGGGATCGCCTTTGGGCGTTCTACCTACGTCGCTGCTAGTTTGTCTCCCTGTTCTTTGATCTTCTCGTCAATTGGCAGGTTTGTCCGTGCGGCAGCTAGTCGTGTTGAACTGGATCTGCTAAGCAGCGCAAGTTCTAGCTCGTCTTTGGTTTGCATGGCTGATTCGTTTTTCAGCCCACTGTCCAGTTTTTATCGGTGCTACCATGCTAGTCCATCAGTCAAAAAAAAAAAAAAAAAGGCTCCTTTGCTATGCCAATTTACTGTGGAGTTGATTTCAGGTGTTGAAAAAATAAAGCCAGTTGCTTTGCCGCTGCTGCTTCTGTAGCTGTCATGCAGAGTCTGTCTTCTTAGGTCTTTTAGATAGTGTACGGGAGCTACTATTTTTTCTAGTATGTCTCTTACAATCTTGTCTTCCGCTGCGTCCACATCTAAATCAATTTTCTTTTGTGTTTGTCTATGCCGTGGAGTCCACAAAATTTTCATCAACCAGACATTTTTTTTGTTTGTTTTGAATTAGCCAAATTTAGTCTTTGTTTGGTTAATTACATCATTGCCGTTCTTGGTGTCATACAGCCATCTAGGTCTTTTTGTAGCTTTTCTTGTCGACTTTCTTTGTCGGTTTGCTACTCCTTTGATCTAGGGCATTTTGTTTGCTATCTTGATTTTTCTACGTTGTTTTGTTTGCGACTATGGATCAAGGGCATTCTTTTGATGTCACCATCACGGCTCTACACGTGCTTCGTTTGCACTTCTTCACCTGGCTTCGACGAATTAACAAGACTCCATTCAACGACGACTTTGAAGAGTTAGATTTTGGGTGTACTTTATTTAAGTTTAGTGTTTAGTGTTCACTCTTTCAAATGCAACTCTATTGCATACGCCTTGCATTTGAAGAGGGGGGGGGGGGGGGGGGGGGAATAGTAGTGGTAGTGTAGGACTCTAATTGTAGAGTCCTTATCCTAGTCTAGAATTGACTCATGTAACCTCTATATAATGTCCCTATGAGGCTACAATTCAATTCAAGTGCTACTCATAACATCTGTCACTGTGAAGCCCACACTGATATTTCTCCAATTAAATTCAGGGCATTCCAACTGTTGAAAGAGTTGTTATCAACATTACTAAGAAGGAAAACAAGGATGACGGAACTAAAGCCGAATACAACTTGTTGGTTGAAGGGTAAACTATTCGTTTGTGGCTTCTAGCAGCATGACTTCTTATTCTAGCTTTGTTAACCTTGAACTGTTTGTGTAAAGCTTGTGGATTATTATAATTGCACGACCTTAGAAATGTTTTTCTTAGCATCATTTCTGAAGCATGACGTATCCTAATCTAAAAGTAAATGTGTAATCGCAGAACAAACCTCCTGGCAGTCATGGGTACTCCGGGAGTTGATGCTACGAAAACAAAAAGCAATCACATCATGGAAGTGAACAAAACACTCGGTATCGAAGCTGCTAGGAGATCTATTATAGATGAAATTCAGTACACAATGAAGAGCCATGGCATGAACATTGATGCAAGACATATGATGCTTCTGGCAGATTTGATGACATACAAGGTAATACCATGCGACCTTTAGTTGCAGCTGTTATTTTTCTACCCGTGTGCTTTATATGCTTACAGACTCACGTGCATTCTTTGTACCGGTGTTTATGCTCTGAGCAGGGTGAAATTCTCGGCATTACTCGATATGGCATTGCAAAAATGAAAAGCAGCGTGCTGATGCTGGCCTCATTCGAGAAAACTTCAGAACATCTCTTTAATGCATCGTACAGTGGCCGTGAGGATAAGATAGAGGGAGTTAGTGAATGCATCATCATGGGCATTCCCATGCAACTTGGCACCGGTATTCTCAAAGTTAGGCAAAGGTACATATATACACTTGGCTCTAGCCCTTGAAATTTGTGATGTTTCAACGGGATGCAGCACTCTTCGTTGCACTTAGCTTCCTTACGTTACGTGACTTGTTGAAAAGTTTGCAATCATATCACGGGTGTGAATTTCACGATCGAAGAACGGCTTGGAATGTTGACGGGCTGCCATTTCCTTTGCAGGCTCCAGCATCTTCGTGAATTCAAGTACCAGCCTGACCCGATACTGTCATCGTGATTCGTCATCTGAAGCTGGAACTCTTTACATATATAGGAGCATAGGGACGTAAGCATAGGGCAACCGCGGCAACTGTAATTTTGAGAGGAACATCTTCCACCATTCCATGAGGCAAACAGTCTAGACAAATGACAGCCATTTTTCTTGCTGTACGGTGCATGTGGCACCTTTTCTTACTGTAATGTTATCATTAGTCAACAGAAGGGCAGGTGAGCTGCCACATTTTCTTAAGTCACTTCAGCTCCATTCTGGTGAAACCGGGGGAGCCGTTTCTCACGTTAGGCTGCTGCAACTTTGCACCGTGATGCATGTAATGTAAAGGTCGGATTTTGCTGATGCCAAATTCCAGTAACGCATTATGCTTGGCTTTTGCTCGTCAACCACACAGTTTTTTAAGGTTGTGAACCGCACAGATGTGATGCTGCCTCGTGTGCATCTAGAAGGGAGGAGCTTAGCATTTGTTAGACTTGCTCCATCAGCCGTGTGAGACAAATTGGCATCCTCACCAACTCCCTTCAGCTCCCCCGAGTTGTCAAGAGATCCTCTACGCGACCACGACCCCGTCCTTGTTGTCTTGGTTGACAAGGGACCATGCGTGAAACAGGAACGAAACAACAAGGCAAGGCATGGGAAATTGGATGTGCTTAAATCAAATACTCTCGTCCGTAACATGCTGTCGTTTGTCAAAAGTTCTCCCAACCAATTCACACCAAAAGTGGGAAAAAAGGGATGTCAACCATACATTTTTTTTTTCGTTTGTTTGTTCAGACGTGGAGAGGGAGAGACCGCGAAGAGTCAGAAACAGTAAACATGGTCCCAGGAAGAAGAGTGGAGAAAAAAAAAAAACAAAGCGTATTTTGATGCGCCTTTTCCTGCAGCCGATGTCAGCTGTTGCGTTTGGAAATTTCTAAGCAGGACAAGTCCTGCAAGTGTGCTTAGTGCTTACACGGTTCCGTAGAAGCGGCAAGTACGAAACGGCAAGTACTGGTTGAGCACGCTGCGCGCGCGTTTCTTTTTCTCTGACTCGATAGTGCTGAATATTGTTTCTTGTGCGGTGAAGCAGAGAGCTTTGGTCAAATTGTGACGAGGAAGTAATTCCTTGACCGAAAAGTACTCGCTGGAAGTTACAATACGCAGAGACACCAAAAAGTAAACAAAAATAGTGGACAGCACCGGACAAGGTCTCTAATCCTGACGGCCTAGAACAGCTGGTGCTCGTGCTTGTGCTGTCGCAGATTTTACATTAAACTTGGCGCTCGTGCGCACCGGCGTCCGTGCGCGCCCACGTGCGCGCCCACTGCCCTTGCCTAGATAGAATCTTATGCAGGGTTTAACTAAACCAGACAACCAAACACACTCATAAAAACTGCACGGGTTCGCGCACGCGAAGAAAGCACCAAATGCCTAGTCAAAAAATTGGTTTCGAAACAGTATAACAATAGCGAGCCTCATCTACAAAAACATAGATAATGATAGATGGTAGATTATTCAAAGCAGTAAACAATGGTCAAAAAGAAAAAAAAATGAATTTTACGGTGCCTTATACCAGTAGTCTATACTAGTAGTATTTAAAATCTGACGATTCAGATTGATCGTTCTTCCACCATAACATCACTATTTTTTAGTAATATCTATATTTTAAAAAAGAATTAAAATGGTTGACGTGTAATACAATGAATCACTTCTAGGGTTCGAAGGCAGGCTGTGGGCGCCAGAATGGGTCTAGCGGCGACTATGGCCGGAAGGCGGAGACCGATCGTGGCCCCTGTCGTATCTTTGTTGATGCGCAGAATGCACATCGCTCCAAGGCAACAATAGTTAGTTTGCACTCAAAATCTCGGCCACGCAAGACACGCTGCTAATCTGTGGTAATCAAGCAAGATCCAAATCTTATCTTTGTTGCGGCGCAGGTGGCGCATCGTTCCATGAAAATAATTTAAAATTGAGATTTTAAGGTTTGAATTTTAATTAGGTAATGACACCGTTGTACGCGAAAGATTGAGGGCTATTTGGGTGAGAACGCGGTGAGCTGGGAAAAGATGAATGGAATGATTGGCGAATTTGTTGCAGGGGCGCGCAGGAACGTCGAGTTGGTAGTCGGGGGCTGGCGGCGTTGGAACGGCGGCCGAGTCTGTTGTCGATGGAGTGACGACGGGAAATGACTAGACTACCTTTTACTTTTTTTTTTTAGATGACTACCTTTTACTATATCACTTGTATTATACTATTGATGAAATGAGGCCACTGTAAAATTAGGGCAGTAAACAATATTTTCCCGGAAAGATTAGCGTTAGCGGGCTTCAGTTGCCAGCGAATTTGGGCCGCCGCGCTGCTTCATCGAATTGGGCCGCCGCGCTGGGACAGTGCCCGGCCCCGGGTGCTATTTAGCACAGGTCCCAATCCCGTTCCTCCGCGACTGAGTTGCTCGGGTATTGCTTGCCGCCGCCGTGGGACGCAATCTCCCCACCCTAAAACCTCCACCATGGGAAACGCCGCCTCCTCCTCTCCCCTTCCTCGCGCGGACCCTGCTTCTGCCTCATCTCTTTCCCCTCCTGCCGAGGCCGCCACCGCCTCCGCCTCCGCCTCCACCCATCCCCGGGAGGCCACTACTCCTACCACCACGGTGGCCGCCAATCATCCGGCTAAAGAGGATGCTCCGGCGGATGCAAGGGCGGACGGGGCCGCAGAAACTGTGGTCGTGAACAACGCTACGGCCTCGGAGGAGAAGGAGGATTGCGGGTTCTGCCTATTCATGAAGGGCGGAGGTTGTAAGGAATATTTCATATCGTGGGAGATCTGCGTGGAGGACGCGGAGGCTGCGGGTGAGGATGACGTGGAGCGGTGCCATCATATCACAACCACGCTGTGGAAATGTATGAAAGCGCATAGAGACTACTACGAGCCTGTATTCTGCATCGAGCGTGACATTGCCGAGGATATGGAGGCCGCACAGACGAGTGGAGATCCTGTGGCCTAATCAATGAAAAGGTAGCATTTCTGGTGAGCAATTTAAGTATATGAAATCATTTTCTACAATGTTTAAGCGTTGGATTGTGCTTACTGTTCTGTAAAACACTTTTAGTTGCATTGACATTTGGCCAAGCAATGATATTAATTGCATTACAGTCTGATTCATTGTTATAAGCCTGGATATTTTGGTTAAGCTCATTTAAGATGTCTGTTTCATCTATTCTGTGATTTTTAAAATCAAAGTGACTAAGGCATCAAATTGCAATTATCAATGTTGAACGTTGAACCTATGGAACTATAGAAAATGTGTACCGGAGGAAATATTCTTTGGAGAATTGTATGTGCTTTGTTACTCTAGCATTGGCTCTAGTTAGTTATTCATGTAAACTCCTTTTGGGGCTAATTGAACTCTATTGCATTTTTTAATCTAGCAAGTAACATGCCTAAATCTTTTGATGTTATATGCATTATGATGATATAACTGCACTTTGTAGATGACAGGGGTGCAGATTAATACTCACTTATTAGGCTTGTGAACGCTGGTGCCGTTTTGTGTTAACTCCAGTACTGTGTCTATGACTTTACCGAGCGCAACTATAAAGACCAGGGAAAAGTAGGGTCACGGAATGTACAAACATAAACTCTCGGGGGTAAGCAAGATCCCCGACTTGAGTCTGCGGAGGGCTGTTTCCCCAAGGCTGACCCTCGGGAACGTTTATCCCAATTGTTTCTTATGTTTTCCCAAGTGCTTTCAACACTAGGGAATTTAGCAGAATCTGGTAGTGCCAACTGCTTGAAATTAGCTTTATCAAACAATGCATTTAGAACAAAATGGCATGCTTGCATTAACTTGTGATCCCACTGACGTCTTATTCTTTGGAAATGAAGAGAAGGGTGGCTGCGGCAAGGAGGGTAGAGATGACTTCTACAACTTGGTAGAATATCAAAGTCCCATGAGGAGATTTGGAATAATCAAGACGGAATTTGTCGCTAGATCTGAGCAGTGACCTTTTTGTTCGGCGAGGATGTTGCTTGTGGACAATCGTTTGTGATGTAGTAAAACTTGTAGTAATAGTTGCTTGTGTGTTTTGGTTTTGTCTCGATGTACTTTTGATGTCTCCTCTAATGAAAACCGAAGGCAACCCGTAGTACTAACAATACTGTGGGGTTCACCAATATCTTTATAACAGCAAATGCATCAGAACCGTCATTTCCAATCCTCCACAACCGTTTGTGGGATGGTTCTTGCGTTGAGTACTTTTAGAAGGATACATGAATGATGTATGGGTCAGTTCGATTGAGTTCATCCTGATTAATTGAAGCACTATGGCATGATAGATCAGTCATAACAGCGTTTGAGCCTTCTAGATCAATGGTTGTCTCCGGGAAAGTTATCTTAAACCTTGAGCCTTCAGTCATAACAGCGCTAGGCCGAGCCGCCGCACCGTGCCCGTGCTGGTTTGGGTCTGCATGCGATGGGCGGTAGGCCGGTTCGTCGTTTGTGCATTCGATGCAAGACTTTTCTCGTCAATGATTCTGCTGTGAAAAAATGGAAATAGTCTTCAAATTGCACACAAAGGACTGACACATTTGGTACCTTTGCGCCATAAGTTCTACAGAAACAATATGAAGAGTTTGAATAGCTGTGTGTGTATGTTTCTAGGTTTTTCACATCATTGTGAACCAGCCTAAATCACCATGGCATCTGCAACCTGCCAACCTGCACCTTTTCCTGCATGCAATGAGACATCAAATTCAAAAGAAGTTATATGTGGCAATGTAACTGTATCCGAAAACTATTCTATAACCAGCTTGTTCGTTTCGCTGCAGCTGCGGCTGCAGAAAAATAACTGCGAACACTGTAGCTGCTGCTGGAAACACTATAGCTGCTGCTGAAGAAATAACTGCGAACAGCTGCTGCAAAATAGCGAGACGAACACGCTGAACAATTCAATCCACTGGGAGAGATGCTTATCAAAGTCAGTTCTTTAAAGAGAGAGAGAGAAGGGTTCATTGAGATATGCTTCCCTATCCCTATATACATAAGAATTTGGATTGGGCAATAATGTGGTGGACGCCGAAAGCTAGAACAGCAGTTCTACAACTGGGCCCAGATCCAGGAAAAACTAGATGAAAGCCCCGCGGGTGCATTGGGCCACCTGAAAACAAACACAACAACACTTCTACAACTGGGCCCATATCCAGGAAAAACTAGATGAAAGCCCCGCGGGTGCATTGGGCCACCTAAAAACAAACACATCGCAAGAGAAAAAAAATATGAAAGTGAGATTGTGAATGACGAGCTATCTAAAGCTACTGTGGAGAGGTGGGAAAGAAGGGTGCTTGCTTTACATGCATATTGCATCTGGGTAACAACAAAATTGCTTTGATTGAAAAAGTCTGGTTCAATGGATTAAGTTTAGGTCAAAATGTAAAGATTTAGATGTATACATCACAAAACAGTACAACATGTAGGTTGTGCATCATGGAGCTTCCGAATCTAATGTTGGGAACTATACCATCTTTCTGAGAAAAAAAAAATTGTGGTACTTCCATTTACAGCTTGGAGGAAGCAGTGTTTCTGATGAAGCCGCAGACACAACTACAGCTCTGCAACACACGATCATTAAACACAAATAGGAAAATCATTTGAGATATAAATGAAGGTGTAAAGTGTATCCCAGGTCCCTAAATTATTATGTGCTTCTCATCTAGGTCCATGAACTTTTAAAATGAAGATTTAGGTCTCTAAACTATTTCAGTATTCTCATTTGGGTCCATAAACTATCTAATCTTATTTAGTGGCTAAGTAGCTAGTTAAAATACGATTTGCACACAAATCATGATGACATAGCGTGTCAGCTTGGTAATTGCGCGGGTTTGGCGGCAGCTTCAATGTTGTTACACAAATCTTGTGGTTCCAAATACCGGCTTATATCAGCCGCTTCGATAGGTTCGGTTTTACGAATTTTTGAAAGCATGACTAGATGGCTAACGACGATATTAGACGATAGCGCGGAGCAATTTGATCTAACGATGACCGGTGAAGAACCATCTGGCGAAGACGGTGGCCTCGTGGTTGCTCGACAGTGGTTCTGGAGGTGACGTTGACAGCATGGAGCGCACTAGTACAAAATGTTTGTTGAGATTTTTTGGACCTATATGAGCACCTTGAAATAGTTTAGGGATCTAAATGAAAAGCGGGCGCGCGAGCTAGGCGACTGGATACGAGACACGAAGGGTGGCCTGCGTCGTGGGCGCGCGTCAGCGGGCGGTAGCGCGCGACGCGCGGAGGCAGCGCTTGGTAGCGGTGCGAGGGGAAGGGGAAGACGGGCGCGGGCGTTGAGATTGTGCAGGCCGGGGAGGCGCGCGGCGACGCGGCGAAGTCGTCGCGTGCTTCTGGCGAGCGAGACACTGCCGGGAGGGTCGCCGGAGTCGTGCGCGCACGATGGTTGAGGCGCTTGGCGGGGATCGTGCTCTCGTGCTTCCCAAGCTGCGCGGAGGACCGCGGGCGAGGCAGGGCGTGGACGTGAAGCTGGCGTGCAAGCGAGGAGGGCAAGGGAGAGCTTCTGGACGATGAATTAGACGGTGGCCGGCGATGGAGAAGATTGGGGAAAAGGAGAAATTGAAGCTTGTTGGTGCTCGAGGAGGGGAGATGGGAGTTGGGAAAGGGAGAGGGAAGCTGTGCGCGCTCAGTTTTATAGGCAGAGGAAGGAAGGGAAGCTTCGTGGGGAAGGAAGCTCACTGACTTCAATGCGGGGCGTGGAACGCGGCACGCGGCGTGGTACGGCTACGCGGCGGTTGGCGGGACGGCGCGGTGTGGGGGCGACGTCGTGGTTGGACAGGCGGCGCGCGCGTGGGGTCGGGGAGGCACACGGAGGAGCACGGGTTGGCTGGGCGCGCAGTCCAGCGGTTCGACGGTGGTTTCGGCTGTTATGGCCGCTGGTACGGAGGAGGAAGGAGAAGGTGGAGGCGGGCCAGGCCGGGCCGAGGTGGGCTGGTGGAGTGGATGTGGCCCAAACTAATTTTGGAGAAAAAGAAAAGAAGAGGGAAGCAGGCTGGGCCGAGGTGAAAGGGGAAGAAGGGTTTCAGCCCAAGTTGGTTCTTCAGAAAAAGAAAAGAGAAAAAGGGTGACGTGACGTGCTGGGCCGGACTGGACAGAAAGGGAAGGTGAAGAAGAGAGATTTGGCCCGGGGTGTTAGAGGGAAAGAAAAAGGTTTATTCTTTTCACTGGGATTTGGGTTTGATCAAATTTGAATTGATTTCAAATTTGAACAGGAGACAAGACCAATTTAGCGCACAACATAAAAACGATAAACTCCCAACATATATATGATGAAGTTTGTGCAAGTTTCAAATTCGAGGGATTTAAATTCGAGGTGAAATTCTTGGAGTTTGACGTACAATCATTTTTAGTTTGTTGTAAATTCAAAAGTTCAAAATTTTAGTGAATTTTAAATGGGAAGAAACACTTGAGTACAAGTTTTAATATTTAGAAAATTTCAGATTCTAAATTGGTTTAAATTATTTAGTTACTTTTATTTTGAAAATTCATGGCAAGGTAAGAACGAGACAAAAATTTAATTTTTTTGTGATTTTTATTCCTTTTAACTGCTTTGAAATTTTGGGATGTTACAGCCTCCCTCTCCCGCAGCAAGGATGCGTTGCCCCAGCCCCAGACAAATAGAGGCGTACAACGCGCGCGGGCGTAGCAGCGGAGCGTGGCGTGGATGCTGCGGCGAGGCGGCGAACGTCGCACAGTCTCGTCATCTTCACGGCGCGTGCGGTAAGAGTCTTGGATTAATTGAAAGAAAAAAAATCTCATATCGTAATAAGGAAAGAGTCTCGAAAGCCATGGAAAAGGAAAAGCAAGAGGAGTCTGTACAGGAGTGGTAGCAGCAGCACGTGGACCAAATCCCAGAGGCTTGCATCCTGTTGGGGATCCACGTAGCCGTTTCCGAACCCGGAGGCTCTCGCATCTTTAACCCGAAGGTCTTGGCTGTGCTAACTGATAACCCTTCGTGTGTCGCCTGTTTCTCTCTTCGCAGGACTTGATACTGGACGCGAAGGGCAGGCCGACCGCCCGAAGACTCGCGGCCATTGGGCAGCATGAGGCTTCGGGAGAAGGCCGGTGGGGCGCTTCACGCTTGCCCGAAGCCCCACTTGTGGGCCCGGAGCGGCAGGGAGGGCGAAAACGTCAGCAACTAGGGTTTCTAGCGCCCCCTCGACAAAACGGTGGAAGAAGTCGATTGTGCCCTCCAGACATTTTTGTACCAAATATTTTGTACATTGTGCTCCATGATCAGGGGTAGTTTAGGCATCAATTTGTAATCCCTGATCATGGTATAAATACCCCCTCCCGCGCACTAGAGAGGGGGTCGGATCTCTGTTGTATGACATGACTGTTAATACAATGATCCAGGCTTCGTGCTAAGTGTCTCGTTCTCACGTGAAGCCTCCCTCTACTTCTCTTACTTTCTCTTCGTGTTACACACGGTGCTGGGTTTTCTCCAGTGAGAATCCCAACATTTGGCGCCCACCGTGGTTTTAGCACGAAGAGCAAGCCCTGATGCCACCCAAAAAGGCGAGGGTCGCGCCAGGGGTTTCGGAAGAAGACCCAACACCACCCCCGCAGCCGCAGCTACCTACCGGCCCAACGACAAGATCAAATGTGGCCAAGACCCCTCAAGGAGAAATTCCTCTCCGCATCGGGGAAACCCAAGCCAACAACAATAATGCCCCTCGCGGCGGAGATAATCGCACAAGGCAGGCAACCAACAAACAAATTGTCCCTGCAGAAGAAGCAACCTCTGCGCAAGACACCGACACCGACTCAGACGAAGACTACAGCCAGTTCGACGAAACACAAAGGGTCAATCACGATCATCCGGAGACTAGCAACACTCAAGAAGAGCGAGAATATAGAGCCCTCCTTAAGCTGCAGAAGAAGTTGAAAAGGCTCCGGGAAATACGAAGCGCCCGTCTCGAAGAAGCTAATCAACACTCAAGAACTAGACTCCAAACCAGAATTGAAGAAGCGAGGGCCTCAATCGCACAACTCGAAGAAGAATTGCTGGGAATGCAAGATCAAGAAACCGAGCCACAAGAACAACCCACCCGAAGGGTAGCAAGACCAAACATCAGCACAACAAGACCCGAAGGGATAATCAGCAAGTTCGACAAAAACTCACCATTGTCCGAAGGCATTCAGCTCACACGATGGCCCACCTCTTACAAACCAATACCCCTCCCGAGGTACAATGGCCGCTTCGACCCAAGACAATTTCTCATGAGTTACGAAGCTGCAATCGCCTCCGCCAGCGGAAACGACATCGTTCTAGCCAAAAAGCTCATCATCGCACTCGAAGGCCCAGCGTTGGATTGGTACCCTACCCTTCGCCCAGGCACAATATATTCGTGGGAGAACCTAAGGGATAAGCTAACACAAAACTTTCAAGGCTTCCTGCGCAAAACGGTCTCAGCTCAAGAGCTGCGAGCTTGCGTCCAAGGAGAGCGGGAACCCCTTCAAGATTATTTCCGAAGATTCGTAGAATTGAGATCTCAAGCCCCAGAAGTGGAAGACAGCTCCGCAATTGATGCAGCAATCGCGGGGCTTCGAGCTGGCCCCTGTTCGACACATCTGACAATGAACACCCCAGCAACAATCGGAGACCTGTATGCAGAACTAGAAAAATACAGCAAAGCAGACAATGACTATCGAAGGTGAAAAGTAGCAGAAAACAGCCAAAAGCAAGTGGCGAAGTCAAACAACCAATGAAGCCAACAAGACTGGAACACCTCGAGAAGGCGAAGCAAGGACGAACAACAAGCCCAGTACATCAATCAAATTGTCAGCCAAAAGGCAGAGACACCGTCAGAGCCCAACAATTACAGAGGGGGAAGAAACGGAAGAGGAAGAGGGCGAGGCAAAGGGAGAAACCAAGAGCCTCGCAAACCATATTGTATTTTCCACCATGTGTCATCAATAACACCTCCGGAAACACCAACTGGCAACCATTTCCGCAATATAACCCGACATACCCGCAACTAACTCCGGTTTACCATCAACACTACCAAGGCATAATGCCTCAACCTTCGAGTTTCCAGCCACACAGTTTCTCGCCAATGCCTCAAGTGAACCACATCCCGAAGATACTACCACCACCTTCGCAAAGCTATACACCCCGAGAAGAGCTACCACCACCACCGCCCATGGCAAGCATTCCACCGAAGACCGAGTCGAGCCATCAAACATCCGCAGATCCACTGCCATCCTACGGCACCATACTCCCAATTACCGGAGGGTCCTCAACGGATTTCGAGTCAAAGAGGCAACGAAGAGAATACTTCAGAGCAGTGAACACAATCTTTAACGCAGCTCCAGTCAGAAAGACGAAATGGTCTCACGTGCCAATCACCTTCACCGAAGAAGACCTATCACGTTGTGAACTCAAGATATACCCGCACAATGATGCCATGGTCATCAAAACAAACATCTACGGATGGGATGTCACCAAAATACTGGTTGACAATGGGGCTTCTTTGGACATCCTTTTCGCCAGCACTTTCGGCCGTCTAAAACTAGACAGAAAACTACTTGAACCGACAGATACACCTCTGTACGGCTTCGGGGGAAAAAGAATCAACCCCCTGGGCAAAATCTCATTGCCAGTGTCCTTCGGGGATATGTCAAACCCTAGAACCGAGTATGTAACTTTCGATGTGGTGGAAATGAACTACCCATACAACGCCATCTTCGGCAGAGGTGTTATCAACACCTTTGATATTGTCATCAGGAACTCATTTTTAGTCATGAAAATGCCTTCGCCGAAGGGAGTCATCACAGTCTTCGGAGATCAGCAAGAAGCAAGAAACATTGAGAAGGGAGTAACCCCGGGGCAAAAGAATGTATACGTCGTAAGCGAAGATCCAGACAAAAAAGAAAGGTACAAGCACCTTGTTTCGGAGAAGCTACTCGACAAAGAAGACCCGCGTATCACCCATAAAGATGGAACAAAAAGAGTATTGCTCGACAACCTTATCCTAGACCAAGCAGTCATAATAAGTGACCACCTCCCGAAGATTGAAGAAGAAGAACTAGTAGAATTGCTCCGCAAAAACAAGGACGTCTTCGCATGGTCGTCAAAAGACCTGCAAGGCGTAAGCAGACAAATAATCGAGCATAAGCTAGACATCGATCCAAAGATCAAACCGAAGAAGCAAAAACTAAGAAAGATGTCAGATGACAGAGTCGCCGCAGTAAAAGCTGAAGTCCAAAGGCTCCTTGACGCCGGGGTCATCAGAGAAGTAAAGTACCCCACCTGGTTAGCAAACACGGTCCCTGTGAAGAAGAAGAACGGGAAATGAAGAATGTGTGTAGACTCCACTGACCTAAACAAGGCATGCCCAAAAGATGACTTTCCTCTACCTCGCATCGACAAGATTTTAGATGCTGCAGCCGAAGCTGAATTGCTCTCCTTGCTAGATTGCTTCTCTGGATATCATCAAATATTCATGAGAAAAGAAGACGAAGAAAAAACCAGCTTCATCACCCCCTTCGGAACATTTTGTTTCGTAAGAATGCCCGAAGGCTTGAAAAATGCAGGGCCAACCTTCTGCAGAATGACTACCGAAGTACTGCAAGAAATGGAAGGAACAACCGTGCTCGTATACGTCGACGACATTGTCGTAAAAAGTGATAAATGAAGTGACCACATATCTCACTTGGCTCAGACCTTCACCAAGTTCAGACAAGCAAACCTCAAGCTAAACCCAGAGAAGTGCGTCTTCGGAGTGTCCAAGGGCAAAGTACTCGGATGTTTAGTATCCATCAAGGGCATAGAAGCCAACCCCGACAAGATTGACGCCATCCTCAACATGAAAGAGCCCACCTCCATCAAAGACGTGCAAAAACTCACCGGAAGAATCGGAGTTCATCTCAAGATCAGCTGAAAGAAGTCTACCTTTCTTCAGAGTGTTAAAAGGCTCCGGAAAATTTGAATGGGGAGAGGATCAAAGAAAAGCCTTCGCCGAACTGAAAAAGTACCTGAAGGAAATCACAGCTTTTGCCAGCCCGTAGGCAAAAGAAACCATGTATCTGTATATCGCCGCATCCCACAGAGCGGTGAGCACGGCTCTTGTCCAATCCCAAACGAAGACAAACGACAAGGGAATAGAAGTAAATATAATAGTCCCAGTGTACTATGTCTCCGAAGCCCTATCCGGATCAAAACTTTTCTACTCAGAGTTAGAAAAAATCGCCTACGCAGTCATCATGACTTCAAGAAAACTGAGGCATTATTTCGAAGCTCACACAATTAAAGTGCTCACAAACCAGCCCTTGTCAGAAATGTTTGGCAACAGAGAGGCTTCGGGAAGAATCTCCAAATGGGCAGCAGAACTTTCAGAACATGTAGTCGACTTTGAAAGTCGAAGCGCAATCAATGGACAAGTCCTCGCGGATTTCATCGTAGACTGGACTGAGCCCAACTCCTACACCGAAGGCCCAGTCTTCGAACAACCTTGGCAGATCAGATGCGACGGGGCTTGGGGTCATCTAGGGGCTGGGGCTTCGGCTATTCTCATCTCCCCCTCGGGCATCAAACTGAGATACGCAGTCAGACTGGAATTCAGCAAAGAAACCGACAAGTGCACAAACAACATTGCAGAATACGAAGCAGTATTGCTAGCATTGAGAAAACTTAGAGCATTGGGTGTCCTTAACTTTTTCATCTATACAGACTCCGAAGTAATCCAGAGCCACATTGACAAAACATTCACGGCCCGAGACCCAGAGCTGATAAAGTACCTGGAGTTAATTCGAAGCACCGAGAAGCATTTCAGAGGTTACTCCTGCGTACATCTTGAACGAAGCGAAAACCATGAAGCAGACGCTTTAGCAAGAGCGGCTTTAAGAAAAGAACCCTTGCCCCAGACGTTTTCTTCGAAACATTAACCTCACCATCCATAAAGACACCTGAGAAGGAAATCAAGCCGTAAACATCATACAGAGCGAAGACTGGAGATCTCCAATAATGGCCTACTTTCGGGATTACTATGAACCACTTGACGAAACCGAAGAAAAAAGAATGAAAGCAAGATCAAGAAACTATGTCATACTCAGCGATCAGCTATACAGAACCAGCATCACCAAACCCTTGCTTAAGTGCATCAGCCGTGAAGAAGGCAAACAAGTCCTCCGTGACATCCATGAAGGAATTTGCGGAGCTCACGCAGGAATAAAATCAATCTGCACCAAAGCCCTTCGCGAGGGATTCTTTTGGCCCACTGCGTTTACAGATGCCCAAGACCTGGTCAGAAAATGCGAAGCCTGCCAAAAGTTCGCGAACAAATCCTCCGGCATCTCCCAACCGACTCAAGTAATCCAACCATCCTGGCCCCTCCAAAGATGGGGTATCGACATTGTCGGCCCGCTGCCCGCAGCTCAAGGAAACTACACCTTTGCAGTAGTTGCTTTGGAATACTTCAC
Organism: Eragrostis curvula; assembly: GCA_007726485.1. Taxonomy (NCBI): domain Eukaryota; kingdom Viridiplantae; phylum Streptophyta; class Magnoliopsida; order Poales; family Poaceae; genus Eragrostis; species Eragrostis curvula. The sequence continues at coordinate 19,432,474 of RWGY01000031.1, forward strand.
AAAATGGATCGAAGCAAAACCAATCGTCAACGTCACTGCACCAACCATACGCAAGTTCTTTTGGCAAAACATAGTATGCCGCTTCGGGGTACCTCAGAAAATAACAATTGACAACGGTAAGCAGTTCGACAACTACGAGTTCAAGGAGTACTGCCGAAGCATCGGAACAACCGCACACTTCGCCTCTGTTTACCACCCGGAGTCAAATAGAGCTGTCGAGAACGTGAACAAGCAAATCTTCAAAGAAGTCAAAAAATGCCTTCTCGACTAGAAAAAAGGAAAATGGGTAGACGAGCTACCGAAGATTATCTGGTCCCATAACACCTCAGAATCAAGAGCAACAAAATTCTCACCTTTCAAGCTACTCTTCGGAGATGAAGCCATGACCCCCGAAGAGATAAAATACAAGGGCCCAAGAGCCGAGGGTCATGAGGTTAATCCTGAAGACATAGCAACATTGAAAGACATGATAGAGATGGACAGAATCAGCGCCGTCCAAAACCTGGAAAGCTATCAAGCCGAAACAAAAAAATGGAGAGACCGCAAGGTGGTAAGCAGGTCCTTCTCACCAGGAGACCTAGTGCTCCTCCGGAGCCCAAAATCTGAGGGAAAGGGGAAACTAGAGCCAAAATGGCAAGGACCTTACATCATCATCAAGAGCAACAGGCCCGGAGCCTATCATCTCGGCGACCAGGAGGGAAACGAGCTCCCGCATCCATGGAATGCGGACAACCTCAAGAGATACTTCGCATAAGCAAATGTACCATGGCTTCACGGAAATATAAGCGAAGTCTTTTTCCTTTTACCTCTGTCATAGCCAAGATTTAAATTCCGCAACCAAGGGCTCATACTCTTTTCCTCACAGGGGAACCCCTTCCAGGGGGTGAAGTTTTTAACGAGGTGAGACCCAGTGTAATCTCTGCAAATTAATGCAGCTCCTTTCCCCCAAATGTCTCAAGCTTCACAACTTCGATGCAAACCCCTTCGAGGGTTTGCCACATCTCAAGGGCAAAAACGCCCGAAGCGTAAACCTACGCTCTTACGCTAAAATGCGTATCTCTTCGGCTTATCAGGGTAAAAAATCCCAAGCCATTCCTCAAGCAGGAAAAATCACAATCGCCCAATAAGGCGACAACATTCTTCGAGAAGAATGAATGGCCTAAGTGGCAAAAGCTTTCGACGTGCAATAATGCGCCTTATGACCCCAAAGGGCAGCCAACACGAAGAATCTATCTCATCGCAAATAGCAACCTACTTTATAGCTAACACAGTTCCACCACTACCGACCGTGCCAACAGTAAATGCCATATGACTCTTCGGCACAGCGAAGAGCAACTGCAAGCCCTATATAAACAACACTTCACGAAGCAAAATACCAAAGCACACCACCATTACCGCAAAATGAGCGACAAAGGCACAACCAAAAAGAGCATAGAAAAACACCTACAAGCAATGAAAAACCTAAGAGTAGCAGAGAGCTCCTCGCAGCAAAACCAGAACCAACACCCGCAAAACCAAAACTTAGAGAAAAGGCTAGAGATCCAACAATGCCAAGAAGACCCGGAGCCTTTGGCGGTAATCCCGCCAAACGAAGAAGCCCTTCCAGAATTCATCAACATCTCTTCAGGCGAAGAAGAAGAAGAAGGGCGCCCAAGAAGAAGGTACCTGCTTAACAATCTGCAACCCTGGGAACCAGCTCACACCGGAGTCGCAAGCAGGACCAGGAGCCGCACCCGCAGAAACGAGGTGTAAAAATGACGAGCTTCGGTTGTAACAGCAGATCTACCAGATTAATAAAGTGGAACGTTTTTCAAAGCAAGAGGCTTCGCGTTAGCAACCTCGCCCTCGTTTGCTGGGGGGAGGGTAGTTTTTCGAAGCAGAAGGCTTCGCGTTAGCAACCTCGCCCTCGTTTGCAAGGGGGGAGGGAAGTTTTTCGAAGCAAGAGGCTTCGCGTTAGCAACCTCACCCTCGTTTGCTAGGGGGAAGGGAAGTTTTTCGAATCAAAAGGCTTCGCGTTAGCAACCTCGCCCTCGTTTGCAAGGGGGAGGGAAGTTTTTTGAAGCAAGAGGCTTCGCGTTAGCAACCTCGCTCTCGTTTGCTAGGGGGCAGGGAAGTTTTTCAAAGCAAAAGGCTTCGCGTTAGCAACCTCGCCCTCGTTTGCAAAGGGGGAGGGAAGTTTTTCGAAGCAAGAGGCTTCGCGTTAGCAACCCCGCCTCATTTGCTAGGGGGAAGGGAAGTTTTCAAAGCAAAAGGCTTCGCGTTAGCAACCTCTCCCTCGTTTGATAGGGGGGAGGGAAGTTTTTCAAAGCAAAAGGCTTCGCGTTAGCAACCTCGCCCTCGTTTGCTAGGGGGGAGGGAAGTTTTTCGAAGCAAAAGGCTTCGTGTTAGCAACCTCGCCCTCGTTTGCTAGGGGGAGGGAAGTTTTCGAAGCAAGAGGCTTCGTGTTAGCAACCTCGCCCTCGTTTGCTAGGAGGGAGGGAAGTTTTTCGAGACAAAAGTCTTCGCGTTAGCAACCTTGCCCTCGTTTGTTAGGGGGGAGTTTTTCGAAGCAAAAGGCTTCGCTTTAGCAACCTCGCCCTCGTTTGCTAGGGGGAGGGAAGTTTTCGAAGCAATAGGCTTCGTGTTAGCAACCTCGCCCTCGTTTGCTAGGGAGGAGGGAAGTTTTTTGAAGCAAGAGGCTTCGCGTCAGCAACCTCGCCCTCGCTTGCTAGGAGGGAAGTTTTTCGAAGCAAAAGGCTTCGCGTTAGCAACCTCGCCCTCATTTGCAAGGGGGGGGGGGGGGAGCTTTCAAAGAAAGAGCCTTCGCGCTAGCAACCTCGCCTTCGATTGCTAGGGAGGAGGAAAGTTTTTCCCGAAGACTCTTAATAAATGCGGAAAATATTCATCGCAAACAATCACACAACACAACCAACAATAACAAGTTAAGCCTAAAGAACGGAAACTCAAAGTTCAAGAAATATCTCAGAAAGCCCATCCTTGCAGTTTTCATCGTACACCCACGGAACGTTGTAGATTTCCTTAGCCTCCACAGCTTCGGCCTTCGGGATGACCAGCGGAGGCCCGCGGAGGACCCGATGCCCGCCTCTTTGAAATAATTGAGTCACTTCAGCCCGAGCGCCAAAATATTTATCGAAAACATAATTCCAGAAGCGACCAAGACAGTCGTTTCCAACGGTCTTCGTAACCAAAAGATAAGCAGCTAGCGTAGCACAAATTCTACCATTTTTGTAGCATAAAGGTTCAACAGCGGCCTCCTCTTCGAAGACCTGCACACAGTATCGCGTTCCTGAATCACATCCTGTATTAAATTACAACAAAATAAAAACCGAAAGACCCCGAAGACTTAAACGTCTTGGCTTGCATCAACCTTCGCAGCGGGATCCGCGTGGGTAGCAGAGCGAGAACAAGGAGCAGAAGAAGCTTCCGGAACTGCAGCACTTTTGGCTTTTTTCACCCTCCCTTGCTAGTCGGCCGAAGAAGGATTCGAAGACGAAACAGGTCCTCCGGTCTCTTTCCTCTTCTTCTCCCGAGTCTGCAAGCAAACAAGAATTACTTCAAAAAAAATATAATAATAATAACAAAGAAAACACGTAGGCGAAGCCTTCACCTCCTTCGCGCGAGCAACAGCGCTGGCGCAGGCAGCCGCGGAGCCGTGCTTGCTCCAATAGAACCTCCAAATGCGTTTTGCAACAACATCAACGCGTTTGTCGGTGGTATTGGGGTCCGCACCCTCTATAGCTTCGGAAGGGACGGTGGACATGCCAAGTGCATGGAAGTCGTTGACCTGCTTCTTCTCGAGGATGTCCAGAAGAGCATAAAGACAGGTCTTCGCGCCGTAGTCGCACATGTTGCTAATCAAACCGGGCAAGACCTGGAACTCCTTCTCAAACCAGGCCAATACTGACCCGAGGTTCAGTTTGTCTCCAGCGGGAAGTGGTCGAGGTTGACGACCATAGCGGGCAAGAAGCTTCGAGTAGGACCGGTACAAGCCCAAAGCCCCCGACTTCAGCTTTTCGGCTTCGGCCTTCAGAGTCTCCTCCAAAGCAGCCCTCCTGTGCTCCACCTTTTCGAGCGCCGCCGCATGCTTCCTTTCAGCTTCCTTCTTGTAAGCGGCGAAGGAGTCTATCTTCTCCTGGAGATCCTTCTTCAAGCGCGCAATCTCATCCTCGAAGCTAGCCTTCGTAGTATCCCAGTAGTTCTTCTCCTCGCGAAGTGCAGCGAGTTCAGGGCAGACTCCTCCGGGGCCCACCTCGGTTTCTAGCTTCCTCCGAAGCACTTGAGACGCCTGCGTAAACTGATACAAACACAAAGAATAAGAAATGCCTAATCGGTCATCAAAACAGACAATGTTAAAACCTTCGAATCAATTACCATCTGGCCTTGCCAAAGCAGCAGATCTGCGAGGTTGGGCGCGGAGTTCGCCTCCAGCGTAGTCCGAAGTTCTGCGCGAGGGAAGTTTACGTAAGGACCAAAAAGTGAATCAAAAAAATAACGCGAACAAAGCTAAAGCCACAAGTTTTGGACCTTCGGGATCGTACTCCCTCAAACCACTCATCATCGCCAGCAAAACATCGAGAGAGTTATCATCGTTCGTAGGGCCGTGCGAGCTCTCCGCGTCAGAGCTCGAGTCAGAATCATCACCCGAAGATGACGAATTGTCAGAACTTTCCGAGCCCCCGGAACTCCTCGTGTCCTCGGAGCGCTCCAAGCCAGGCGAGCCCAGCACATCATCCCAGAGCATGTCCGCAGTGCTTCGGCCATGCGCCACACCAACCGTCTCCTCGACATCCACTCGAAGGCTGCTGGCGCCATCCAACAACTCCTCCGTGTCCGACAACTCAATCACGGGAACTCCGTCCCGGTCTTCGGAGAGTGCCACCAGCCGAGGGGAACCAGGCGCGTTCCCAGAGCCGATCGTCCTGATGCCTCCAGCCACAGACTCGTCTTCGCCACGGGAACCCGAAGCAAACTCAGTTTGTCCCGAAGCCAAGGGAGCACTTGACCCACCACGACCAGGACCCGAGCCACCGGAACCCTTCGGGCCTCGGATCACAACCCTCTTACGCTTTCGGCGCTCAGCGAGCACAGTGCTTGTCGTGGTGACGGTGCTGGCCTTCTGCGGGCGCGAAGCGCACGAGCCCGGCCTCGCCCAGCAACAAATCCCGAAGACCCAGCGCCAGCAGGAGCAGCTTCGGGCTTCTTTTCCCAGCCTCTCATCTTAATGTAGCAAGTAGTATAGATCTCAGGAGTCTCCCCTTTCTTAAGCCGTTTTCGGCCCAAAGGCACGGCATGATTGCCATAGGTGATCTTCAATGAATCGAAGATCCGATTGATTCGGTGCCCCGAAAGCAGACCGTTCTGCACGTCATACTCTTCGGCGGCGCTGAAAGGGTCACACAGCAAATTAGCACATTCTTCGACTATCTCAACGAACTACAGGGGCCGAAGACCTTTGGGCCTTTCGAGCCCGTTGAACTTCGGACGATGGTATTTGAGCTTGCGCCCGGGTAGCTTCACCTTCTCGGTACCATCCGGCCTCCAGCCACCCTCTATTGGCCAAATGCCTGCAGCGATAAATTCCTCAACGGCAGTGCGGCCGCTGATGATCTTGCAGGCCTTCTTGAAAGCTTCGCAGCAAGGTTGGAAGGTCTTGCCGTGGCCGGAGAAATCGGGAGAAAAGATGGGATCCGCCAGAACCAGTGAACTGGCCAGTGGAAAGCAAACAGACTCATCGTCGTTCTCCCCTTCGGGCACCTCCGCATAAAACCAGTAATCAACCCAGTCATTGTCCCAGCGATTCCTCGAAGCAGAAAAAGGAGCAACCTTCTCGAACTTCGACTTCTTGCCGAAGCTCCGCGGTTGAAAAGTGCAAACCCCATACTGAAGATGAAGAACATCGTTATCGTAGTAGACCTTCTTATTCTGCAGATGATAGCTGTAGAAACGCAAGAATGCCTCATAGTTAACCTTCGCGTTGAATGTCCTCACAGCTCAGATGAATTTGGACAGCTGCACGAAGGCGTTCGGCGTCAAATGATGTATCTGAATGCCATACGCTCCGAGCACTCGTTGGAGTATAAAGAGAGCGGGAAGTCGAAGCCCGGTCTCGAAAAAATCCCGAAAGACGACCGCCTCATTCCGCCTAGGCTCCGGAACTTCCTCGTCGCCGGGATAACGGGCCCTTCCTTCTTCGAAGTACCCCCTCTCAACATACCTAGCGAGCTCGTCTTTATCAACCCGAGAGCGGTTGAGACGGTACTTCTTGTCGATAACTGCAGGCGCACGAATCCGAGAATCAGTAACCTTCGAGCAACATCTATCCCTAGAAGTACCATGACCCTCTGTAGCCGAAGACTCAGTATCAACACTGGCCATAAATCGTTTCATCCCATCCTTATATAGGGGGGGGTAAAAACTGGGCAGTTAATGCGCCCTAAAAAACCGCGGGTACGGTTTAGATTCCATATTTTTTTAAGAAACAAGATGATGTGGCATTCCTCACCTCACCGGTCTTCGGACAAAACATTTTTATCTTCGCGCTCTACGGCCAGTATCAACCCCAATGAGCGAGGGAAGTTTTTCCGGGTTCGGCTCCGGTCGAATCCGATTGTTTTCTTTTCGGGGGTACGGCTCATCGGCATTGAACCTCGCCCATGAGGGGCTACTCTTGGGGATCCACGGAGCCGTTTCCGAACCCGGAGGCTCTCGCATCTTTAACCCGAAGGTCTTGGCTGTGCTAACTGATAACCCTTCGTGTGTCGCATGTTTCTCTCTTCGCAGGACTTGATACTGGGCGCGAAGGGCAGGCCGACCGCCCGAAGACTCGCGGCCATTGGGCAGCATGAGGCTTCGGGAGAAGGCTGGTGGGGCGCTTCACACTTGCCCGAAGCCCCACGTGTGGGCCCAGAGCGGCAGGGAGGGCGAAAACGTCAGCAACTAGGGTTTCTGGCGCCCCCTCGACGAAACAGTGGAAGAAGTCGATTGTGCCCTCTGGACATTTTTGTACCAAATATTCTGTACATTGTGCTCCATGATCAGGGGTAGTTTAGGCATAAATTTTTAATCCCAAATCATGGTATAAATACCCCCTCCAGTGCACTGGAGAGGGGGTTGGATCTCTGTTGTATGACATGGCTGTTAATACAATGATCCAGGCTTTGTGCTAAGTGTCTCGTTCTCACTTACGCGAAGCCTCCCTCTATTTCTCTTACTTTCTCTTCGTGTTACACCCGGTGCTGGGTTTTCTCCACGAAGAATCCCAACACATCCATACGTGGCGTGGTGGGACTGAGGCTAGCTAGCTGCTGCATGTTTCCTCCGCGCGTATCATCCTCGGGAGCTCGTGCAGCGCCACCACCCGCTTCAGTTCCGATTCGGGAACTGAACGACGACGCCCGCGCGATGTCGGGACAATTGAAACAACAGCAAACGCTGACTTTCGAAGAAGACCATTAATAAACGTAGGATCTAAAAAACATCATTTATTCTTCTTCTTGACTTTAAAGTCTAGCACTGCTCCTTCAAACATATTTTTCTGGATAGTTTTGCCCCTAAGTCTTCTAACTCCATCCGCCAGACTCCCGCACTGTCCTGCGCAACGCACTGGCACCTCGCCCCCATGCAATGCACGCGCGCTCCGCCTCGGCCAGGCCTGCCTCGCCTCGCCCCGGCACCCGCGACGCGAGCTCTGCCTCGGCCAGGCCCGCCTCGCCTCGCCCCGGCCTGCGGCGCCTCACCGCGCACGCGCGACGCGAGCTGCGCCTCGCACCCCGTGACCCGGGCACGCCGCAAATCGAATCAAGGCTCGCCCCGCCGCGCCATGGGCCTCCTGCCCCGCCGTCATGCCCTACGCGACGCACTGGCAGGCCGCCGCGCGACGACACGCACTGTTAGCCTGGCTCACCCCGCACGACGCAGGCAGGCGATTTCAGCACGCCGCTTCTCGACCCGCACGACGCAGGCGAGCTACCGCCTCGCCCCCGCCGCGCCTCGACCCGCTGGTTAAAGCAAGTTCCAAGGTTGCATAACACATAAATTCTGATTAATGCACAGATAGTTTCCTTACTTTCAATAACAACACATGAAAGCTTATGTGCTTTCACATTTTTCTGCATTTAAAAACATTAAAAATTTGTGACTTCAAAACATGGATGAAAGGGCATTCAGCAAGGTACCTATACTGTATGAACTTCAGACATCAATTCCACATGTATTAAAGGTGTTGTTTTTGTACAGGTATCTGAAAGGAGCGCCAGAAGAAGTTCAGAATTTTTGCAATTGGTAAGTCGTGTTTTTTTTAACCCTCATAATTTGTTGTTATGACCACACTTAACACTTTGTGTGACACAGACATAATTGAGGTATATGTTTTTTTCAGATAAAATATATCAGTGGTTCATATGACAGTGGAGAAGGATTTGAGAAATTGGACATGGAGATATCAAAGTACGAGGCATCAAACCAGTCAGGAAGCTATCGCAGGCTCTTTTATCTGGCACTGCCTCCATCTGTATACCCTTCAGTGTGCAGAATGATCAGAACATATTGCATGAATCCATGTAAGTTCATTCTTTTCTTCTATCTAATAATGATAACCTGCTGCATTTCATTAGTTCATATGAAAAACATGGATGGTGAAATTTGTAATGTTCATTAAGTCTTCGAGTCTCTTCAGAAGTTTTAGCCTCATCAAGATCTATTTTAATTGTTCATTACGGAGGGAATAATCTTTTACGTTAATAATTGGAACTTCCAAACGTGCAGCAGTAATGAGGGCATCACTGTTTAAGATTTTTATCCCTACCTGTTGTTCACTTCTGTGTTCTCTGCCCTTGAGACTGAAGAAAATAAAATAATTCAAAATAAAAAATGTGTCTTATTTGTGGAGTATGAATATGTTTGGAAAGAATCAGTACAGATGAGACAGTCTTTTCTTCTTCTTCTTTTTTTTTTTTGGGGGGGGGGGGGGGGGGGGGGGGGTTCGCAGATGGAGAGGAATACGATACAGTTCTCTTTATAAGTTATTTACATTGGAAAAGCTAAGAACTTTTTTTTTTTCCCAGTCAAAAGTAGAGCGACACACATGTTACAGATTGCAGTGCTAGTTGAGTTCGCCATTAACATTAGTGCTGTTCATGCAGCTTCTCACCCTGGATGGACTAGAGTAATTGTTGAGAAGCCGTTTGGAAAGGATCTGGATTCTGCAGAAGAATTAAATTCCCAACTTGGTTAGCTGTTTGAGGAACACCAACTGTACAGAATCGACCACTACCTCGGAAAAGAGTTGGTCCAAAACTTGGTAATGACCCAAACATTTGTGTAACTGGCTATAACTTTTATTGACATCTTTACATTTATTCCAACATTTGTGTAACTGTTTTGAACTGATCACATTTTACAGCTTGTGCTTCGTTTCGCCAACCGCTTTTCCTTGCCTCTTTGGAACCGTGACAATATCGATAATATACAGGTAAGCTGTAGTAGCATTTTCTTATCTTATTTGCCAGTTGAAGTTCCATGTACTTGAATGTTTTCCTTGAAAACCATATACACAAATTGCAATTACTTTATTAGCTCGATGCTGAATTTTTATGTAATCAAGGACAACCGTAACAATAATGGTTATTTCTCTATAGTTTAAGCTTAAAACTTAGTAGTACCAAAAATATGGCATGTTAATCATTTGAAACATGCAGACTGTGTTCAGGGAAGACTTCGGAACTGAAGGGCGTGGAGGATATTTCGACCAGTATGGGTACGTCGAAACAGTTCACTTTCTTGCAAATGTAGAAGCACTAATGCATTAGATTCCATTAGCCAATTTTATAATGAAGTTTTATAATATAAAACTTACAAGCAAAAAACATAATTTTTCCATTCAATGCATATAGTATGAAAGGTAATAATGAAAATTTTAAATAGTTTCAGTTCTGGTTCGTCCTTATCTATGAATGGATGTACATTGTACTTGCCACTGTGAAGAATGCTTAAAATAAAACTGCATAGCTTTCTTTTTTTTTCTTAAACTTGCATAATTTAGCAAGGTAAATTACAGGTTGCAGAAACCAAATAATTCTGCCGAATTGCAACACAAAAGGGTCTTTTTATCACCCTCTCCTGCTCTAGTTGAATGGATGATTTAAATGTTAGAGATTTTAATGTAATGTATATTGGATCATACTGCCTCTGTCATTGCTCAAGTAATTTTCTAATTTGTCTCTGCAGTCCTGCGTAGTTCGCTCTATAAATATCTGACCCCCACTCCTGTTGCTGCAGAACAATTCGTGATATCATTCAGAACCATTTATTGCAGGTAAATATAAATAAGTTTTACCGAGTAATTCGTATTCTATGATTCTGCGGTTGTTTTAGTAATAACTTCAGCGTTCAGTCTTTTTTTTTTTCTTTGGATGATAAGGTCTTATTTTGTTTCCTTACTTTTGTCCACTTTCCTGTTTTACATTCATAGGCAAAGATAGGGTGTCTTTGGTTGTTCTTTTAGCGGCTGTGACTTTTTGAAAAAGAAAGAAAGACAACCAAAGGGCTTGCTTTCCTCCACCAGCTGTACCAAAAAGCAGCTTTTTCTCAGTGCAAACCTCGCAGCCACCCAAGAGGTGCTTTCATCGGCTGTGAACGAGCAATCTTCCCTAAAATTACCCGCCTGCCACTCATAAGTTGCGTACCGGTTCGATTTTCTTTTCTGTCGCACGAACAGACGAACGCCGAGCGACAGAGCCCGTCCCTCCTCCCCGTTCGCAATGCATCGGTTAGGAATGGTGGCGGCGGCGCATCCGTTCTTCGTCGTCGGCGCCAGGCCCGTCTTCTCTCCCTGGCGTGCTCCCTCTTCACTTCGTCGTCGCAGGGCTGTGCTCCGTCTCGCGGCTCGCGCGCTCCCTCTTGTGGCTCGCCGCATCCAGCATGCGCTGGAGCCCTCTGCAGCGCCCGTTCGTCTCCATCCGCCCCTGCCCCCTTCGTCCCCAGCACAGGTGCGGCGCATTCCGGCCTGCTCGACGCTGGCCCCAGGCGCCCCCACTCCAGACTCGCTCACGACGGGCGCGTAATGTGGAATTTCACACTGCTCCCAAATTAGCTGCCATCCCCACTGCTCTGCCCGAAATTTCGCATCAGATGAGGTTTGCCATAGCCTCGGGCTTCGATTCCCCCCACTTCCCAACCACCATCTCTCCCTTTTCCTACTTCGATTTGAGCTCATGGCCATGGCGGACAGGATGTGAGGCGAAGGACGTTGAAACAACCTTTTGCAAAATGGCCCTCACAAAAAGATCCAAAACTTGTAATTAATCCTAGATTTTTGGTGTCTTGATGTATTTACAGAAAGCCCCCAAAACTTAAGGGAATTTCCAAAAAGGTTTTTAAAACTGAAACCATATGTTAAAGGTTGATGCAATTTTTTTTAAAAAAAATCAGTTTCCCTTTCTAAATTGGTTATTTACATGTCACTATTTGAAACAACACGTCATTCAAAATGACATTTTTAAGAAATACGATTTCTTTAAAATGATCATTTAAATGTTAATTTCCAATCAGGCAATTGCTTTACGATCAATTTCTATATACATAGTGTCTCAGACCGTTAAGGGCGTTACAGACATTTTCATAGTTTTTTTCACAGCCACAGCAGTTTTAACCAAACGGCTTTTCAGCTTTTCTTACAGCTCACAGACCTCAGCAGTTTTTTTCACAGCTCACAGCCACAGCAGCTTTTTTCACAGCCACAGCCTAACCAAACACACCCATAGTTCCATGCCGAAATGTCTGCGGATTAACCAGTACCTGATATGAATGTCTTTTCATAATGGTTCACTAATAAATAAGTGTTATCATCTGTAGGTTTTTTGTTTGGTTGCAATGGAAAAGCATGTCTCCCTTAGGCCTGAGCACATCAGAGATGAGAAAGTCAAGGTCCAATCTCTCTTTACATTCTATATGTACTAGTAAAAATGCACGTGCGTCACGCACGTGTTCAAAAATTTGCATCACTTGGCAGGATCATGAGAATTAAGAACAATTTAACTATATGTTCGTTTATTATTAGTTCTTAAGAAAATAACCTGGAGTTGCTAGTGTCATTTAGGTGTCGACATCCATCAATAAAAATTGAGTCAAAATCCATCAATAAAGCTTATGCATGTGTGAAACTCATTAGTGCCTCACGTACGTGTATAAAAGACTAAAAACGATAACGAGGAGGCCAAAAGTACCGTTTCGTCGCTAAAGCATCATGCTTACCCGCAACGGCAAAGCCGCGATCCCTTTTTCCATTCCCATCCTGTAGTTTATCGGCTGGCGATGTGAAGAGATTCCGATTCGATACGGGTGACCTCCTATACAGCTTTTAAGCTGGCCATTACCTCAGCTCAGTTCGCAGTGCGCCTCATAATGCGCAATATAGAATACGGAACACTTTAGGACAGCTAGTGATGAACCAATTGATCGATCTTAGCAAGATGACATACTCCTACTTGATGCAGTTTTGTATCCTTGGCAGTGAGCCGGAGAGGCGGTCCGCTCAGCACCGCACAGAGAAGCGACCAATTAACATTCAAAAACCAACCCCTCACATCACAAGTGTTACCGCTTCCAACCAAGATGCTCCCAAGTGGGAAGTTCTTCTCGTGCCGCACACCTGGACGTGTCAACTCACGGCCCACAAACGAGTCAAACGTAGTATGGCTCAGTGCATCATAGACGCAGACACGACCATTTTGTTATTTAGCTGGTGCGGTACACTGTTGGTACCCACCGCATTTTGCTGTCGACTTGTCGTCGTCCTGCAGCACGGCAAGAATGGCCCGTGTGCTGAGTAGAAAAAGAGAAGAAGAAAGAATGACCCGTGTGCCGGCCGGTTGTTCCAAACAATCTGTAAGTGTTTGGTTGCCCGCATACTGGCATGCGATGATCCAGGATTAGGCGCTTGGTTGGCTGGATGGAACCACGCCATCCACGATGAAGTGACGACTCAACGAAAATTTCAGTTAAAAGGTGGTGAACCTGAGTTTCACAAAAAAATTTACTGAACCATGCTCTTGGTGGAAATCAGCCGCATGCCTACGTCCAGGATCAAACGAGCACGCACGAGTATGTTCTAGCTAGCAACCAAACACACGCAAATCGCTAAACCAATGCGCCTGCGCGGTGAAAAAAAAAAAACGTGCTGCACACAGGCTGCCGAGCCCGCGGAGCAATCGGCATGCGCGCCCCGACGCAGTGCGCACCGCCTAAGGTCTTGTTCCAAACCTTTAGGGATAGCAATTGCGGCTAAAATTAGAGGTAAGGGTTTGGAACGGTCCAGCTAATGCCCCAACTAGCAATTGGTCGATTCCCGTATAACGATTAGTCCCCTAGCTGGCCGAACCCTGCTAAACTCAGTTAATTCTTGTTTGCCCCTTTTGCTCTTGCCTTTCAACGCTATCTGGAGCAAATACCACGATGCATTGCCCCATCAAAACACAGGACAAGACGCCCTGCTCCAGCCATCGTCGACGTGCCGCCCACCACGCCCCCTCACTGCCACGCCGTCCATGGCTCCGTGAGCTAGGTAGCCCTCACCTCGCTTCCTTCCACCCAATACTCGTCATTCGCCGAGCCAACAGTTCAACAATTAGCTGCCCTATTGATATGTACTTCAGTGATCAAATACAATTGTTTTGACGGTAAAAGAAAAGACAAGGGTATAAGAGACAAAGTAACAGTTAGCTGCCTTTATTAGCTAGAGGTTTGGAACACCCTCCAACTAATAGCTAGCTTGCTAATAATTAGCCAGCTAATAGATAGCTAGTGGCTCTTAGTTGGCTAACTATTAGTTCTGGAACAAGGCCTAAGTCTTGATCACGGCCACGCTCCATCCACGTGCCGCGTAGCGAGCCGAGCTCGGGCGGCTACCTGCTCCATCTTACAGGGAGAGGACCCGAGTTCAAGCTCCACCAAACGCACCAAAGCAGGGTCGTTTTTCAGCTCACCTTGTTGCAGGCTGTGGTTTTTGGGCTGCCTATGCGCGGTCCGGTAAAGCCCGGCCCAACAGGATTCAGTAGACTGTGGCTTCTTTTTAATGAAATTTTAAAGAGACGTCGAACCCTTAACGGAAACTCTATTGCGCATGCGGTCGCGCTACGTCGCTAGCGCGCGTCCCCTGCGCACGCGGCCTGGTCCGCCTCGGCGGAGCCACCAGTCGTAGCCCAGCCCATCACCACCTCGTTCCATCGGTCTCCAGTCCCCACCGCTTCCCCGTCCTCTCTACTATCGAGAAAAAAAGGACCCTGCTGCCATCGGCACCGGGATCCTCTGACATCGCCATCGCTGGCTTTGCCGCCCCCTCCGCTAGATTTCCCCGCTTCTCTGGTGCCTGGCTGCGCCTCGGCCCCCACCCCCACCCCCGAGCTGCAGTGACAACGCCGCGCACGCCTACCGGCGCCCCGAATGCGCCTCCTTCCTGTGCGGCGCCCGCCCCCAACGAGCTGAAGTACCGGCAGCTCCGAGCAGCTTCCCTGCTAGAGGCCTCCCCGATGAGCTGCCGTGGTGGACTGGTGGTGCCCGGGCCCTCTCTTGCATTGGTTCACCCATTCTCTGTTCCCGGGACCGGGAGCCTCCATTCTTTGTCCACTGTCTATATTATGTTCTCACATTTACTGAATTTATCGAACACTACAACCAGTGTAGTGCAAACAATGCCCCTGCTGTTCAATTCGAATTTCAGGCACATTGATAGGCTGGCAACCTGTGATACATGTGGAGCTCGAGATGAAATAGTCCGGCAAAATTGTTCTGGGATGAGCTGAAGAAATTTGCAGATATTTTACACCCAGCAACCTGGGCTTACTTGATCCTATTTTGCCTAGGAAGGAAAATGATGGCATAATCTTGTGTGGGATGTGGTCTTCGTGGTGTTCGGGCAATAATAGAAGACATGGGAAAGCAGTAATACCCATCCACAAAGTATTGTATGGGCGCTTGTTACAACCGCTCACTTGGTTCATCTTTCTGGTCAAACAACAGACCGGCAAACAAACAGAAACAACGATGGAGTCCACCGTCTTCAGGCATCATCAAGATTAATACTAATGGAGCGTTTTTGGAAGCTGACAAATGCAGGGCCATAGGAGTTGTAGTGCGTGATCATGATCTATAGAGAGGAGCATCCCCTCTACACTCTGAAGCTGAGGCGTGTAGGGAAGGAATCCGACTTGCTTCTAATCTGAACTTGGTGCATATTATTGCTGAAACTGATTCTAATTTTCGGGTGGCCTTATGGCATAGCAGAGAACATCACCATTGCTGGATTTTTCATCGAATGGAGTTGTTTTCAAGGATATCAAATTCTTATGTATACAGAGTTTAATTTTGCCTGGGTTTCACCTAACACAAGGTCATGTAATGAGTAGATGATGCATTAGGAAAGCTAGGAGCTAGCTTGGGGCCAGGAGCAGGTCAGCTCCGGCCTGATTGTAATCCCGCTGATGTAAACCATCTCGTGACCACCAATCAGGCGTCGGCTTCTAGTTAATGCATATGTGGTTTGTTAATGGAATGAAAGACTGATGTTAAGCACATTACCGAGGGCACCGACTGAATTTCTTTATGATGCTCACATCATGTTATGTGTGAACTACTGATCTCTGCAGTTATTGACAGAAAGTGATGATCCGAGAGGAAAAGCACAAAAATAATGGTAACATTTTTCTTTTCCGAAACTAGCAGTAGTAATTTCTTCTGTAGTAGCAGTAGCAACTTTTTTTTTCACACAACAAAGTGATCATCTGAGAGGGAAAAACACAAACCTTAAAAGTTCTCTCTGAAATGGCAGTAGCAACTTTTTGAAACTACCAGTAACTTCTTCTGTAGTAGCAGTAGCAACGTTTTTTTTCATACAACAAAGTGATCATCCAAGAAGGAAAAACACAAACCTCAAAAGTTTTCTCTGAAACGACAGCAACAACTTTTTCTAGAATAGTGGTAACATTTTTTTTCCGAAACTAGCAGTAGTAACTTCTTCTGTAGTAGCAGTAGCAACTTTTTTTTTTCATACAACAAAGTGATCATTCGAGAGGGAAAAGCATAAACCTCAAAGTTCTCTCTAAAACGGCAGCAGCAACTTTTTCTAGAATGGTGGTAACATTTTTTTTCCTAGCAGTAGTAACTTCTTCGGTAGTAGCAGTAGTAACTTTTTTTTTCATACAAAAAAGTGACCATCCGAGAGGGGAAAGCATAAACCTCAAAAGTTCTCTCTGAAACGGTAGTAGCAACTTTTTTTGGAATAGTGGTAATTTTTTTTTTTTTTTTTGAAACTAGCAGTAGTAACTTCTTCTGTAGTAGCAGTAGCAACTTTTTTTTTTCCATACAACAAAGTGATCATCCGAGAGGAAAAGCACAAACCTCAAAAGTTTTCTCTGAAACGGCAGTAGCAATTTTTTCTGAAATAGTGGTAACATTTATTTTTTCGAAACTAGCAGTAGTAACTTCTTCTGTAGTAGCAGTAGCAACTTTTTTTCAATACAACTTCTTTTATAATTGGCATTTAAAACATTTTAGTTGCAAAGAAAGAACTTTGTACTATTCAGTCCTATTAGTAATAGCAACTACCTTTTAGAATATCAATAACATGTTCTATAGCTTTTTAGTACCTGTAGCAATTTTATTTTTTGTATTAGTAGTAACTTCAGTAGTCCTAGTATTGGCAACTAAAGATGTCAATCTTAGCATACCAATAACATGTTTATGCGGCTTTTTGGTATCAGTAGCAACTTTAGTCCAGTATTAGTAGCAAATTTAGTCATAGTAGCAGTTGTAACTTAAGATGTCAAACCTTAGTAGCAACTTGATTGCTCACATCCATGCAAGGTTAGTAGAGTAGAAATGTCCTTTTTTTCATCTCTTGAACAATTTCTAACAATTGATGGGTTGTCTCTTCAATTTATAATGTCAACCTTAGCAAGCAACACCTAACATGTTTCTGTAGGTTTTTTTGGGTACCGCTAGCAACTTCATCGTTAATATTAGTAGTAAATTCAGTTCTAGTAGTAGTAGCAACTTAAGACGTGAACCTTAGTAGCAACTTTGATTACTAATATGCATCTCAGCTTAGGAAAGTAATAGTGTCCTTTCCATCTATTGATTAATTTCTAACAATTGATTTGCTATGTTTTTATGAAAAAGTAGTAGTGTCCTTTTTTTAATTATTAACATGCATCTCCGCTTAGGAAAGTAGTAGTGTCCTTTGTGAGGCCTAGGAAGAGGCCATACTCTCATGGCTGGTTAGCTCTCGAACCAACAACAATAGTACTACATAGGTGTGGTTTAGTATGGGTCGTACCAAACAAGATGCAATGCTAGGTTACTCTGGATTAATCCGTTTCACGCGAAGTGAGGTGAAAGCGTAAGCGAGTTACTGCATAGGTGTGTGGTGCGTGTAGCGTGTGCGCGGGCATGAGTCATATTTAGACATGGCATGTTAAACTTCCGTTCATTGCTACTTTGTTGTATAACATAAGCATACAACAAACGTCGTGTTCATCATAAGTATATACCTTCAAACTCAAAGTATGTGGTAAAACCTTTGTAGCAAATTTCATTAGTTATAGATAAAAAACCTTGTTTTGCAGCAACCCTGATGGAACTTTCATTAGTTGGATTTTGAGTTGCTGCAATAAGTGTAGCAACTTGTGTCCAGTTTACTGTAGCAACTTGTGTCATGTTGATTGTAGCAACTTGTGTCCTGTTGGCTGCAGTAACTTGTGTTCTTATTTCTTTGTTTTTCTTCCGCACTCTGCTAATTGTGGAAGCTCTAACCTTGTTGCCTAAAGACCCACCGGAGACAAAGAAACAAGGGCGACCAAAGGAAAGATATATAGAAGACTTGAGTTCCATGCAAAACAACAAAAACAAAAAACAAAAAAAAAACTGTGAATTATGTGAGTCGATGGAGCATGCAACAACATCTTGTCCATCAAGGCCACAATGAACATCCAATCTTGCTAGTTTGTTTGGTATATGATTGAAATATTCAATGCATTTTTATGGAAAAATACTCTTAAAAGATATAATTTATTTGTTGATGTAATAAGGGTTGCACTATTATTTATTCAAAGATATGAAAATAACAAAAACATTTTACAAAAAATGTATTTGTTGCTGCATCTGTTGCTGTGCTGTAGCAACTCTTGCTATATAATTTGTAGTAACTTTGTAGCAAATTTCATTAGTTATAGATAAAAAAATCTTGTTTTTGTAGCAACCCTGATGGAACTTTCATTAGTTGGATTTTGAGTTTCTGCAGTAAGTGTAGCAACTTGTGTCCAGTTGACTGTAGCAACTTGTGTCATGTTGACTGTAGCAACTTGTGTCCTGTTGACTGTAGCAACTTGTGTCATGTTGACTGTAGCAACTTGTGTCCTGTTGACTGTAGTAACTTGTGTTTTGATTTCTTTGTTTTTCTTCCGGACACTCCGCTAATTGTGGAAGCTCAAACCTTTTTGCCTAAAGACCCACCGGTGACAAAGAAACAAGGGCGACCAAAATAAAGAGATATAGAGGACTTGAGTTCCATTAAAAAAAAAAACCTTGTGAATTATGTGAGTCGATGGAGCATGCACATCCAATCTTGCTAGTTTGTTTGGTATATGATTGAAATATTCAATGCATTTTTATGGAAAAATACTCTTAAAAGATATAATTTGTTTGCTTATGTAATAAGGGTTGCACTATTATTTATTCAAAGATATGAAAATAACAAAAACATTTTACAAAAAATATATTTGTTTCTGTATATGTTGTATATGTTGTCTCTGCTGTAGCAACTCTTGCTATATAATATGTAGCAACTTTTGATGCCACTGTTGTAGCAACTTGTGATGCCACTCCTGTAGGTTACTCTAGAATAATCCTTTTCATGCGAAGTGAGGTGAAAGCGTAAGCGAGTTACTGCATAGGTATGGTTCGGGTAGCGTGTGCGCGATCATGAGTCGTATTTAGGCATATCATGTTACACTTCTGTTCAAGTTGCTACTTTGTTGTATAATATAAGTTGCTACTATATATTATTCAATAAATATCTCTACCGATAGCTTCACAGGTTTGCACCAGTTTTTATATTTTGTAAGTTGCTACACATTAATTGCTACTATGCATTTGTACCATGTAGTATTACAAGATGACCAATAGAGCCATGCACGTGGATGTCGCGTCTTTCAGATCATGAAAATTCTCTCAGGCACAAGATTAAGCGCGTAAGTTTCATGGATACCAAAATATCTCGTCAGTGTTGATTCTGCTACTGCATAGGTTTCGTTAATGTGTTTACTGTCAATAATCATTTTTTTTACATTTTATTAGTGACAAGCAACTTGTAGCACTCACATCATACACTTAGTATATTTTATTATACCTATTTGCCTATGTGTCCCGTGTGAAAAAATAGTATTTTATTGTAGCATTTTTTTTTGTACACACCATGTAATAATTTTGATATATTTTACGATACAATTTTATGTGTGCATCATGTGACAATTTTAACATATTTATGATAATAATTTTATGTGTGTCATGTAGTAACTTTAATATATTTTATTATAACAAATTTATGTGCACAACATATAATAATTTTAGTATATTTTATGATAGTAATTTTAGTTCACACTATGTAGTCATTTTATCATATTTTGTGATAACAACGGAATGTAACAATGGTAGAACTTCAACTAGTCATAATTTTGGTAAAATGACTAGTAGCAATTTGACATTATGAGCAGCCATTGCTCAAATTAGATAATAAAAATCATCTGCCACCCCTAGCCGGAGTCCAGATCCGCCACCAGCTGTGTTCCTCATGATTTCTTCTCTTCCTTTGACTGCATCGCTGCCGCCTGCTGCCGCTTTGTGAAGGTAGTTCTGCTCCCACGACATTGATTCCAAGCATCGCCCCACCGAACGGCAAGGAAGCATTTTGTACTCTAGCTAAGTGGTCGCCGTCTGTCCTGCACTGCTACCTACGGCCCGCCGCACGCAACGGCCGACGCCTCAAACGCTCCTGAATCGCTCGCTGAGGGAGGGGGCACCATCGAGCTGCACCTGAATCGCAGGAGGGAGGCGCCGTCGAGCCGCTCGCCTGGATCTCGGAGGTTGCTGAGGGACGGGGTACAGAGCTGAGGAGGCCGCTGCGTTGCGGTGGGAACGGGATGGGGCCGTGGGGGAGGGGCCGGCTGCCGTAGCGCGCCGGGGATGGGATGGAGGCAGCAACGAATCGGCAGGTGGCTGCGGCCGCCTCCAGGACAAGGAGCTGCGGGCGGGCGCGCGGCGCCGGAGCACGGGGAAGGAGGAGCGCCCTCGCCGGGGGATGGGGAAGGAAGCGGGGCGCGCGGCGCCGGAGGACGGGGAAGGCAGGGAAGGAACCGGGGTGCGCGGCGCCGGGGGATGGGGAATGAACCAGGGGGCGCGGCGCCGGAGGACGGGGAAGGCGGTGCGCCCGCGCCGGCGGGGGAATGGGGAAGGAGAAAGAAGCATTCCCGAATTGTTTCTCGGACGCGTACGGAAAAGGAAGGTCGGAGAGGACGCGCGCTAGTGTAACGCGCGTACGGACGCGCTGTAACCGCGCCCTAAGTGATACTCCCTCCGATTTTTATTTGATGTCGTTAGGACAGGATTGCTAGTTCAAAATTGAACTAGCTGACTTGTCTGAACGACAACAAAATAAAAACGGAGGTAGTAAACCACTTGCCTGAAGATGACTTTGTTTTCTTTGTCTGATGTTTGACCAACAGCCAGAAAAGACGTGATAACAAATTACATGATAATGAAATGAAATGTTTTTTTCCTCCGTGCCATTGAGATGTTTCAAGAATCGAAAAGTATCGAATGCAATTTGTGTGAGCAGTTGGGCTCACAGCCCATCTCTCATCCTTGCTTGCTTTGGCATTTTCCAACACGTACATCTTTTGCGATGTTACTGGAAATTGATAATGAATTACGTGTAAGGACAGTTTCTACCTCTCCCTGTTTAATTATTGTTTAGACTCATATGAAGAATCCGGGAAGTTTATGTGGCTATCGATATGATTATGACTCGATCAAGATGGATCGATGTGTGCTAAGGTTAGATATATCAGGGGGAAGTGATTTAGACATGTGCTGGGAGAATATATAGATCATGTGTTGGATGCTTTTCGTGCCAAAGTGTATGTGTGTGAAGAGGGAATCAATGTTGCGGCAGAACCGAGTATGCCCAAGGTCATGTTTCACTTATGCTACAAAATGCTTGGAAGGAAGATAGCTTTGATCTATCATCGATGGGAGGCATGATCTACGAGGTGAAGATGAAGGCAAGAACTAGTTTTGTTTCTTTTGCTATTGTGCATTGTCCTAGAAATTGCAATCAAGTTGTGCACGCTATGGCAGTGCTTGGTTGTATGTGTCCTCATGTGTCAAACCGGGTTTGGGAGGACATACTCACTATAGTTGAAAACCTTATGGCATTGTTGTGTCCGTGCCATGATATGGAAATTGTAGTCCTCGGTTTGAAAAAAAATATATTATCACACTCACACTATCCAAAAAAATTTCTCGAATATGAAAAAGAGTTGTGTATCTTTGTATTAAGATGAGGAGCTGTCGTTACCATGACCCCCGGGTATCCTCAAGACCAAAGGGCCGAGTAACCTGACAAGGATAGTCGGACCAGCCCAAAAGGAGACCGAGTAGCCCATGACACAAGATGGAAGGTTCTACTACTCGGCGTGACCTAGAAGGACTTCTTGACTTGTACTCCAAGTATTTCCATGTTGTAACCGACTAGGATACTTTCTATGTAAACCTGTACCCCTGACTATATAAGGGGGGCAGGGGTTCTATTTCAAACATACGCAATACAGACCACCTCATACAGGACGTAGGGTTTTTATCCTCCGGAAGGCCCGAACCTGTCTAAACTCCTTGTCTCGTATTCACCATCGTATTCTTGGTTCATTCGCCCCCACAACAAATCTATCGAGGCCCTATAACCTCGACAGTGGCGCGCCAGGAAGGGGGTGCGCTGGAATCCTCTCCGTCGAGTACGATGGACCACTTCGTCAACAACTTCGCTCCGGGAGCCCGGCTTAACTTCGGGACTCTGGAGTTCGCCGCCGACAACGCCGGCAACCTCGTCCCCGTCAACTCACCAACACCAGGAGACGAGACCGAGTCGGACTCACCTCTCGCCGAGTTAGAGTCTGACTTCTCCAAGCTACGGGTTGGATCTTACTCGAACTACTCCGCAGCCGACATAAGATCCGCCCTACAAGACATCAGCTTCAGATCCGGCTCGCCAGAACGAACCTACTACCCGACTCAGCGTTTCGGTATGTTCCCTTTCGGTTTGCGTAATTCCGCTGACATACTTCTTCGAGAAGACGCGCAGGATCTGCTAGCTTCGGAAGGCGACATGTCTTTCAACCTGGTCGCTTGCATCCAGGAAGATCACATGGAAACCTACAACACCTCGATCTGGGACTCCATGTATGAGCCCACCAACCAAGGAGGCGGCCCGAGTTACAGCTCCGATGGGTCAACCTCGCCGCCACGGTACGAGTGTTTTGCCTTGATCAGCAACCCAGAGGACGATGAGGCTAACTTACCACCACCTCCGCCGGGTGGGCCTCCGGCTGCCAACATGATAAACCCCGCACAGCAGACGGCTGTGACGGCAGATGAGGCAACTGCGGCTGCTCTAGCAGCCAACACCGGTGCTCCGGGTCAACTCGCCGAGTCCTCCGCTGCCGCAGCAGCCCGGGCTCACCAATCACGACCGGACAACCAAGGTGCCCTTGGCGCCATACCTGAAGACCAGGCTGTTGACGAGTACGAACGGAGACGACACACTGGAAGGGCACGCGACCTCCAGCGCTCGCTCTTCGTCGATGTCAACGGCCACCAAGCTTTCCGAACACCAGAGCAGAACATGGTGGCTAACAGAACCATACTAGATCAGGTGGAGGCGGCCATACGAGATCCTAATTTCTCGCCAGACGCTATCACACCTCTTCTGAATAAGGCGAAGTGCTACGCCGAAGCAGCAACGCTGTTGAAAAGTCAAACCCCATCTCGGGCTTCCAGCTCCACGTCCTCCAGCCGGAGACGCCAGGAGCGACAAGACGATGATCGCCGAAGGCAGCGAACACCGACCGCCGCCGAGGCACACCCCCGGCCGAACCTCGACCGCCAGGTTGTAGCTCGACCGGGCTTTGATGCTCGACAAGACATTAACGCTATACGACGGCAAAGATCTGAAGACAGAGAACGTGCCCGACGGGACGACTACGACCGCTTTGGCGTAGGCCACCCACCGAGACGACGGTCGCCGAGACGATCTCCGACACCGCCACAACGACAGGTCAACCGCTCACCCCACCGACGAGTAGTTGATCGACCTCCCACACCGCAAGCACGGTCGCCACCAAGAAGGACTCCACCGCAAGGCTCACCCCCCCCCCCCCCCCCCCCCCGTGATAATCATCGGAGGGAGCACCGCCACCAAGATGGTGGTCGAGATCGTGACCATGAACGTCGCGACGACAGACGCCGTGATGATCACGATCGCCGAGACGATCACCGAGACATTCGTCGAGACGATCACCGAGACGTTCGTCGAGACGATCGCCGAGACGACCGCCGAGACGATCGCCGAGACGATCACCGAAACGATCGCCGAGACGACCGCCGAGACAATCGCTGAGAAGGTCGTCAAGATGATCGCCGAGAAGATCGCCAAGAGGATGACCGCCACGATCGCCACGAGCGGCGCGACGTCACTCCACCACGGCGTGAAGACACTCCCCGACGTAACAACTACTACTCCGACGACGATGACGCGTCTGATGTCAATGGGCTCTAAGCTATCACTCGACGGCTCCGCAACTCGGCTAAGTTTCCCGAGTCCATGCGCTTGCCAGGTGTTGAGAAATACGACGGAAAGGGGGATCCAGCTGAGTGGCTCAACACTTACGCTCTCGCCGTCCACATCGCTGGCGGCAACAAAGCATGCATGGCTTGCTATCTACCCATTATGCTCGCTCCTCCTCTGCGACGATGGCTAGCTAACCTGCCACCCAGGTCAATCAATTCCTGGGACGAGCTCCGACACACGGTCATTGACACCTACAAGCCGACTGCGCAGAGACCGGCTAAGAGCAGAGACCTCAAGCTGGTCAAACAAAAGGAAGGCGAGTCACTCCGGAACTACATACAGCGCTTCTCAGAAAAGAAAAATGAGATTCCGAATATCACTGAAACGGAGGTGATCTCGGCTTTCGTTGATGGTTGTACTGATCAACCACTACTCCACAAGATAGGTCAAGGCTATCCTGGCTCTGTCCGAGAGATGCTAGCTTTAGCCGACTCCTACGCTGCTGGCAACGAACTATGTGCCGAACGCGATAAGGATTCTTATAGCAGGCGCCACGACAGAAAAAGCAAGTCGGACAGACCCGACCCCTCCGGCCCGAAGGATAAGAAGCGAAAGGGCGATGATCTAGTCGCTATAGCTGACAAGTCCAAGCTTCAGAAGCAACGCGGGCCCCGAGAACCGACTAACTACGAGCAGTTCCTCGACGAACCATGCATCTTCCACGGAGGTCCCAAGAGCTCTCATAAGCTCCGTGACTGCATGAAGCTCAAAGGTCTTATGACCTACACCAACAAGAAGGCCGACGGTGACCCAAAGCCGAGTGATGATGATGAGCAGGAAGGTTACCGGGAACCAAAAGGATGTCTCCACATCTTTGGTGGCCCTGACGCTTATGAGTCCAAAAGAAAGCAGAAGCTCACTATCCGAGCTGTCAATACAGTTTCGGTAGATGTGCCGCAGTATCTGCGGTGGTCCGAGGTCCCGATCACGTTCGACCGAAGAGATCATCCAGATCACATCCCAAAGCCTGGCCGTTATCCTTTGATCCTCTCGCCGATCATCGATGACGTTCAGCTCAGCAAAGTCTTCATTGACGGAGGCAGTGCTCTTGACATTTTGTTCGTCAAGACACTAGACGACATGAAGATTCCCCGATCCAGCATCCAGCCGAGTAACTCTCCCTTTCACGGGATCATCCCTGGAACTTCGGCCCTACCACTCGGCCAGATCACTCTCCCTGTTCAGTTTGGCACTCCCGACAACTACAGGCGAGAGTTCATCTGTTTTCAGGTAGCTGATTTTGAATCCGCCTACCACGCCATCATCGGCAGACCAGCTTTAGCCAAGTTTATGGCTATCCCGAATTATACGTATCTTGTGTTGAAGATGCCGGCACCCAAAGGGGTCATCACACTTCGCGCAGACGTCAAGACGTCTTACGCCTGTGAGGCCGAGTCCCTTCAGCTGGCCGCAACACAAGAAGCAGAAGTCGCCAAGTCAAAGCTCGAATTGGAAATCGACCCCGACACTCGAGATGACTCGGTTCCTTCAAAGAAAGCGTCCAAGTCCAGCGTCCAACCCGTCAAGCCCGAGACTAAAAAGATCGTCCTCGACTCGAGTGACCCCTCCAAGACGACGAACATAGGGGCCAACTTGGGTCCTAAATAGGAAAGCGCGCTCGTCAATTTCCTTCGGGATAACATCGACATCTTCGCTTGGAAACCCTCCGACATGCCGGGAGTTCCTAGGGAGATTGCCGAGCACGCCCTCAACGTCGATCCGACAGCAAAGCCCATCAAGCAACGACTCCGGCGTTTCACGCCCGACCGTAAGGAGGCCATCAGGAACGATGTGACTAAGCTTTTAGCAGCTGGCTTCATCAAGGAGGTGTTCCACCCCGAATGGCTTGCTAATCCTGTATTAGTTAGGAAAAAGAATAAGCAATGACGCATGTGCGTCGATTACACTGATCTCAATAGGTTTTGCCCCAAGGATGCTTTTGGGCTCCCTAGAATTGATCAAGTTGTAGACTCCACTGCCGGTTGCCGATTATTAAGTTTTCTTGATTGTTACTTCGGCTATCACCAGATCCGCCTCAAAGAGGACTGTCTCAAAACGTCTTTTATTACTCCCTTTGGCGCTTATTGTTATCTAACAATGCCTTTCGGCCTCAAGAACGCAGCAGCAACATATCAACGTTGCATCCAGAAATGTCTGGCTCGTCTTCTTGAGAAGCGCAAAGTTGAGGCCTACATTGACGACGTGGTCATCAAGACCAAGAACCAAGATGATCTAATCGAAGACATCCGAGCCACCTTTGACTGCTTCCGAGAATACAAGATGAAGCTTAACCCTGACAAGTGCGTCTTTGGAGTCCCCTCCGGCAAACTACTCGGATACATCCTTACCCACCGCGGTATCGAGGCTAACCCCGAGAAAGTTCAGACAATATTAAAAATGCATGTCCCGGAGTGCCAGAAGGACGTGCAAAAATTGTCAGGCTGCATGGCTGCCCTAAGCCGTTTCATATCTCGACTCGGCGAGAAAGGGCTCCCATTCTTTAAACTCCTAAAGAAGCAGGACAAGTTCGTATGGGACGAGGAGGCTCAGAACGCTTTCATCCAGCTTAAAGAGTTCTTGAGCGCACCTCCCACGCTCGTCCCTCCAAACCCGAAAGAACCGTTACTCCTCTACGTAGCAGCTACAGCTCACGTAGTCAGTGCTGCTCTCGTCGTAGAAAGAGAAGAAGAGGGCCAAGTTCAGAAGGTCCAGCGTCTGGTCTACTTCGTCAGCGAAGTACTGTCCGACTCAAAAATCAGATACTCTCATATCCAGGAGATCACTTATGGATTGCTCATGGCCTCCAGAAAGTTGATCCACTACTTCCAGGATCACCCTATTACCATGATTACATCTTATGGCATTGGGGATGTTCTCAAGAACAAACAGTCAACCGGCAAGATCGCAAAATGGGCTGTCGAGCTAAGTACCTATGATCTCTCATTCAAGCCACAGACGGCTGTTAAGGGAAAAGCTCTCGCCGACTTTATTGCCGAGTACACAGAAACCCAGGTTCCTCCGAAGCCCGAGAAGATTGAAGAATGGGTCATGTATTTCGATGGCTCACTACAGCTCTCGGGTGGCGGGGCAGGCATTTTCTTCATCTCCCCCAGCGGAGATGAGTTAAGCTACGCACTTCAACTGCGCTTCAAAGTCTCCAACAACGTCGCCGAGTATGAAGCCGTCTTGCATGGGTTGCGCATAGCCGCATCTCTCGGCATTCAGTACCTCGAAGTCCGTGGCGATTCTCTCCTGGTCATCAACCAGCTAAAGAAACACTGGTCATGTGTCCACCAGGACATGATAGCATATGTACAGGCAGTCGACAAGTATGAAGACAAGTTCGCAGGCTTGGACTTTGTACATGTTCACCGGGACCACAACAAAAGGGCGGACAGGCTGGCCAATATAGGCTCGGGCCGGGAACCCGTTCCTCCAGGAGTCTTTTTGGAAGTGATTACCGCTCCTTCTATCAAGAAAGATACTGAGATCCCACCCAAACAGCCACTGCAGCCGCAGCCTGATGCACAAGAAGCCATGGCTGTAGACATAACCGAGAACCAGGATGAAGAAGACTGGCGACTCCCGATCCTTGACTTTATACAGCATGGGAAACTTCCTGACAATAAGGAAGAATGTGAATCCCTCTTCAGACGAAGTAAGGCTTATAAAGTCATTGACGGCGAGTTATTCCGAAAAAGCGCCGATAGAAATGACGTCGAAGGACTCAGCATTTACATGAAGTGCATAACTCGGAAAGATGGCCAGCAACTTCTCCAGGACATTCACTCGGGCGTGTGCGGCAACCACGCAGCATCTCGAACCCTAGTCGGCAAAGCATACAGGCAAGGATTCTACTGGCCCACGGCAATTTCTGACGCTGTCAGTCTTGTTCAAAAATGCACAGGCTGTCAGTATTATGCTCGGCAAATTCACGTACCGGCTACAAGTACTGCAGACCATACCTCCCACTTGGCCTTTCGCGGTCTGGGGGCTGGATATGGTAGGGCCCATGAAGAAAGCCAAAGGTGGATTCACTCACCTCCTAGTCATGGTGGACAAGTTCACTAAATGGATAGAAGCAGTGCCAATTCGTGACCTGGGCGCCTCCCGGACAATAGACTTCGTCAGAGACATAGTATACTGGTTTGGTGTCCCCAACAGGATCATCACGGATAATGGCACGAATTTCAAAAACAAAGAGTTTGACGCATTTTGTGAGGATGTCGGCATCAAGCTGTGTCACGCCTCTACTTACCACCCCGAGAGCAATGGCCAGGTTGAACGAGCCAATGGTATGATCCTACAGGGACTAAAACCTCGCTTATATAACCAGCTTAAGTCGTTCGCATCTCGGTGGGTCATGGAACTCCCGGCGGTTCTATGGGCACTCAGAACGACTCCCACTAGACCCATGGGGCAGTCTCCTTTCTTCCTCGTCTACGGAGCGGAAGCAGTTCTCCCGTCCGAGCTTGAATTCGGCTCTCCTCGGACAACTAGCTATCAAGAAGAGTCTGCCGCCGAGCAACTGGTTCAATCCGTTGATCAGTTAGAAGAATTGCGTACAGACGCATCTCGACGGGCAGCAGTTTACCTTCAGAAGTTACGACGCTATCACCAGCGCCGAGTCCGAGATCGTTCCTTTTCCGTGGGGGACCTCGTGCTCAAAAAGATCCAGGCTATCGAAGGCCGACATAAACTGTCACCAGTGTGGGAAGGACCGTTCATCGTGCATGAAGTAACTCGGCCAGGCTCGTACAGATTGCGCCGAGAAAATGGCCACCTTCTTCCACATTCGCACAACATCGATCAGCTACGTCGTTTCTTTGTTTAGTATATTTTACAAGAATTTTGCATTTGTATACATATCAATTTGCTCCTTACATGAATAAAATGGAATCTTTCTCTGTTTACTTCATCTGTGCCTCTGTCATAACTAAGTTCCTTGGCGACGTATCATATGAGAACTAGATTCGTGTGAGAACTATAAGAACTTCAATCTGAGCCACATGATCTTAATCCAAGGAGGACGCATAGGGAGAGGTGGGACGGGAAATTTGCAAAAATATAATTAAGTGGGTGGTGATTTTGCAAATCCCCCCTCCCACCTGAATTCAAACGCACCATTGGATCAAAATCATGTGGCCTAGATTGAAGTTCTCATAGTTCTCACACGAACCTGGTTCTCATAGGATACGTTGCCAAGTTCCTTAGCTCTACAGAGCCAGGGGGCTAATAACCAATACATGAGTATATGTCCTGGATTTTTTCTGAATGACTAAGTAAGCCTTGTCATCCTGATTGTGAAACTCCAACAGAGAGTGCATAAACATAGGGAGACAACTGGTCTCTGAAAACAGTCAACAGAAAAATCTAGCTGACAAAACACTCGTCTTTCTACATACAGAAATAATTGTCAGAACTGCTCTGATTGTGAAACTCACACGCTAACTCCTATGCATATGCCGGACTCACGGTCCCATACTGCTGGAACAGCCAAGAGTGTTTAAACATAAGACAGTTACGACAATACCAAATCACCACATTTCAGTGATCACCTTTCATCACTTCTCAGTAGTCTTAGCAAAAGATTACAGCAATAAGATGTTCAACACTTAACTACTATATTTCATCACTTCAGTGTCTTATTTACAGGACATATTACACGTCTCTCTTTAGGGAGACAAAGGAACATCCTTCACTAGCTCTTCAGCGCAGCTACTCGCCTCTGCCGACAGCTGCGTCGCCTGCTCGAGTGTAGTGCCCTTTGCATATCCGCCCTGGCAGACAGTCAAGTCTACCTTCGGGTACAATGACTTGACCACCCCTAAGGCATGGCTGGCGGCATACTCGGCAACCGACTTGCAGTGAGCCCGCAGTGCTTCCGGGACTTGCGCCAAAGCTGAGTGCAGAGCACCTTCAGGCATTTCTTCAGGCACGGACCAGACGAACTGGCAGATAGCCTTTGCGCTCTGGGCAAGAGAAGCATTCTCTTCCTTCACAGTGATCAGCTCATCTGCAAAAAGGGCAAACATCACTCAGAAGGGAGAACACATGATTAACTACAACAAGGACAGCAGGAAATCCTTACTCTGAACTTCCTCTTTCTCCTTCAGAAGAAGGTCAGAGTCGGTCTTCGCCTCAGCAAGGTCAGATTGGAGAATGTCTCTCTCTGAGATAACTGTCGCCAGATCCTTGGCCTTCAGCTCGGCGTCAAGCTTGGCCTTAGCCAAATCTTCCCTAAGCAAAGGGGCATTCCTTCTCAACAGGTCAAGCTCGTCCAGGTCATCCTTGGTCAGCTTGGGTTGGGCTAAGGAATAAACAAAGTCAGAACGAGTTTGCACACTCGGAAAACCTGACAAATAGATTTTAGAATAACTTACCAGCCAGGGCGAGCTCAAGATCAGTCTTCTCCTTGCGAGCGGTCGCTAGCTCAACCTTCATCAGGTCCAACTCGTCCTGCTGCTCCGAGATAACACGACACTGGTTGGCGATCTGCTCGTGGAGATAGCCAGCTGCGTCCTTCAAGACCTTCAAAAACTCGGTCTTCTCTCGGCTTTTGGTGATAATAGACTACAAAAACCATCCGAGTTAAGCATTGAGTTGTTTTCACAAAGAAAAGTACAATCAGAATACGTTACCTGCTGAGCAGCGATCAAGTCGATGAGCTGGTTATCAGCCAGACTAAACTCAGCCTCATCCTCTGCTTCATTGATAGTCAGCTTCCGACTGCCAAACTCGAAAGTTAGACTCCCGGTCTTCTTCCTTCTCTCCAGAAATTCAAACATGGCCGAGTTGAACTCAATGGAGGGAGGAGGAAGCTCTTCGATCTCAGGAGCAGGCCTTGATGGGCCAGCTTCGTTCAGACTCCGAGCCTGGCTGACCGAGGGATCTTCCTGGCTCATCATCTCTGCCTCTCTTGCTGGTGACAAGGAGTGAGTCACCATGGCCTGGGGCTCGGCAGTTTGAGCAATGTCTCTCTGCCCCTCTTGCTCATTCACCACATCAGTGAGCCTAGCGTTTGAGGGAACAGCTTCCTCTGTGACGGCCACCATGTTTCTCTCCTCCTCATTGGGGTTGGTCGCCTCAGTTGTCATCACCGGCACATCTTCGGTGGGCAAGCTACAAAACAAGATGTTCAGACAAAATCAGTCGGTAATGACAGAAACAAGGAACAAGATAGGCCAAAGAAAAATGAGAGTGCTCACCTTTCAGAAGTTCTGAGCCTCTTTAATGGCTTCATCTTCCTCTTGCTGGAGGCTGGAGCTTGCAAGGTGTCTGAGTTCCTCTTCTCAGCTGCCAGCCCGCCAGCAATAACAGGATCTTCAGCAGAAGGCATCTCGGCAGAGGAATCAACATGTTGTTCAACCATAGAAACAGAGCCTCTGTCGTGTGCCTCCACTACTTCAGCATCCAAGGTCTTTGGGACCTCGCTCCTCTCGGCCACCTCCTTGTCCTGGGGAAACTATGAGAGCGAGTTAATATAACACCAATTAAATTCAGGTGATTTCCTGTTTAAGGAAGTAATACCTGTCTATAAATTCTAGCAGCAAGAGAGGGGTGTCGGACCTGAGCCTTGGTCTTCTTGGCCACTCTGACCTCTGAGTCAGTCGGCCCCTTGGACAAGAACTCGGCGTTCTCTGGCTCCTCACGCTCCTCCTCTTCGTCCGAGCTAGAAATAACAACGGAAGGATTCAATTTGCGTTTGGGAGCTGCGGGACGCTCGGAGGGTAACCTCACAATGGTGTCATGGCCTGCAGCATGTTCAAGACCTAATCGACGAGCATCTCGGTCCTGATTGGATTTACTACGCCGTTCACGCTGGTAAAGAGACTCACCAGCAGGGGTCGGCTGAGCAGCAACAACGGGGGAATCTTCATGAATCGGAGGTTGATCCCCATCTTCGCTGTCTGAAGCCAGAGGATCGCCTATCTCTTCCTCAGTTTCAGCAGCAGTGTCATCCCCCTCAGCAGCTGCGCCAGCACCATCATCGTCATCTCCTCCAAACAAGGTCTGGAGCTCAGCATCGGTGATCTCATCATCGTCATCATCATCAGCCAATTCAATGTTTGGCTCTTTGATCTGCAGGGACCTCAAGTTGTCGTCCGTGATCACTGGAGGATCAGGGCCGGGGCTTCGAAATCGGTCAAGACTCTGCAGAAATAAGGGAATAAGTAATTTACAGTTCACCTATATAATCAAAGAATTCACGACAAAAATAGATATAATACTCACAGCAGGGCGAGGCGCGTTACGCCAATAGCCAAACCACTGGAAATCATCACCAGAGGACTTCAGCATGTTCACCACCGGAAGCCGAGTGAAGAAGGCGTGCTTAGGAGTCATCACTCGGCGCTTTACTTCACGGTAGCCTCCGGGAATTGGTTCTTGGTTAGGGTCCCTGGGACCTCTCCACAACCAAGCAGGGAAATCTCTCGCCTTCAAAGGCTGAAATTTTCTCAAGCAAAAATTAAGGCAAAGAGCCGGACCGAGAACATCATTACTCGGATGCTTCAGAGCGGAGATACGCCCATGCAATTCTTCCAGTTCTGGAGAAGCATGTGGTCTGCTTTTCCAGATGTCGTCATACACCGGGTATCGGTTCTCGAATCCGGGCAGAGCGGGGAGCACATTGGAGCAATAAAACCATTCACTGTGCCACCCCTTGTTGGAGGTGACCAAGTGGCAATCAAAATACTTGTTCTTCCTCCTGAGCTGAACGCCGGCACCCCCCATCAACTGTGGCTTGTCGGCAGAAGGATACGGCTTCAAGAAAAACAAGTCTCGGAACAAATCAAAGTGGGGCTCAATCCCCAAATAGCACTCGCAGAGAGTGATGAACATTGCCAAGTGCAAAATCCCATTCGGATTCAGATCCGTCAATTGGATTTTGTAGAAATGCAGAAGAGATCTAAGGAATCGGTGAGTAGGAAGACCGAAACCGCGACGGAAGAAGGATTCAAAGACAACGATTTCACCTGGCCCCGGTGATGGAAATTTCTCTCCAAGAGCCGGTCGCCAGCCGATAATCTCCTTGCTCGGCAGCCATCCTTGCGACTCCAAGAACTTCAGATTTGTTTCCGAGGAGGTTGATATGGGCCAAGGATTTGCTTCAACCTCTCCTTCGGCGGCATTCGGGACCATGACAAGGGGACCGGCGCCGCCCCCGCCGCTGCTTCCGGTGATGGCAGAAGAACTCGCCCCTGCCGTCGGATTGAATGGCTGCATCTCATTGGCAATCTCTCTCTCCGTCTCTCTCTGGTTTCCTTCTCCTGCCATTGCGCGTGGGCTGGATTGGGGATTTAGGGATTTGATGAACAGAGAGGAGCGAGATGGCGAGAGGAAGAAGAAGAAGGTTTGCGGTTTGCGGCAAGTGTGGGCCTTATAAGGTCGCAGATCAGATCCAACGGCTACAAAAGCCCGTTTTTTCCTCGATGGCCTGGATTAACTGACCGTTTAGCTTCCCCTATACACTAGGGTTGCTAGAGGGCGGGAAATTCGGCGCCTAAAAACAATACTCGGCCGGATTACTCGGCAATTAACAAGGGAAAAACGTTCGATTGATTTATTTTTTCGGATGACTTAAATTTGACTCGATTAACACAGAAATTGAGTCTCTTTATTTCACTGATTAACAGAATGCAGTACAATGCAGACGACACACTTCACAGAAAAGAGAAGACGCCGACGAACAACATGCAATTAAGAATGAAATGCATTACAAGAGACTCAGGCGAGCAATGGCACTGCAACTCGCCACTTCCAATCTACATCTACCCGCCGCGACGGCTGCGAGTCCTGTGAGCGACACAGGAGGGCTTGGCGAGGAGATCGTTGCGCCCCGGCAGGTACCTCCTGCGCGGCTCGCCTTCATCTTCCTCCCCGGAAGAGATGGCAATGAACTCCGGCAGCGTTGGCGCCTCGGCCGGAGGAGGAATCACCGCAAGCGGGGGCTCTTCGAGCACCTCGACCATGGCCAAAGGTGCGGGAGCAGGTGCTGGAGCAGGCGCCGGAACAGGAGGCGCCGGAGCGGGAGGCACTGGCACTGCAGGAGGCGGCGGCACCTCAGCTGGAGCAGGTGGCGCTGCGGCGGAAACCCTACAGCTGGAGCTCCTGCAACCCGCCATGGCTAGTGTTGGAAGGATGAAAGGAAAGGCATCAATCTACGTTTATATAAGCCAAAAGTGAGGAATCTGAAAAGGCGGGCGTGAGTTGACGGATCAGTTTCTGATTCTGCAAAAGGTCTGTTCGGATTCCCTCATTAAAGACAAAACGGAACAGTATACATGTGATGAATGGATAAGTCCGAATGACTCGGACAAAGCTGATGGTGATTATACATTTAATCTCTCGGATTATTTGTGTATTATGATGGGTGCTTCTAGTTCTTATTGAGTTTGCACATAATCATTCTGATTATCCACAAACTCGGGGGCTAGTCCACGTGGACTCACTTGCGTGAGTCCACATTTTTTCTATTTTGGCTGTATTGCCAGTCACTCTATTCATGCTTCTAGTTCTTGTTGAGTTTGCACATAATCATTCTGATTATCTACAAACTCGGGGGCTAGTCCACGTGGACTCACTTGCGTGAGTTCCACATGTTACTCGGCAGACTTGTCAGTCACACGGGTTGTCTCATATCCTTGACAATTTAAGTCGGATAATACCTAGAATTCATCCTCTTCTGTGTTTCAATTGTTTTCGTTGAGAAACCGCTTGGGGGCTACGGGCTGTAATCATCCCTGGCTGTTCAGCTGGATGGGCCTAGACACCAGTCTGGAATGAGAAGTTCTTGGCTGAGACTCACTGTAACTTCCTGTTCTAATTGCCTTGTGCGCAGGAAGACTTGAGTTCTTTATATAATGAATGTTACTTTTCAACACATCAGTATGATGCACTGATCGTACATTCATTCACTCGGACCAGGATCGTATTTCTTGGTTCAGCTCATTTTGAGTTACTATACAATTCTACGAATCACACAGTAACTCGGGGGCTACATCAGTATGATGCACTGATCGTGCATTCATATATTTTCAAATCTGTAGGCATGCTTTACAGCCTAGGCCGACTCAGTCAGTCGGGTACTATTTTCATAGTATGCATTCTGCCCTAGCCGATAGACTCGGATGCTGACTTTATATTCACTCGGACCAGATCGTATTGTTTGGTTCAGCTCATTTTGAGTTACTATACAATTCTACGAATTACACAGTAACTCGGGGGCTACATCAGTATGATGCACTGATCGTGCATTCATAATTTTCAAAATTGTAGGCATGCTTTCAGCCTAGACCAACTCAGTCAGTTGGGTACTATCTTCATAGTATGCTTTCAGCTCTAGCCGACAGACTCGGATGCTGACTTTACTTAAATATTCCTCTATGGATTTACTCAGCTCAGAGAGTTGAATGCTGTTTTTAACATGGCAGTTACTAAACTTGCTTCAACAAGCATTTATTCAATTATTCTGATATCATTCAGAGTTGGGTGTA
Source organism: Eragrostis curvula (assembly GCA_007726485.1). NCBI lineage: Eukaryota > Viridiplantae > Streptophyta > Magnoliopsida > Poales > Poaceae > Eragrostis > Eragrostis curvula. The sequence continues at coordinate 19,467,919 of RWGY01000031.1, forward strand.
TACTGATAGCATGCCTAATTCAAAGCCCTGTTAGTCTTGGTCCACCCGAGGTTCAGTACCTCAAACACTATTCAGGTCAAGTCCTTTTTAATTCCTCAATATCACTTGAGATCAATTTTTGCATGGAGAGAAGACTAGTCGGAAGCAATCCACTGGATCAATCAAAAAGCACTTGGGGGCTACTGTCGTTACCATGACCCCCGGGTATCCTCGAGACCAAAGGGCCGAGTAACCTGACAAGGATAGTCGGACCAGCCCAAAAGGAGACCGAGTAGCCCATGACACAAGATGGAATGTTCTACTACTCGGCGTGACCTAGAAGGACTTCTTGACTTGTACTCCAAGTATTTCCATGTTGTAACCGACTAGGATACTTTCCATGTAAACCTGTACCCCTGACTATATAAGGGGGGCAGGGGTTCTATTTCAAACATACGCAATACAGACCACCTCATACAGGACGTAGGGTTTTTATCCTCCGGGAGGCCCGAACCTGTCTAAACTCCTTGTCTCGTATTCACCATCGTATTCTTGGTTCCTTCGCCCCCACAACAAATCTATCGAGGCCCTATAACCTCGACAGGAGCGCCAAAATAACGCTTAAGGTTTACAAACACTATCGATTTTCGAACACAACACAACGGCCTTGCGCTGCAGATTACACCCCAACGCCCTATGCTGACTACTCCCGAGTCCCGAAGTAAACGACCTAGCTTTTTGGTGCTGGCTAGAAACCCACAGCTCTGTCATGCACCACTTCCGTTGCGCTCCAGAACATTCTTGCTCTGCAGCCTGCTTTCGGGTTGTGGGCTAGATAGTGGTAACAAATTGTCATTATCCAACACCAATCATGGTTAGGATATGTAAGGAGGTGAAGAAAGTGGTGGCGGTCATTGTAATTTTTAGTGGTAATGGTTGTACTATTGATGATAAGTTCAGGGGACATCCAAAATTTGCATGGTGGCCCTGCGCGAGGAAGCGGGAGGGGGCAGCTATTTTGCACTCCTTGCCTCCTCCCACAGCAAAAAAATTGCTCCCTCACCTGCCCGTGGAGCTGTTTTTTTTTACCTCCCTTTGGTACAACTCTAAGAGCAGGTCTGAGAGTTGTACCAAAGGGGGCCTAACATTAATTGGAGAGCACATTCTAACAGTGTTTCTTTAATTCGATGGAAGTTTTACTGTGCCGGCCAAAATCGTCCATGCGTACCAGCTATTACAAAGTGTCGCAAAAGTGCCACTTTTCAATGGTTCAATTCGGCGGGAAAAACTATAACAACACTTTCTACTTTAACTTGTTAAGTAAGATGCTCGTAGATGGCTACCCGACCATTTTGTATATCGAAACATATATCATTAACGCTAAGCCTGTTTGTGCTGGAATTTTTAATCTATTCAAGCATAGACACAAAAGGTAAAGAAAACTCAAACTTTGTTCTCAATGAGAGCACATGTTCTTGATGTACCTACATTTACATGCGTTTTCATGATGCGTGGTATACCGTCACGATGCAATATGCATTAATCTCGAAGCAAGCCAATACTCCTTCTGGTTTTAAATTGTTGACATTATTGTCTTTTTTAATTACGTTTGATGGTTTGTCTTATTTAAAATATTAGTTTAAATATGCAAAACTATGAGTTATATTGCAATATCCTTTAGTGATGAAACTAGTCATAACAAAATCTATGGTAATTTTTAAAATATATTGAATAAGATGAATGGTCAAATGTAATTTAAAAAATCAATAGCGTCAACAAATTAAAACCCAGAAGGAGTATGCCACACCACGGACGAATGTGCTATTTGAGTGCAAATTTTCCACTTCCTCATACTTAGACATTTGGCACACCAGAAGCCATTCTGGGTGAGGTGGAGCGTGTGGCTCAGTTGGGTTATCATGTTTCAGAATGCAGATAGATTAATTCCTTCCACCCTTCTACCTTCAGATAGGAGTAGATTCTTGTTGCTCTTTCATTTACACACGAGTTTTTCCAACACTTAAAGCACTTGTACGCGGTGGTTTATCCTCGAGACATTGGCACGTCGCGTGACCTGTCGTGCCAGGGCAGCGGGACGTGTCCATGCACCCTCGATTTGTGTCCGTGGATTAGCACGGTGCCAGGAACACACGCCGCTAATACGATCGAAGCACATCCCCGGTCGAGATCACTTCACAAAAGCCATGACTAGCGGAAGTACACCTGAAGGCCTGCGACATTAGCGTGGTGGTCACGTCAATCACCTCGCCGAGCTTCCGGCCTCTGATTCCCGGCCGTCCTCGGGAGCCGAGACCTGGGACCCACCTCGTAACAAACCGGCTAACCAACCCGGCCGCCAGCTAGCACCCGGCCGTCGTCTACAAATAGCCACATGCGCCAATGCCACCATTCACAACACGCACAACCCAAGAGCACCGCGAGCGACGAGCGAGAAAGCCAGAGCGCGACGAGCGAGAGAGGGCGACGAGCGAGAAGAAGCTAGCAAGGAGAGAGGCGGGGACCGAAGAGGGGAAGGCGCCATACATCAGCGCCGTCAAGGCCCTCGCCGTCGTGATCGGGGGCGGCGTCTCCTTGGGCCTCGCCATCGGCGCGGGCCTCTGGGTCATGAAGGCGTACCGCAGCGGCCGGTTGGAGCGCGAGTGGCGGAAGGTGCGGGTCGGCGCGCTCGGCGGCGTCACCACCCTGGAGCGGACGCTGAGCTACAACTGCGCCATGTGCCAGTACAGCATGGACGCCAACGAGGAGGTCCGCAAGCTCTCCTGCAACCACGTCTTCCACAGCCGCAAGGAAGCCGAGAAGTGCAAGGAGGTCTTCATCGACGAGTACCTTCGCCTGCGGGACCTGACCTGCCCGGTCTGCCGCAGGACCCCTCTCCCCGTGCTGCCGTGGAACGCCAAGCCGCCGCCGTCTTCAGCGCCCGCGCCCGCGACTGCGACATCATCGGCAGCGTCGACGTCGGGCGAGGCACCCCTGCAGCAGTCGTCGAGCGGGACGGATGAGGAGGACCCAGAGCTGCCGGTTTCGACGCTGGCGGAGGCGGAGGAGCCACTACTGCAGCAGCCGTCGCAGTAGACGTGCGCGCGCGCGCGAGCGCGGGCGTCGACGCAGTCACGCGGCGGTGTTGGAGCGTCTTCTCGGGCGGTTCGTGGAGAGGTTCTTGAAGGAATCCTTCGTCATTTCTGTTTTCTGCATTCTTGGAACTTATCGAGGGTGGTGCGTCTTGTCTGATCGTCTGGATCGGTTGGTTCTTCGTTGTTTCGTTCGTTTGCTTTCCTGGAACTGGTAGGGCTTAGCTAGTTTCCTGTTGTTCTCTTTAGAGCTGCGTTCACCTGTGATGAACTAAGAACATCTGGATATGGCCGAGAATTGATGAATCGTAGTAGGTTACTGGATCAGTTCTCGTCTGTTCTTACTGCAGTTATTAGACTCTTGGCTACTTGCTTTTGTAATCTGCGGCATTTTGTTGGGTTCCCAATTGGAGAATTGGTACTGCTCAGTAAACATCTCGTGATGAGTAATGGAGAATTTGGCAAGTTGTGTTCATGATGCGTTTCTCTTGTGATAATGCTTGACATCCTCTGATAGCTCCTTTTCTGAGTGCCAAAGCCCAGTAGATTTGGTTGTTGAACACATGACTAACCATTCTGAAAGTGTTGTGACCTGGTTGGCTTATTTTGATGGCAATTCTGTTTGCTTGAGGTCATTTTCTCAGTTCAATTGTTCACGACTGAATGTTTAGTGCGTGATTGTTAGTGGCAATTGGTTTATTTCTGCACCTGTAGGAGCTTCCTCACCAATGTTTGTTAGTGGGAATTGGCTAATTTCAGCACTAGCAGGGGTTTCCTCACCAATGTTCAGTTCATGATCGCTCTGCTGTTTTCAGGAGAATGCTGCCAGCTTTATGCAGCAGCGGTTTTCTAATCTGATCTGAAAAATGTCTTTCGATTTTCTTGTGCAGTAGCAGCACAATCTGGTGCTGAAACGCTCATTTCTGTGTGTTACTTGATAGCTTTGTATGTCTGCACATTTATTCCTGAATGTTAGTATTCCGTCCGTTTATGATCTCTGTTTGTGCTGTTGAAATCAGATACAATGGCAGGGATCTTGGTATAATCCCAGTGTGTTAGGTTCTGATTACTTTTGTTCATGCAATAAATTCAGTTTGCAGTGCCTCTCTTTCTTTAATCTCATTGCAAATCGAGTATTAGTCTGCCTATGGTGTTTATTTGCTTCAAAAGTTTGGCCTCCGCGTGCAATCTGATGCTTCGGTTCTGAGCTTGAGTACTCAAGAATTGGTAGTGCTTTATGTGTTAGGGTCGGGGACAGTGTCAGTGTCGAAGCATTCTTCAGAGTTGATAGGATTTCGGATTCTCGTGTTCTTGATAAGCAATCCCGTTCTGCTCGTCGTCTCCATGTTCAGATGCGTTCAGAGTCGTTCATACCCTACACGCTGCCTCATGTCGCCGCGTCTAATTCCGTCAGCGATATGTGATGCTTCGAACTCCAGAGATTTTTGCGAGCAAGCTTTCTGTTTCTTTCTTCCTCTTCAAGCCAGTGTTGAGCAGTGAAGTTGTTGTGAGGAAGGCGGAGTTGCCAGCTGTGGTTAGTTTCGGCGATACCAGGCATGGAAAACGGGAGCTGCATTTTGACCAGCTCTCACCCGGTCACCCCTCCCCCACCACCAACTCCGATCCAAACACCGAACAGGAGCGGCGCTGCAAGGCAACAAGCAAATCCCCATCCGCCAAATCAAATGCTCTCTTCGACTGCCACGGCCTCCTCCGCTTCGGCCCATCCTTATCGCCCCGCCTCCGCGCGCGCCAGCCGCTCCGTGCTCGCCATGGCGAGCTCCGACGACACCCACGCCGCCCCCGCCAGGTCGGTCGCCGTCGTGGGCGCCGGCGCCAGGTGAGTGGGTGCTCCCTCCTCTGCGTATCTGTCTCCGATGTCGCGGCCTGCCTGCGCGGGTTTGTGTTTTGTGAGCGTGCGTCTTGGCGTTTTGCGCCTCTGAGGTGTTTGACGAAATGGTGGTGTGGTGTCTGTTTCTCTGTCTCTGTGCAGCGGGCTCGCTGCGGCGTACAGGCTGCGGAAGAGCGGCGTGAACGTGACTGTGTTCGAGGCGGCCGACATGGCCGGAGGGAAGATAAGGAGCAACTCCGAGGGTGGGTTCCTCTGGGACGAAGGGGCCAACACTATGGTGAGCATTTTTTTTTGTGTTTCTGTTTTACTGACTTGGAATTTGGGAGCTGAGATTGTGCTAGCGTGCGTTAGTGTCATGGCATGCTTCTGTTCGTTTTGGATTGTCGGATTCAGTTATTGAAGCCTGGAGCAAAATGACCAATCTGTGTCAGTTTGACTGTGTGTGTGCAGCATTTCCCAGTTAGTGCTTGGCATGGCATCGGCCATAAACGTTGCTTCTGTCTGTGATTGGGCATATAGGGATGTCCGAACTAGGATTTTGACCTTGTTTGAAGTGGAAAGATTGGAGGCTACCACCTTAGTTGATGAAATTACTCGATTCTTTTGCCTGCAGACAGAAAGTGAGTTGGAGGTCAGCAGGCTAATTGATGACCTTGGTCTCCAAGACAGACAACAGTATGTATGTACAAATGCTACCTGCAAGCTTATGTTCAAATGTTTTGTCTATGTGTTTGCATTTCCGCAGCTGAATTGACGGTTTCAATTCTGTTTCAGCCTAACTCCCAACATAAGCGTTACATTGTTAAAGATGGTGCACCAGCACTGGTAACTAGGCTTTCAATGTGCTCATGCGTATTCTCTTTCATTACCCCTGTATTGCACCTCACCTTTGAAATATTCTGCATTTTTGTTTCATCAGATTCCTTCGGATCCCATTTCGCTAATTAAGAGCAATGTTCTTTCAACAAAATCGAAGGTATGTTGGGATGTATATACTAGTGATACTGTTGCACTAGATAACCCTTTGAACACATTTTTCTTGTCTTCACTGTTCAACTGATAGATTGAAGTGTGTATGAAAGTAGAAACTCTCCTCAAATTGCTAACATTTCTGTCCACCATCATTGCCTACACTAGTGGTTTAAAGTTGAATCTTGATAGACTTTTGCATTTTCTTCCCTAAAACCTGCACCTTCCTATTTTTCCTCTATGTGATCATCACGATGATCATGATATTGTTTCTTTTGATTATGTTCTACCCTTGACTCCTTGCAGCTCGGGTTATTTTTGGAACCATTTATCTACAAGAAAAGTAGCACGAGAAACTCTGGAAAAGTGTCTGACGAGCATTTAAGTGAGAGGTGAATCTTCATAATTTTGGTGTTGTGTAAAATCTCATATGACAATCATATAAGGAGCTTTACTTCTTTAAGCTGCTTTGAGTTCTATGCATAGTTTTCCTTCAGTTCCTTAAATACACCCCCAAAAAAGAGTTATAGACAGCATGCCAATAGACTTACACTTTATCGGAGCATTATTATATCGTTTATCATTGCCTTTTTTTTTTCCTGTATGGAGTAATAGAATTTTGTCCTGTTTGAAAAAATTGCAGTGTTGGGAGCTTCTTTGAACGCCACTTTGGAAGAGAGGTGAGTTATTCTTCTCCCAATAACAAATATGGATAATCAATGTAACGGTATTGGTTTAGCAGCTTCGGCACCAAAAGTATCTGTGGCTCAAAACTTCTAACATTTTTCACAGGTTGTCGACTATCTTATTGATCCATTTGTGGCCGGAACAAGTGGAGGAGATCCCGCATCATTATCTGTGAGTTACTTTGCCCTTTCCCGTTAATTATATTTCGTACATCTGCTCTGCAAAACTCTCTGACGGTACATGTATTTGAGTATTTAGTGTATTTTTAGGTATGGTAGCCCAAAAAATGATCAGTCAAATGACCAGAACATATCATCTTGTTAACATAACTAATCGTTTGTTTTTTGCAGATTCAACATGCATTTCCAGCATTGTGGAATTTAGAAAAAAAGTAAGTTGCATGGAAGTTTTATTTGTTCATTCCTTCAATCTTCCTCTTTTTTGCCGTTTCCATTTGGTTGTCTCCTCCATAATGCTTTCTCTATCTTGTATTTTCTACACCTTTTTATGCTAAACCCTTCATACTGCTGTCTGCTGTATCATATTATGTCAATTCTAAAAGCATCCTATTGATCTTTCTTTTTTTCTTTCAAAAATAGTTCACTGCATTTTATTTTGGGTTCCTGATATTAGCAGGTACTTCTCTTAACGTTCTTTTTTTCTTTCTACAACTTTCATTAATAGGGCATTGTCAGGAACACTTTTTCAAGAATCAAAAGTGCCTATTGTTTTCACCACGGGTCATCCCCCTTTCTGTTTTCTAATGCAGTTTCCCCTTGTCATTTCCATTCAGCACTTCTCTGTAACAAATTTGGTCAAATGCATTTTTATGTCCAATCACATCATTTGGTAATATTTTTGCTAATAATGTTATGCCATGTGCTTTCTATGCTCCAGGTATGGTTCTGTTATTGTTGGTGCCATCTTGTCTAAACTAACAGCTAAACGTGATCCTGTCAAGAAAACAAGTGATTCATCAGGGAAAAGAAGGAATGACGCGTGTCATTTTCATTTCACGGAGGCATGCAGGTATTCCTCCTTTGTTATTTTTTAATATAGTATTCCTTGCTTGATGTCAGCATTTGGTTTGTAGCGTCAAAGATGTCAAACACCGGTTGTGCAACGTAAATACTGAATTCAGACTTTGTAGCTAAAATAATTGTTACGCTCCAGCCACTTAAGAGCATTACTTCAACTAAAAAGCATCCCTTCTTTAAGAAGTCTTATATACTGGAAAAGCTGTTAGATTGTAAGTACAGCATTACTCCTGTCTGATTTTGGCTTATATCCATATTCGGACATCCATAATCATGAGTTACAGACTTAATACAAGTTTTTAGCTTGCAAGTTAAGGTAAAGATCTGAAACAAAAGTGAAAAACATTTGCAGGCGAAAAACCTCCAAGCAGATTAAACATGTTAGATGTTTCCAGATAGTTTGCATGATAGTGAATTAGTGATGATGAATCTAGAATATGCCCATCTAGGGTCTGAAAAGTTCAATATGATGAGTTGGATTGTACACCAAGAGCTGGGAACGTGATGGAATCTCTACCATTGTCCCACCTCCATACCTCTCAAGTAGTGCAGCCCTTCTTTCCAATCCACAATCTAGTGTCCTCTATGTGGAGCATCAACCACAGAGATAGTGTTAGGCTAGAACTATCCTAACGGCACAACCATTCTTCCTGCTCATGTTCCCTCTCATGCACGCCTAATCTGTTGCTCACGTTCATCGGCTGCACTTGATAAGTACCCAACACTGATATCAATACAATTGCACGTTGACTGTACTTCCTCTACACTCTCAACTTCACTCTATCTCTCGTCTCCTTCCGAAACTTTCCCCAAAATCCCGATCTAGTTCACTCCTTTGACTAGCAATATCAAGTTCATTTTTAGCATCAACTGCGATTGTTTCCATGTCTTTGACCTTGATGTTACATTCAAGCCCAAACAAGAAACTTATCCCCCCATCCTGACCTCAGATCATGAGATGTGGTGTTTTGCATGTTTTCATTTATCAAGATTTTTTCCTGCAGTATGCCACATTATTGTTCTTGGCAAAATTTTGATGGAAAAACTTATTCCAATAGCCGATCTGTTAACACATTAATTCCATTTCATTGCTGACATAGGCTGTCCAATGCTTCAAAAAGTTAGTTGGCACAACTCAAATGCATGTAAAGAGAAATAATTATCACAGTTCCCGAAGGTCCATGTTGCTCCCCTGAGGAAAGAGGGCCATGGAGATAAGTCTATTTTTGGACGGCTGTGGTAGCTGTTGCAATGAGAAATAATAAGCACAATAGATCGTGGTAGTTTAATTTTGACATGTCCTGTCCGTTGCACATTGTTAGAACAAAAAAAGGTTTGAATAGAAAGGAGTAGTGGTGCCTTATCCTCTGGATGGTGTGCATGTTTTATAGCATTGTGGTATTGTATCAAGACTGGTTGACATGTGCTGGGAAAGTTCTTAGTGTTTTTTGTTTCCTTTTTCTTTTTCCTTTTGAAATGGCATAAAATGTTTTTTGTTCCTGTTTTTCAGTCACTAATAGATGCACTTCACAAGGAAGTTGGAGATGGTAATCTGAAGCTTGGTACAGAGGTGTTATCACTGGCATGTAGCTTTGATGGAGTTCCAGCAGCCGGCGGGTGGTCAATTTCTGTTGATTCAAAAGATGCCAGTAGCAAGGAGCTCGCAAAGAACCAAACCTTTGATGCTGTAATAATGACAGTAAGAATCGACAATCTTTATTCACCCTTTGCAAGTTTTGGTTGTCTGATATCTGCTCCGTTCGTAAATTTCTGTAAATTCATAATATTTGCTCCTTATGTTTCCTTCAGGCTCCATTGTCTAATGTCCAGAAGATGAAGTTTGTCAAAGGGGGGGCTCCATTTGTTCTAGACTTTCTTCCTAAGGTCAGGTTAGGAGCATCATTTAGGTTGATTTTGTTGTTTTTGCAAGCTATCATATTACATCTTCATAATGAAGAGATGTCCCCACTTCCATTTCCGTCATGAAATATGTGGTAATTGATAGTTGATAGATAAGAAACTATAGCAGTTCTCAGATATACATCTTAAAACTTTCACAACGTGCATAGGAAAAATCTTAATCCACTTTTCCTTTTTTCTAATGCGCAGGTGGACTATCTGCCCCTATCCCTCATGGTGACAGCTTTCAAGAAAGAAGATGTCAAGAGACCTCTGGAAGGATTTGGGGTACTAATACCTTATAAGGAACAGCAAAAACATGGCCTGAAAACCCTTGGTAGGTCAGATCAGCTTTTGTTTATATTGTTTGCAATTTTGAGATTGTTTATCTAAGCTGTGAATTGAATAGACATAGCAGCCTTGTTATTATGGTGTAACTGTATGTGTACTTTGGTTTGTTCGAGTGTTCTGTTCCTCATCTTTACATATGCACTTTGTGTAGGTACTCTCTTCTCCTCAATGATGTTCCCAGATCGAGCTCCTACTGATCAATATTTATATACAACATTCGTTGGGGGTAGCCACAATCGGGATCTCGCTGGAGCACCAACGTATATATCTTATTATGATGATTTGTATTCCTTCTGCATTTTAGCTAGATTTTTCTCATAACATACTTCTACAGGGCTATTCTAAAGCATCTTGTGACATCTGACCTTAGAAAGCTCTTGGGTGTGCAAGGGCAACCAACTTTTGTGAAGTAAGTACTCATATATTCTGATCTAGTTGTAGATATTGCCCTTCAGTCACATGGTTTCGTTTATTGTCTTCAGCTTTGTTTTTCTGTTGACAGTTTTAGGAATTTGTGCAATTCATTTCACAATCACAATTCATTATTATTTTCGATGCTACTCAGGCATATATACTGGAGAAATGCTTTTCCTTTGTATGGCCGTGATTACAATTCTGTATTGGAAGCTATAGAGAAGATGGAGAAAAATCTTCCAGGGTTCTTCTATGCAGGCAAGCCACTAAAGGCACCCTTTTGTGCAAAACAAATGCTCGATATTAAAATTTCCTGCCTATTTGTATACTGATACACAGCTCTCCTGCGTGTTGAAGAAAAAAAAATCTAGTCAGTCAGTTATCATTAAAACTATGAGCTTTTTTTTGGAAAAAAATCTAATTCCCCATGAAGTACATGCTATTAGGTCTGTCTTGGGATAAGAAATTAACAAGAGCTTTTTTTTTGCCCTGTTATATAGGAAATAACAAGGACGGCCTGGCTGTTGGGAGTGTAATAGCTTCTGGAAGCAAGGCTGCTGACCTCGCAATCTCGTATCTTGAATCTCGCACAAAGCATGGCAATTCGCATTGAAGGTATATGACCTGTCTTCTAGAAATGGCAAGCAGCAGACAGTTTTTCTTGGTTTATATGTAGATAGAATCCCAGTCCGTTATTGATCTAGCCTGAGGGGTAAAAATACGCTGGTGTCTGAGGGGTGCTTTCTCACAAGTGGTTCTTGAACGTTATGTTTTGGTAATAAATAAAACTTTTCGAAATGTTTATGACAATATAAAGCTATGACATGAAATTGGCCATTACGATTTTATCAGAGTACAGCTTCCCAGAATTCTCAATGCATGTTCAGTACTCACAACGTCCCTTAATACTTACATTGTTCCTTATTTGTACAATTATATGTTAATACCAGACACATCTGGGCACAAAAGGTTGTTCATGCCTCACTTTTACCAGACAGTAGACATGAACAACCATTTGTACTTCGTGTATAGACATGAACAACCATTCTGATCAAACTCTCCGCTGTTGTCTTTGTCTACTCAATCATTTGCACAAGGCAAATGATGGAAAATGAAGTCTTCCTAGTTTTAGTGGTATTCCTTGTAGCTTTAGGCCATGGGTTCCACTTTGGAGTCACTGTTACGATCCTCCATTGACCAAGGGTCGATAGGTCAGGTCATTTGCCGCCAAACCGAAAGTCTTGTGAGAATCCAGGTAAAAGATACGCTTGTACGATGTGCGTGCTCCGCTGCTATGTGCATTATCATGATGTCCGTCTCTTTATCTTTTGGCCTCCTTTCTGACGTCTAGAGTACTCCATAACAACCATGGGCCACGGGATTATATGATGCGTGAAGCTTGGGTTTGGTTCATACTACAAGCACTATTGCAGCAGGATCTCTCTAGTTTTGTAAAAGTGTGTTCATCTCAATGTGCACTCTCCCGGGTTCAGACCGAAAGGAAACATGCATCGCAAGACATAGTTATGAATTAGTGCAGCTACTAAAAGGTGGTTGCACACTAGAAGTGAGCGATGAGTGCGGATGATAGGGATGAGTGCGGATGATAGGGATGGTTGCACACTAGAAGTGAGGGATGAGTGCGGACGATAGCTTGGATACACTGATGACTAAGATCTTGCTGCCTGGAATTATACGTGCTTTGGCTCGGTGTATAAGAAAAATAAAGATGCATTTGCTTGGCATTGGGAACTTTAGGGCGCAAGCAAACATGAGTAGGGTACTCCTTGTCCTTGGAGGCTTTATGTCCTCCATGGCTCCATTGCCCTTTTCTTTTCTAGCACACCCTTCCTAGTATTGTATAAGCAATTGAGCATCCCTTTGCTCGCTATATCTAGCAACTAGCCAGTCTCCAACACGATAGCACACCGTGCGCGGCACGCCAGCACTCAGCAGCACCAGCACCATGCCAGTTTCCATGGCCGGGGCCGGGTGCGCACACGCACAGGCACAGCCCACCGCGTGGGCGCTGGCGCTGGCGGCCACGGGTTTCCTGGTGTGCGCGCGCGCCGCGACGCGCCTCGCGCTGTGGCTCTACGCGGCGTTCCTCCGGCCCGCGAGGCCGCTGCGCCGGCGGTACGGCGAGTGGGCCGTGGTGACGGGCGCCACGGACGGCATCGGCCGAGACCAAAGGGTCGAGTAACCTGACAAGGGTAGTCGGATCAGTCTAAAAAGAGACCGAGTAGCCCATGACGCAAGATGGAAGGTTCTACTACTCGGCGTGACTTAGAAGGGTTTCTTGACTTGTACTCCAAGTATTTCCATATTGTAACCGACTAGGATACTTTCTATGTAACCCTGTACCCCTGACTATATAAGGGGGGCAGGGGTTCTATCTCAAACATACGCAATACAGACCATCTCATACATGACGTAGGGTTTTTATCCTCCGAAAGACCCGAACCTGTCTAAATCCTTTGTCTCGTTTCACCATCGTATTCTTGGTTCCTTCGCCCCCATAATAAATCTATCGAGGCCCTATAACCTCGACAGTGGCGCGTTAGGAAGGGGGTGCGCTGGAATCCTCCGTTGAGTAGGATGGCTATCAATATCTACATCACTTCGCTGGCTGGACGTCGTCGTCGTCGGGATCGAGATCTATGTCAACAACTTCAGCCGGTGGCTTAACCCGGCGCTCAGCTTCAAGTCGTTGACTCGGCGGATTGTTACAGCCGCGCCACCAATTAGGCGTCGGCGCGCACCCCGAAGTTCAGAAGCTAAGCCGGCTCACGGTCCGGCGATTCGATCTGTTCACGGTCGATTATTCGTCGACTCGGCGTATACCTCCATCCGGATTAGAATTCAAGATGACACAGGAGTCCAGGTCCCACTCGAGCCAAAGCTTTCCATCGACGAAACTTGAGTTGCATCAAGTCCCGAGGCAAGGCTACGCAACTCAAGCTACACGTACATCAATTACAGGGAAGATTCGTTTCTTTTTCTCTCCTCGATTTTCTTATTTTATTCCTAATCGAACTACTCCAGCTTATCTGTTCTCATACGTGATGATGTATGGCTTGAAGATTAATAATCTCACATAATTATGCTTTTGCATGTACGAGCTTCTTCCGTCAAGATGATTCATGCATGCTATCGGCGGCATCTTGATCTTGCTGACGCGGTTGTCGCTCGACGCTGGGTGGCACAATCACTCGGCGTACAGCGCCGCGCCGACTCGACGGCAAATCCAACTCAATTGCTGCCACCGGCGACGACGGCCATCTCGGCGTACATCGGTGTCTACTCGGCGGCATAGAGTAACGGCCACCCGACCATGGTGGTCACTCGACATACGGTGGCGTATTGCAATGGTCATCTGGCTACAAAGTCTACTCGGCGTACAGCGGAGCACTACATGCATCGTCATGGAAGCTGGGGGCTAATCGTCATGGAAGCTGGGGGCTGATTGAGTTCAATGAACCAAGCCCAGCGTACTCACGACCCGGCGGCATATACGCCGCACGGCCATCGGTCACGGCGGTCACGACAACTACGCACTCGGCGTACGGAGGCGTCTACTAGGTGGCGTAGAGCGACTGTTGTCCGGCCACGGCGGTCACCCAAACATACGCCGGCGATGGCCACTCGGCCACGACGGTCACGATGGACTACTTGCTGCAGACACTTGACATGCGGCTCTCATCAACCTCCTGTTGGTGATCAATACATGACTCGGCCACTGCGGCAACGCCATGTACAACTGTGGCATGTCTATTCGACGTTGGCCGTCTCCCGGCAGCCCGGTGTACTACGGCAATCACTCGGCATACGGCGACAATCACTCGGCCACAATGTTGATCACTTGGTCACACGGCCTAATGATGCGGCCACGTCAATCACTCGATGGAGTCACGGGAAAATTATTTCCTTAACTATTCTTATTTCATTATTAATCTTTTATTATTGATTGATACTTCTTTCGATTAATATGTCGTGCAGCACCTAGCTTCTATCAAAAGGGACACTCATATTCCCCCGCCGACTGACCGCTGCATGCAGCCACAACCTGATGCACTAGAAGCCATAGTTGTAGACAACACCGAGCATCTGGAAAAAGACGACTGACGGGTGCCTTACATCAATTTCATTGTACACAGCAAGCTCCCATGGTCAGCAACTTCTCCAGGACATTCACTCGGGCGTTGCGGCAATCGTGCGTCCTTGTTTTAAACCATACCCCTAACATGGCCCTTCGCAGTCTGGGGGCTTGACATGGTCGGGCCCATGAAAAAAGCTCTTGGTGGATTCACTCACCTACTTGTTATGGTCGACAATACACTAGGTGGATTTCTGGAATTATACTCACTACTGGGTTTCATAATATTGGCCATCTGGATTTCATAATATTGGCCATCTGGATTTCCCAATATTGGCCATCTGGATTTCTCAATATTGATCATTTGGAATTATCTCTCAAAATTGGACTTCTAGTTTTCTAGATTTCTCAACATTAACAGCCGTCTGGATTTCTCAATAATAGCCTCTTATATTCCTGAATTTATCGATACTAATGGTCTTCTATGTGCTAAACAATGGTTTTCTAGAGTTCTGAATATTGTACTTTCGGATATTATTCCACTTTTGGTCCTCTGGAATTGATTTTCTGACTCCGGACATTCTATTTCTGAATATCAACTTCTGTCATTTATTTGGCCAGTGGGATATCTGTCTTCTGAAATTGTTGGACAAAGGAATTTGCCATTGGGATGTTCTATTAATTATTGGAATATTCAGTCGCCATCATTGGCTTACTTATTTCCGGTTTATCTTATTTGACAATCAGCTAGTCAGCTGCGTGTACTTGCTTAACATCTCTATATTGGTTTTCTCAAATCAGCAGCTTCATAATTAGCTTTCTGGAAGTATCAACTCCAAAACAGCTACGCCTAACTTTCTGTCCTTACTTATGTCATCTACTTATTTTATTCCTTAACAATTTAATTAATGATTTGCTCATTACGGAATATATCTTGTATATATTTTGCATGCACCAATTGTCTTCATGAGAACAGGTGTGTGATGACTACTCGGCGATGGTCGCCTCTTGGCCACTCGTGTGCTATGGCGATCACTCCGCCAAGACAGCACTCGGCCTTGGCGTTGGTCACTCCACCAAGACAGCCATTCGGCTACGGCACTGATCACTCCGCCAAGACAACCACCAGGCCACGGCACAACCGCTCGCTACCACAGCCTCTTTGGCTCCACGACAAACGACACAGCTTACCAAACAAGCTAAGTCACGCATTTATTTTTCATCATATTTCAAGTGCTTTTACACTTGTTCTATCATTTATCCGAGTGCTTACCACTTCTTATTTTTATGTGCCTTCACATAAATCAAATATCGTTCACTCTTGGCTCTGTACCCAGTAACATACTTACTGCCTACAGAGCCGGGGGCTATACATAACATCATGAGTATGTCTTGAGTATCTCTTGCCGACTAAGTAAGCTTGTCTGTCCTGATTGTGAAGCTCTAACTCGTTCACGCCGTCGTCTCCCTAATCGTGTGCTGATCCAGTGTCCCACGTCCTACAGGGCCGGCTGAGTTCAAAGAGTGCATAAACATAAGGCGACAACCGGTCTCTGAAAACAGTCAAAGAGGCTCACTTGACAAACACTCATTCTTTTAATCTTACGACTTATGTCAACATTGTAAACTTCTCTACGCCATCACTTGGCTATCAGAGTTAAAAATCTGGCTGAGCCGATTCACATAAATTAATCATGATGACTAAAATCAACCCCGCTATTGTGGTCATATATTTGATTATCTTTTTACAAATTACTACATAATCTATTACTATATTTTATCTACAGAAATTTATCACATAAGCCTCACAGAGTTCTTGAGTGTATTTTCTATTCTCGGGGGCTAGACGCCACTTGAGAATTACTACCCTCATGGCTTTGCACAAGTCTTCAACAAACTCCCGGCTAATTTCTAGCATTCGGGAAGGTGCACAACGCACTCGGCTACTACTTTTCAGCTACCAGCTGTACCTGCTCATCTGAATATTTGTATCAAAGTTCAGAGGCAGAGAAACTTTACTGAAGATCAAAACTACTAAAGCATATGAGCAACTACGAGAAGGCCACGGGCTGGTAGCAATAAAATCTTTGGCCATGTCCAACTGCATCTGGTCAGCTCATGCAGAGTGTTGTTATTACACAACGACGACCATCACTAGAGTGTGGGATCCATCAACAAGAGACCATGCAAAGTTCGTTACTCGTGTATTCAGCTCATATGCACGCATCGCCGTGTATTCAGCTCATATGCACGCATCGCCCCGTTGAGTACCACCTAGCTGTTATCACACGGCACAGACTACTCGGCAACCTGTTACAATCAAATCTCACAGAGGACCATGCCTCGCTGTACCGTCGCTCGCCTTGCTCTCGTGCAGAGCTCGCCCCGCCGTTGCGGCCTGAGGTCTCCTCGCTATTGCAACACGCCTGGCTGCTGGTGCCGGAGCTGAGACCAAAGCTCGTCTTGCCTCGCTGTCGTTTGCCTTGGCATGATGATCGGAGCTCGCGACGCGCTACTACTGCGCGGCTGGAGTTGCTCGCAGGCCCAAAAACTGAGCAAGTACCAAACTTCGCTGTGCGACTGGAGCTGCTCGTAGGCCTACGAGCTGCGTAAGCAAACGCAATGCAGATCAGTTATGACGTCAAGTCAACCTGAGCCTGTTTGCACTATGCATGGAGCTATTGACAACCGACAACGACAAGTCCCAACACCGGCTTCAAGAATTAATTTTTATCTCCTATGGGCCCTACCTTTCTCTTGGAGCTCACGAGAATTTCTCAGACACCATCCTCTGTTATTAATCTCTCACTAGACAAGAGGTTGCTCCGCTTGCCAAGCTCTGTTCGCAAGCTGAATCACAAAGTGGATGAGGGCCGCCGCGTTCACAGTGCGCACCTTCGCCGTGTCCAGAGCATGCCTTCACCGGAGGACACCCGTTCATGGCCGGAGCTCACCATCCGATCGAGCTCTCTTCACCGCTGGAGTACGCCAATCCATTGCCGCCGGAGCTCATGCCAGAGCTAGTCTCACCCTGCTGCTGCCGGCCAAGCTTAACACTCCGTCCTGGATTTCTAACCCTGCTGGAGCTATCCATGTTGCGCCATGACGCAAACTTGCTGCATCTCTCCGCCAGGTCACCGCGATGATCGTCGCATGTTGCTCCGAGAGCCGAGAAGTCCTCATGCTGTTGCTTCATTAACTCGTGGCCAAGCACCACACGAGCCTGCTCGCAGGATATGGGATTCTTCGGCTCCTCATCTTCTCTGTGTTCATTATGGCCACGTCACGCCGTCTCCATGGTCACGCACCGTCGTCTGCTTCACTACACGGCCGGAGCTCGCCTCTCGCCTCACCCCCAACACGCGGGGCTCGCACCCGCCGTCATGGCTAGAGTTCATCTCGCCGAACTGCGACTTGCCTTGCTATTGCTCCAGACAACATATTAGTCAGCCAGTTTGGTTCAAGACTACTACCAATCGGCCAGCATGGATTTGTCGGCAACATACTACACACAACCAGCAAATTTCACTCGGTCAGAAATTCTGAGAGTCGAGAAGCTGCCGGCAAGCTCGCCGTATCAAGCACCGTTGAGCTTGCCCATAGGCTGTGACCTCCTCGTCCCCTAGCTACAAGTTCGCCGTGGTCAAACATCACCGTCTGCCTCGCCGAGTGGCTTTGGCTCACCGTGGTTGTGCATCGCCGACTATCTCGCCGAGTGGCTCAGGGCCTCACGCTCCCGTACTTTGTGCGTCGTCACTTGCCTAGCCGTATGGCTCGAGCTCACAAGGGTTATGCAGCGCGTCTGCTTCGTCACGTTGCCGATGCTCGCCTCGCACCGCCGCAGTCCAAGTTCTTCTCGCCGCTGGAGCACGCTTGGCCACCAATGCCGGAGCTCACGCCTATCTTTTCTCGCTATCGTTCGTCTTGGCACCATGGTCGAAGCTTGCCGTACGCTACTATCTCACTGCGCAGCTGGAGCTGCTTACAGATCACAAATTGCTCACAATACAAGGAGCATTGATCATCACTTTATAATCACTTCAAGACCAGATCAGTTTGCTGCTAGGCCTGCTCCTGATTACTCGGCCAAGTTAGTTGGCTAGAGTATATCACTCAGCTCTACGGCCAGAATAAAAGTTTCTTCATGTCCTTGACAACGTTCAGTCGGACAACTATATAATCACTCGGCTGAACAGCGAGACCACTATTTTTGTCCTCGACTACATTCAGTCAGACACTTCTACAATAACAGTGGTGCCACATCAAGATTGATTGATAACTACACGGCTGTTTCTCGGCTAGGCCTGTTTTGGCTTCATCTACAGTATTTCAATACTTCTAGTCTATTTTGAGTCTGCACATAATCATACTGATTATCTACAGACTCGGGGGCTAGTCCACGTGGACTCATTTGCGTGAGTTCCACAATTTACTCGGCAAACTTGCCAGGCACACGGGTTGTCTTATATCCTTGACAATTTAAGTCGGATAGTACCTAGAATTTATCCTCTTCTGTATCTCAATTGTTTTCGTTGAGAGACAGCTTGGGGGCTACGGGTTGTAATCATCCCTGGCTAATCTAAGCTGGATGGACCTAGACACCAGTCCGGAATGACAAGTTCGTGGCTGAGACTCACCGTGACTTCCTGTTCTAATTGCCTTGTGCGCAGGAAAGCATGAGTTCCTTACATAATGAATGCTACTTTTCAACACATCAGTATGATGCACTGATCGTACATTCATTCACTCGGATCAAGATCGTATTTCTTGGTTCAGCTCACTTTGAGTTACTATACAATTCTACGAATTACACAGTAACTCGGGGGCTACATCAGTATGATGCACTGATCGTGCATTCATATATTTTCAACTTTGTAGACATGCCTTTTTCAGGGCCTAGGCCAACTCAGTCAGTTGGGTATTATTCTCATAGTATGCTTTCAGCCCTAGCCGACAGACTCGGATGTTGACTTTATTTTCATTCGGATCAAGATCGTATTTCTTGGTTCAGCTCACTTTGAGTTACTATACAATTCTATGAATTACACAGTAACTCGGGGGCTACATCAGTATGATGCACTGATCGTGCATTCATAATTTTCAAACTTGTACGCATGCTTTTCAGCCTAGACCAACTCAATCAGTTGGGTACTATCTTCATAGTATGCTTTCAGCTCTAGCCGACGGACTCGGATGTTGACTTTATTTCAAATATCCTCTATAGACATAATTGGCTCTAAGAGCTGAGTGCTGTTTTTCACACGGCAATTATCAAATTTGCTTCAACAAGCATTTATTCAATTATTCTGATATCATTCAGAGTTTGGTGCCTACTGACAGCATGCCTAATTTAAAGCCCTGTTAGTCTTGGTCCACCCGAGGTCAAGCACCTCAAACTTGATTCAGATCAAGTCTTTTTTAATTTCTCAATATCACTTGAGATCAATTCTTGCATGGAGAGAAGACTAGTCGGAAGCAATCCACTGGATCAATCAAAAAGCACTTGGAGGCTACTGTCGTTACCATGACCCCCGGGTATCCTCAAGACCAAAGGGCCGAGTAACCTGACAAGGGTAGTTGAACCAGTCTAAAAGGAGACCGAGTAGCCCATGACGCAAGATGGAAGGTTCTACTACTCGGCGTGATCTAGAAGGGCTTCTTGACTTGTACTCCAAGTATTTTCATGTTGTAACCGACTAGGATACTTTCTATGTAACCCTGTACCCCTGACTATATAAGGGGGGCAGGGGTTCTATCTCAAACATACGCAATACAGACCACCTCATACAGGACGTAGAGTTTTTATCCTTCGGGAGGCCCGAACCTGTCTAAATCCCTTGTCTCGTTTCACCATCGTATTCTTGGTTCCTTCGCCCCCATAATAAATCTATCGATGCCCTATAATCTCGACACAACCCCGACAAGCTGGCCGCCGTGGCCGCCGAGATCAAGGCCCGCCACCCCGGCACACGGGTCCGCACCTTCGCGCTCGACTTCGCCGCCGACGCTGAGAACCTCGCGCGGAACGTTGACGCGCTCGGCGTGCTCGTCAACAGCGCCGGCAGCTGCTACCCGTACGCGCGCTACTTCCACGAGGTGGACGAGGCTCTGGCCCGGGACCTGGTGCGGCTCAACGTCGAGGCGCTCACGCGCGTCACGCGCGCCCTGCTCCCCGGCATGGTGGCGCGCGGCCGGGGCGCCGTCGTGAACATCGGATCCGGCGCATCCGCCATCCTGCCGTCCTACCCGCTCTACACCATCTACGCGGCGACCAAGGCGTGAGTTCTCCACAAAATCTCCAGTCTTCATGACCTGCCTGCTTATCTTTGATTTCGAAGGTTTGGCGGGAATGTTCAGTTTCAAACCAAAAACAGTTTTAGAACGGAAACTGGAAAATTCGGTTTGTTCGGATCGTGTTTTGACATCATCCTTTGCTCTGCGTTGTTGATGTTTACATCGAGTTGTCAGCGTTTTATTTGGTTGAGGGTTTACCTGACCTGCCATAATACTCGGTGTCACAATATACATTTTCAGTAGTTGCTTCTTTCCGCATCGTTTGGCGGTTGCCAAAACGCATGCCGCTGGGTAAAGCGTTGGATTGTAATAGAAAATTCACTAGTATCTGTTTGTTGCAGCCTTTTAAAATTGTAGAGAAATGAACATAGATACTTTTATCCACAGCAAAAACATGTCACCCTTGCCACTTAGCTTATATTTTTTGTTGGTACTTGTGCTAGTGGCCCTTATCTTTTAGTTTATGCCCTTATAATACTTTTTGTCTCTGAAAGACGAACAGAGAACCTTTCAGATTAAGTTCCCTGTGCACATTATTGTGTTCTCATGATTATTTTTGAAAAAGGAACTTTTACTTGTTACTAAATAGCTGTCCTAACTTAGCAAGGCGAAGCCAGCTAGATTTTTTACATTGAACGTAGGTTATGAGAAACAGGTGATAAACTAGCTACTTTGTTTTTGTTTTATCAGCTATGTGGAACAATTCTCGAGAACCCTCTATGTCGAGTACAGGAGCAAAGGCATTGACGTGCAATGCCAGGTATAAACTAACCTCTTTTAATTTGACAATGAATTTATTTCGTCTGAAAGAAATTGATGAATTACTTTCACCTAATGTTCAATTTGAAACCATTTTTGTACGGTGTTTTGGACTCTTGCGGTAGTCACCTATTTTTCATTCCCGCTTGGATCCTTCCGATTCTTATGTGAAAGTAGGAGCCTCAACGTTTAATTAATATCCTTACTATTTCTCGAAGGTTTGAGTGTGTTTCAGTTATTATGATATTTGGCTAACTGCATGTAGACTAGGGAATGCCTTCCTAAGAGCATGATTTTGCCATGCTGTGTCTCTAGTGAAACTCGTCGAGCGGGATTGTTGGCATGATTTTCTCATGTTGTCCTAAGTGTGAAACTTGCGACCCGTTCATTCAAAATCTTTTATGCTGTCGGATAGTTCCAACAGGAAACTGATACGTTTGTTTGGATGGAAATGAAACCCGGCCAGTGCATCAATTGAATCCTCCAACTGCACCTAGTCGCCAGTCGTCACACGTGAAACACCGTGAGAAGAATCAAGGGGCTCTGCATACCTGCTGATCTGAAATCACACTGGCGTTCATCACAACTACAACCTACTCTGTCCCAATCATCCTTACAGTAACATGTTCGCTGTTGCTGTCGGGAGAACGTTGTTGTGAGCCTTAACCATCGTATCAGTTGTCTAGCGCCCATGTATATGTGCCCGTAACTTCTGCTGATCGATCCTTTTTTCAGCAGCTGCTTGACTTCTTTCGATGATTCGGACGTTGATTTGTGCTCTGATCTGCACGTTTTGCTTGCATGCTCATTAGGTTCCCATGTACGTGGCGACGAAGATGGCGTCCATACGGAACCCCGGCTTCTTCTCACCGTCGCCGGAGGCGTACGCCCGCGCCGCCGTCCGCTACATCCGGTACGAGCCGGTGTGCACGCCGTACTGGACGCACGGGGTGATGTGGTTCCTCATCTCCCTTCTGCCCGAGCCCGTCGCCGACAAGATCTTCCTCGACATGGCCCTCGACATCCGCACGAAGGGGCGTGCCAAGGAGGCGAGGAAGAAAGCGCAGCGAATCGAGCAGTAACTGTGGCCTCGAGATTCAGACACACTCTGCTCCTGCGAGCGATGCTTCAAGCGATCAGCGTGGCAGTTCGACTACATGTATACGGAATAATTTTATACTATGTTCGGATTTTGTTGTGTGCCTGTCATACAGTTGAGAATGTGAGGTGTAATCGTGGAAATAAAAGTCTGGTGAAAATATTAATGCTCTTTAATTTGCTTGGTTTAGTGTCTCATACCTATGTGTTACCGCAGAGCGCGGTCGGTTCACTCTAGCGCTGCAAGCGGGGCGGGCCTGGCCGCAACGCCGCCGGGCTGGCCCGCGCCGCAACCCGCACAAAACCCGTTTAGAAGCCCGCTTTATCGAAGCGGGACGACGCGGCGTGGCTCGCGGAACCCGCGGCGCCGCAAACAGCGCTCTCGCCTAGCGGGGCCAGGGGTCGGCAGAGCGGCGAGCGGCGGCGGGAGGAAGGGGACGATCGACGAGCAGAGGTAGCGTGTGGAGCAACACCTTCTTCGTGGCCGCGGCGGTGATGCCGCCCGGCGTCGGAACGAGGTCGGGGCGGGAGGCAGGATAGAGGCGTGCAGCAGCTCGGTGGTAGTCGCAGCCGTGCAGCTTGCGGTAGCTCGATGCGTTCAACGCGCCATGGCGGCAGCGCGCGATGCAAGCGGCGCGGGTTGCGGCGCTTGCGGCAGCTCGCCAACAGCAAGCGGTGGCATGCGGGCGGCCGCATCAGCCCACTTCGGCCGTTGCGGCTGATGCGGCGCGCGGGCGCCCGCTGCCCGCCCCGCTTGCAGCGCTAGTTCACTACGTCATTCCCTGCGTACATGATTTTATTCGGAAGGTGTTCGTCTTCAGAATGGTTTGTTGAAACGTGCAAGTGATTGGCGTGGAAGGATACTAGGAAAACGGAGGCCATTTCCAACATAAATGCATGGCAATTTGTACTACTGTAGATAAGTAATTTATGCATGTTCTACTTACCTCACCTTTGCAAAATTTCTTAACACAACATCGCGCATTGCTTACAACTGTACCTTGGATCTTCCTGGCTAAATCTGACCATAACAACTAATACGAAAGATGGTTTTATTTTAGAACATACCGATTTCCTTTTCAGTTGTGTTAAGTCAAATTTTGGTGTTGATCGTGCGAATGGATGGCATTTGGAAAGATACCAATATTTTTGGCTCAAATATGTGATGTTCTCTTGGGTAGTTTTTTTTTCGCACCAATGGGTGATCCATGA
Organism: Eragrostis curvula; assembly: GCA_007726485.1. Lineage (NCBI taxonomy): Eukaryota > Viridiplantae > Streptophyta > Magnoliopsida > Poales > Poaceae > Eragrostis > Eragrostis curvula. The sequence goes on from RWGY01000031.1 coordinate 19,491,655, forward strand.
AAAAAGAACCGGCCAACTTTTGGATGGAGATGACCAAAGCTACACCTCAACGTTGCGAAGAAAAAAAACTGTATAAATTAGTTTCATATAAAAGAGAAAATATGTCTAAAGAATGTACCCATTTTATCATTCTCATGGGATGGCATTGGGATGGACAGCCAATTGTTTCCTTTTATATGTCAGTTTCTCATGAAGTTTCTTTCGCGCCAACACATGACATAAAACTCCCTACTAACTTACTTTAAAAAAAAATACCTACTAATTTTGTTACAAGGGTGACCAGCCACGACTTCATATAAAAAAATAAAGAAAAAAAACTCTCAAAGTTGCATTTTGACATTGCAAAGAGAAAACAATACAAATTAATTGCACCTTTTAAGGTTGTGTAGCTCGCCACGAATTGAAGAAAAATTTAAAATTTGAAAAATGCGATTAGGAATACGAATTGTGGCTCCAGCAAGGTTTCAAATCTCGTGGGAGGCCAAGAAACCGCCAGGTCGCGGACGAACGAAAACCGTGAAAACCGTGAAAACCGCGGAGAAAACCGCACGAACGGTGAATTTAAACTTGATTTTGAAACCGTGCGGTTTCTACAAAAACCGCTCAAAAACCGTGAGGAAACCGTGGTTTTCGTAGATAAACCGTGGACAGGGGAAAATAGGGGGAAATGAAGGCAAAAAAATTCAAATTTTGGCATGATCTTTGCTAATTTTTTACAAATACCATAGATAGAGCATATGAAGTCCATGTCCGCAGAATAAAATGTCCGGTACTCCACAGAATAAAATGTCCAGTACAACACATAATAAGGTTTGACACATAGTTTTAACTCACATAATTATACAATTAACACATAACAAGAGGTAGAAACATCTCACGACCATGGGTGGTCAGTCCAATTGGTAAATGCGTTGTGGTACTCCTCACCTGACATGAGGGCAAGTCCACGAGTAGCCAACAACTTCGCCTTGTACTCGAGCCTTGTTTGTCCCGTCCAAGCGGCAGTTGTGTGCCATTGATCCACCAACATATTATAGAAATTAGGATCTTCCCACTCATAGACCAATTTTTGAGTTGGTTGAGTGGTTGGATCAGCCAAAGAGTATGAGCAGTAACATGCCGGACTGAATTTCGTACTGAATTTGGACCACTAAACGCAAGGTTCACAAGCCACATGCCGGACTCAAATTGGACAGCAGAGGAGACGACTCACCTGCAGCTGCCGCGGGCCGGACCAGAGGACGCCGTGCAGGGCCTGCCGCGCCTGTAGTCCACGGCGTCGGCGCAGCCCAAGCTACCGCGGGTACCGCGCGGTATCCGCGGTACCCGCTCGGCAACCGCCAGACCCAGGCGCAACAATGAGAGGAGGGGTGAACGGCGGCGGCGAATCGACGACGTCCGGGCGCGGGGCGGCGATTCGGCGTCGGACGGCCGCGTCCCCAGCTTCTCAAGCACAACCGTGACCTTTGGAGAAGGGAATTGCCTTCCGTGACCCTGGGGAAGAGGATAAGGTTGAGTTATTTTCTTTTTTCTTTTTCCCTATTTTCTTCCACCATTTTTTTGGCCATCCAAATCTTCAAATTTTCAAGTTCTTGTTTCACAAATGGTCCTCTTTCGTGGAGTACTACATGTACGATTTTTTGTTTCAAATTTTGTCAAATTTTCAAAAAAATTCAAATTTCAAATTCGGTTTTCATGAAACCGAGCAAACCGCTGCTCAGCGGTTTCGGCGAATACCACGGTTTTCACGCGGTTTATCACGAGATTTCAAACCATGGGCTCCAGTACTAATTCGCTTTGACCTAAACCGCGGCATAAACCCCACGCCGCTCGCCTGTCTCTCGCCCCACCGACCCTCCCCTCTCCTCTCCCCCCAGTGGCGGCCGCTCTACTGCGATGGCCGCCCCGCCGTCGCCGCGGCCGCCGAAGGCGCACTCCGGCGGCGGAGACGCCCCTCTCTCCCTCTTCCTCGACACCGACCTCGGCACCCGCCTGGCCCTGCTCGTCGCCCCCGACACCACCATCCGCCGACTAAAATGTACGCCCCGGACGCCTTATCCCCGTCCCCCTCGTCTCGAACCGCGGAGACCGGTACTGATTCTTGTGTTGTTCTCTGCGCAGCGCAGGTGGCCGAGGAACACGCCGCAGCCTTCCCCGAGCTCGGGCCCGTCGCCGTCAAGTCCTTCCAGGTGCTATTTCGTCGTTCTGATCGGCGTTTATTTTCCCACTGAATCGTTGCGTTTGTGATAAGTTTATCAGGGTTACTTAGATGTATTTCGGCCTAGCGCAGAGTTGTTTTTAAGCTGATAAGTGTGCCTAAGAATTTCTCTGAGTCTTCCTGTGCTTTAATCAGTCGGGGAGTGGGGTTCTAGAAATGCTGCCAAGCAGTGATGATGGATCCCATTTCTCAATGTCACATGAAGTGTAACATGTGAAGGTTAGGCTAATTAGTACTACTTTTTGTGGCAATAACCCTGCCAGCTCTTTTCCCCTGGCAAAAGAAAATCTTCTCCTTTGGAATGGTACTTTCTAATCTGTTCCTTGTTAGTTAGAATAACTGATGTACTTATTAGTTAATGCTGCACGGTAATCCCTTGTGACCTTGGGAATTGCTTATCGCCTATTGAACATGATAATGCATCGAGTCTCTTTCCGTGAACCAAGGCATGAGCTCAATTGATGAGTTATGGATAATTGACAGAGTAACTAGCAATTTAATGTTCACTAACCTACCATATTAGAAACTTTCAAAGGTGATTCATGCTTCTAAGAATGTTTGCTTTTCATCAGGTCCATCGGAAGGGTGCATTGTATCACCTCTCTGAATCAATGACAGTGACTAGTGCCTTCACCAGAGTCAAGGGTGGGTACTTTCTGCATGTCAAGATGGTAGAGGCAGCAGCGTCTATGCCCTGCCGCCAAGGTGCTCTACAAATTGATGAAAGGAAAACGAGTGAAGGTCATACTGGAATTCATGTAGAGAAGCATGTTAGGGAGCTGCCTGCTGCAACTCCAGAGAAGGCTAATGATACGCTTGCTCATGGGCTTGGAGGTACACCTACGACTTTAATCTGGCATATGAAACATACCAAGTTAACATTACTACTCCCTAACTTTCCTTTTGTTTATCAAAATGTTACCGATGTGCTTGATTAGTTAACCACGCATTTGAACTGGATCAAGTTTCTGTATTCCCGTAGTGAACTTTTGTTGCATGCCTTATGCTTCAAGATTAACATTTATGTTTCTAACCTGACTGAAGCTAAAACTCCCAGGCGTTCTTTTCTGATGAGTTGTTTTTTTATTCATGATTGAAACATTTCTTGAATGTTTATGCAATTTTATTGTCAAAAGTATGCGGTTAGTAGTCTTGACTCATCATCCTTGAAGCATGAGGTTGAAGCAGCCGCTTTTCCTAATCTTATAACGCAATCCCTCCTTTGTACTTTATCTCTTGTTACTGCAGAGTTACTCACTATGTCTTCTTTTAATGCGGTGGTGCTACTGCAGTGTTTAATAATGTTCGTGCACATTATGCAGTGCCGGATGATGGCCTGTTACCACCCTCATCAGAGCTTAATGCTGAAGCAAAGAAGAGTGAAACAATTCTGGCAAGTGATGCAAATATCGATAAATCTTCAAAGCAAGCCAATGTATCACATGTTGTGGATGCAGATGCAAAGTAACTTTTGCATGGCAATCAGGACTATAATATTGATGGTGTTGTTGCGGACGACAAGCAAATTAGGATAGAGGAGGATATGTTGGGACAGATACATGCTATGGATGATCTTTCTCAAGGAAAAGAGTACAAAAATGATAAGAGGACTGGTTCTATTCACTTGTCAGCTACAGATCCTAGAATACCTAATGAATCTGACGGTAGGGATATAACTGAATCAAGTAGGGCTCCATTGGAAACAAACCCTACTCATGGGGAACTTTTAAACACTTCTTTTGGGCAAGAAGTAAATGATAATATACCTGAGGGTTCTCTCCATATAGAAAATGCAAGCACTGTTGGAAAGAAGAAAAGAAGAAAAAGGCGTCAATTGACACCTTCCAAAACTGATTCTGCTCAAGAAACAACAAAATTTCCGGCAGGGGTTGTGGAATTGTCAAAATCAGGTAAATTCTGTGTCCATCTGAAATATTTTTTATTACAGTACACTACTCCTATCTTCTGAAATTCATCTGAAATCCGTCATGAAATACTATGGTCCATTAGTATTCTTTATGCTTGAAGTAATCACAGATTTTGGTGACATGCATGATACACCATGAAGCTTCTTAGTGTCAAATGTTTAGGTTTGGTTCTTTTGCTGAGTTACCAATGCGACATTGTTTAGTACATTTTTGGCTCAAAAATCTTATAATTATTTACAGTTGATTTTTGCAAATCCACGTCCATAATATATATTTGGAGTCTTTCGGTTGCTAATGTAGAGATACTAATTTCCTTTCTTTCTCTCTCAATTATTCAGGGGATGATGCGTATGAGGTTGAATTGACTAAGAGAGATGGAAGTAAAGCCATATCATCTGTCTTGATGTTATCATCAAAACCTGATGATGAAGGCCAGGGAGGCAAACATATTCAGTTTGTGAACGATGCTCAGGCATCTACCGATCTAACTTCTGAACAAGGGAATTCTAATATCACGACAGCAAAGTATAAAGATGAAGGAATAAGCAATATTTAGATTATTACAGCTGTTAACATTCAAGTATCACGACAGCAAAGTAGCTGTTTCTAATATCGAATAGTATAAAGATGAAGGAATAAGCAATATTTATGGTCTGAAGAAATATATTTTTTTACGGAAAAATGGCATGCGCTCTGCCCTTGCATTAAGATAGGAGAGAAGCACATAGTTTAGATTATTACAGCCCAGGCAGCCATGGCTGACTCAGTGGGGAGAGAAAGGAAAAAAGGTTTGGTGCATCAGAGTGAAAGGCCAATACACTGGCCCAAAACTAAAGCGAAAAGGCAGATACTACCGAAAAATTAGTGAGGCAGGTGCAACTGTGGTGCGAAAAGAGCAACAGCCGCTACTAATTTTTCGCTCCCTCTTCCATGATGGCATCTTCGTGATGTTGATATTTCCTACTTGCTAGATTGTAAGAGTTGATCTCTTCCTTGATCATGGTCGCTACTCTGTGACAGTCGCTTGACTTGTTTTCAAAAACTCGTCTATTTTGTTCCTTCCAAATGCCCCACCATGTATAGAGCAATACTCCACCTGCTGTTCTTCTGCGAGCTCTCTCGATGGCGGCAGTGTTTTTCATCCACCATGGTGGAACCCCGTCCTCTTGCGCCGCTTGAATCTGTAGGCCTACAAAACCTGTCCAATTCAAAATTAGTTGAACAATCTGCTTAGCGAAAGCGCAGTCCGTGAGTAAGTGTTGCACATTCTCCATGTCTGTGTTACACAGAGGACAAGTTGGGTTGTGTTGCCACCCTCTTCTTGCCAGGTTTTCAGCGGTTAAAATTTTTTCATGCATAGCCGTCCAAGCGAAAAAAACCACTTTAGGTTCTGCCTTTGCCTTCCACATTACTTCAGTTTGGAAAAGTGCATGGGCTCCCAGGAACTGCACTCTGTATGCCGATGATGTAGTGTAGTTTCCATCAGAATTCCATCTCCAGGTTATTGTGTCCTGAACATCCTGCTGGATTATGACATTTCTAATTAAACTATGGAGCATCACGAATTCTCGGACCTGCTGGCGTGTTGTCATCCTTCTCACTGAAACAATCCAGTTGCAATCATCAATTTCCTGCGCTACAGTTCTATTTTTGAAATGCGCCAACTGAAAAAGACTTGGAGCTATCTCTTGCAGTGCTTTTCCATGCAGCCATTTATTACAACTACTGTAATATTTGCCAACAGGTAACTGCTAGAAATCTATGGTCTGAAGAATAGAATCCTAAATATTTCATACTGGTTTTAGGAAGTATAATATTTCCTAAATATTTCATACTGGTTTTAGGAAGTACTCCCTCCGTTCTTTTTTATATGACACCGTTGATTTTTTCGTTGAACTTTGACCAACAATATAAATTTAAATAATTACTTTTTGAATGTGAAATGAATATCATTGGATTCATCGTCAAAAGTGCTTTAAAGCTAACTTGTACACTTAGCTATTTACACAAATATTTATAGATAAGATGAATGATCAATGTAACGAAAAAAGTCAACGGTGTCATATAAAAAAGAACGGAGGGAGTATAATATTTAGAATAGAATCCTAAATATTTCCTAAAGGTAGCCTGCACATTGTGGTTCTGCTCAGTGCTCATTACCTATCTCAGTATCCACATCAATCTGCAAGGAATCAGAGCGTCATTGACACTAAATATGAAACGAAAAGCTCTTGAAGTTCTCATTGAAGCCTGAAAACAGTTTTCACATTATTTACCAAGGCACAGACCATGAGCCTATGACAGTACATCCGCGTCAGACAAACACGAATATCAGGCTTGTTATCTAGGGTCATTTGACTGCAAACTAAATTCGACATCTGGATCCTAAATACACTGGTATTTATTTATACCTGCTATTGTCTATTGCAGCATTGCTACCATCACTTGCTGACATGTAGCTTCATTTTCTCACAACTATATATGATGGCAACGTATCCTATGAGAACCAGGTTTGTGTGAGAACTATGAGAACTCCAATCTAGGCCACATGATTTTAATTCAATGATGCGTTTGAATTCAGGTGGGAGGGGGGATTTGTAAAATCACCGTCCACTTAATTATATTTTTGCAAATTCCCCCTCCCACCTCTCCCTATGCACCCCCCTTGGATTAAAATCATGTGGCCCAGATCGGAGTTCTCATAGTTCTGACACGATCCTGGTTCTCATAGGATACGTCGCCATATATGATGGACCTTTTAGACCTGAGCTGATTATTTTGTCTGTTTGCCTGAAGTGCAATACACCAAAACAAGTGCATCATCTTTCTGCAGTTGCGGATACGCTATACCATGGAGAAATTATTGTATCGAAAAGGTGTTGGGTTAGAGAAAACAAGACCAAACCTCTCGACGGCAGTTCGTCCAGATGATGGTCCTAGGCCACATCGATTCCCGGCTCCCCGCTGATGCCGCACGCGCAAACGACGGGCCTAGCGACTGGCGGATGAACGTCTGAGTTACTCGGGCTCCTCGACATCGGTGATAGCAGGGCTCCTCGATGGCTGCAATGGCCTAATGCCGCCGATTCGCCGGGATGCTTTGAGTCGTTCAAGGCACGACCATGGTAGAGCACCATGATGGCAGGAGCATCGAGCAAAAGCTAGCTGACGGCTCCCTGGCCGGCCCGCGCCCACGCGCGCTCTCGCACCTGCCTCGCGCCCGACTGTGTAACCTCGCGTCGTTGTAGTAGCAGGCGAGAACGTAGCGCGAGAGCGCACCACGACGCAGCTCCTCACGGGAGGCCGCTCGTACTCGGCGGCGCGGCGCCTGAGCATCGTCGACTGCCACGGATCGCGTGGGTCCTCTCAGCTCACTCGTCAGCCCATCTTCTCCCATTGCTGGCCCAATATGGCCCATATGCTCGTTGCCATTCGTTTTTTCCCATCTTGGCTAGTCGGCCCAGCACAGGCCATCATCTTCTACCTTCGTCCACGAGAAAACGAGGGCAGCAGACGCCATTAGAGGCGGCTAGAGTTCGTGGATCGACAAGATTAAAGCGCTAGAATTCTATTAGATGAGCAAAACGGATTCGAAATCATCTGCACCTTAGTTTCCCGTCAACACATCTCTAAAACTCACAAAAATTAGGAAATCCAAACTCGAGTTGAACTCATTAAAACGAATTCGAGTTTGACTAAGAATCTGCAGGCAGAGGTCTGAAAAATTTGGCTGACGACACCTCTTTGAGACTTATTAAGTAGTAGAGAAAATGTGGCATCTAATTAACTAGATATTGTTTTCTTATTCACGTTCCATCAACACGTTATTCGTATTCCTTTTCGATTTTTTTTTTGATCAAGACGTATTCCTTTTCGATAATTTTGTCTATATAAGGCAGACCCACTATCTATCACTAATGGTTCTAAAGCTCAATCCTGGTGAAGCCACGTCATTCAGAAATTCAAGCCGTTGGATATCCTTCAGCCTTTTGCATCTGGCCATCTATTTCTCACAACTCAACAGTCATACGTACACCATATTTGTTTTTTGTTTAATTCATTCACTTTGATAAATGCCAGCATTCCTCAACACAGCATCAATTCGGCAGTTTTTGTTCCTTGATCGTACACGGTGAGCTGTAAAGGCTAAGCCAATCCTCAATTCGGCTCCCATCAATTCACTGCAAAAACTACTGCTATCAAGCGCCAGGTTAATGGCGCATTTTTCTGCTCCCCAGTTGAAACGGTTCTCCATCAAGGCACCGAGACATTACGATCGACCCTTGATCAGGCCCCTGTTGCTTCGAGTTCCGATCCAGAAAAGCAAATAAAAGAGGCACGGCTCCGTCCCACTTCTTCCTCCGTTCTCCCCTCCGTATGCAGCAACTGCTGGATCCCCTTTCCTGCCAATCCACTCCTCCCGTCTTCATGGCCGCTCAGAAGAAGCTTGCTCCCTGCATGAGGTCGTCTGTACAGCCAGCAATGACCAGGGCAATGTCTGCCTTCTCTGCAGTGAACAACGAGCACTGCCACATTTCTCAGCCAGGTGCACACCTTGGTCCATGAGGTGTCTATCTTCGTTCTGGGAGTCCATTTTCATATCATATTTGTATGTATACTGCAGCAGTTGGAGTGATCGGAACCAATTTTGCTTTATACTGATGAGGTCAGTTAGACTGTATGCATGATACTATCATCTTCTATCCATTATATGTCAAGTTTTTTTTTCGTATGTACAATAATCCTACATGTTCATCATGTATTCTTATCGATTTGTAACTGGAAAATAACAAATGATTTATTTTTTCACCTTTTTTAGTACTTTCCTACTAAAAAATATTGTATGTTGTGTTCTTCATCAACACACGTTTGCCCTCTCCTTCTATGTTTGAGACACAGTCCCCGCAATTCCTTGCTGCTTTGCTTTCCGATATGAGCAAATAGAGGGTGATATATAAGTAAAGGCTTTATTATCTACTATAAAGTGAACCATGCACCACCATGATGCAATTAGAGACTGACATGACATGAAGAAGATGAAAGACGAAAGAGGGATATTGCATAAAAAAAAACACGATTCTGATTAATCCACACACTAGATTTTCATAACAGAGTTTATTCGCCACTTTTCCCGTGTCTAGCGGCATGCATTCATCTACAATTAGCCAACCAATTGCCACAGTAATGCGCTCCATGCAATGCTCTGCCCACCACCTTCCCTCCTTTTAGTTAATGAGAGGGTAAGAGGTTATGTAATCAAGAGAGAAATGCGATTAATGACACTTATCCTCCCGCAATCTTTAACATTAGCACAATTAACTGTTCTATTATTAATTAGATTTAAATATATTGTCTATACGCTTCAATGCATCCTTCCATTTTAGAGCCCACTTACAAGTACAATTACAGTTTTTTTTTACAATACTTTATCTCCCTTCATCATGTTCCATTAGAATAATCAAAGACTACATTAAAAAAACCGTAGCAATGCGCGGGGAGTTCACCTAGTTTACTAACGACAAGGGACGCGCTCGTCTTTGGTCCGTTTCGTCCCAATTCTAACGAGAAGTTTAGGCTTCCAGCCCAGTAATGCTCAATCACTTTCAGGCCCATCATGTTCCTAGTGCCATCTTTCATTCTTCCCGGTCCACACGAACACGGGGCAGGCCCAACTGACTTCCAAGCAGGCGACTAGACCAAACCCTTCGGCGCAGCCGCCGGCGGAGCGGCACGGGGAGAGAATGGCGGAGCAGCACGGCGGCGGCGGCAAGCCGGCGGAAGTCAGCGTGGAGGTCGGTGCCTCCTCCGAGCCGAGCGGCGTCGCGGCCAGGGGCGGCATGTCGCAGGAGGACTGCGTCGCCGGCATCCGCTCGGCTCTCAAACGTACGCGCCTCACCACGGAATCCACCCGCCACGGCCTCTTCGTCCTTATGTGGTCTCGTAAGTTGCCGTCTGAGCTCCAGCGCACTGACTCGCGCTTCGAATTGTGTGTACAGATCCGACGGTGCGGTTCCTGAAGGAGCGGATGGAGCAGGCCGGCTGCCAGGTGTGGCCGCGGCTCATCCAGGCGGCCACCTGCAAGTCTGCCGGCGGATACGCCAGCCGGGAAGGGGTACGCTCTTCTTTCCTTCCGTTTTATTTCGTGCTCTCGTTGGGCTCAATGCTTGAAGGTTCGAATATGTTGAAGTTGAACAATCACATTGCTACTAAGACGTGTCTGGCTGTTTATAAGTCGTAACAATTCAGTGCAACATCATTTTAAGTGGAACATGCTATGAACAGTCTAGTCTCAATTTGGCATATGGCAATCCTTTAGCTTTTATCCAATATGATTAGCTCATAGTTAGCTGCAGTACTCGGTTCAGGTTCACTATTTTTCATCAGATCAAAGATATCAGGAAATAAGTGGATCACTCTGTTCAGGCATGAGTGCATGAGCCCTAGATTTTTTTTTTCTTTTTATCTGGAGTAACGGAGCAACTAATTGTGAAGTTAATGTAACTGCTCAATGTGGAGGTACCTATAGCGTTAGAGATAGTTATGAAATATATTGGACTCCATCCAGGACCTTAGTTAACTGTTTTCCTGTAGGAAGATGTAGTGCAGCTTGAGTGTCTATGTTAATTGCACATCAATTGGCTTTTTGCTTCAATTTTGAGAGCTTTTCACCAAATATGTAGCTTGCATGTTTATGCTCCATTCACACATCATTTTTTTTTTTTGAACCAAGGAACAATTTTTCTTCATTGCACATGTGCATATCAGTTGACATCTTATTGTTAGATGTTAGTTGCTACAACACTGGTTCGCTGAAACTTGGCTATTTGACAGCTTAAACATTTATGTGATGTGTTACTCTCCTTTTACTTGAAAGGCACCAGTTGAACTCAATTTTGATGTGGACGGAAGCCTTCATTCATTTTATTTTTAGTAATTTACAGATCGTAATAGCTCCGTGCATATGAAGTTGTTTAAAATGTACCTTGTGTGGTGTTTGTATTGATTTGTCATTTGAGTGTTGTTTATTTTCTCATGAATCACTAATTTCAGAAAAGGCTTAATTTCCCAATGATTTCTGTCCAGGTAAAAGTTTGCTGTAATCACATGCAATTTCAAGATGAGATAAATCAGGTCATTATTCATGAGCTGATACATGCTTATGATGACTGTGTTTCCAAGAATTTGGACTGGAAGAATTGTGCTCACCATGCCTGCTCTGAGGTAAGAACAATTCTTGCCACGTGTCATGTTTTTCTATGATGGAATTATAGTTATGTGCATCGCTGACTGTGATTTTCTGTTCTTAGATTCGGGCCAATCACCTTAGTGGTGATTGCCATTACAAGCGTGAGTTATTGCGTGGCTTCATGAAGATAAGGGGTCACGAGCAAGTAAGTCTGTTTTTTTAGATTAGCGACATTGATGACATAAATGTGCCGTTGGGCCTTCCTTCTTGTCTTTCTGTGTTCCATACATGCATAAAATCATTGCATATGAACTTATGAGCTCTGAAAGTCAATTTTTTTATGTAGGCTGTAAATACTCAGATAATTAGTGTCAGATTTAATCTAATTATATTGAGATCTCTACTGTGTTTCAAGTGATTCCTCGAGGGCTTATTGTAACTTCACTTAGTATCCTCTTATTGTAACTTCTCTTAGTATCCTCTTCCAGTTCAAACTTTTTTTTTTCGAGTTGAATTTTATCTTTGGTAATTATTTGTGTGTCTCTGAAGGATTGTGTCAAAAGGCGGGCTCTGATGTCTGTCAAGAACAACCCGTACTGCTCGGAGGCCGCTGCAAAGGATGCAATTGAAGCGGTGTGGGATATATGCTATAATGACACGCGGCCATTTGATAGAGCTCCGTGAATTCTTCTGTGGTGCTTGAGCTACTTTTGTGCATGCCTGCTGGGATAATTTTGATTCCCTTCAGAAAGTTGTACTAGGTTAACAGAATGTGACAGTACAATTCAAATTGCTTCTGCTAGGCCAAAGCTCTGTTTCACAGCGCCTGAGTCTGAACATTGTAATGAATGAGGTCATGTACTTCAATTCTTTTGCATGACATAATAAGGTCAGCACATTTTTTTTTCTTTGGCATATGGATAGCCTTCCGCGAGAAAATTCTATTGACGGTGTTGTGTTACTTCCTTTGTCTTTGTTAGCATAAAGCAATAAACACAGTAGGGATGATTGCAGACTGCGTGGTCGAAATTGATCTTGCTGTACTGCGGTTATTTGACTAAGAACATTGGCAATGCATGTTTCAAGCTGAGCTTGGGTAGCTCCAATGGTGTTTTCCATCTTTGTTGCCATGCACATTTCGGCGACTATCTGGATTCAATCGCTGAATTTCTAGCCTTGCCATCTTCATTTTTTCTAGCTAAAGAACAAATCAGAAAATAGAAATGTTGGTTTTCCAGGTTTTGGCAGATACGTTTCCTAACAATTGCTGCTCACTGGCACCAGTACTTTTCTGTCCCATTCATGCATATGTTAATATTCTGACTGTTAGTTTCAAGAATTTGCTTTGCCATAGCTTGAAGGTTCCTTTACCAATTAAATGTGATCTAACAAGAAACAATGCAAAATTGGCTCAGAAAATTCAGAACAATAATAGTAGAATAGAAATAGAAATTATTCTGTTGTAAAATAACCATGTTTTCATGTATCCCATTGAGGGCATGCCATATTGCCGTTCTGCTCTTATGTTTTGGCAATAAAAGTACTTCAGGGTTAATGCAAACATCAAGTAATAGGAAATTTGAAAAAAAGATAAGAGACAGTATATTAGTTCCCCTTATTTGGCCTTTTACCACTGTTTGTATAATTCAACTTTATCCTAATCGACTTTATGGACAACATGATTATCGTCATATCAGTAGTATGACAGAGCACAAAAACCATTCATACATTATCTTCCCAAGGAAAACACGAACATGATGATGTATCAACACTTTCTGGAAGCACTATGCATGAATCCATTCATACTTCAATGGACCTTAATTCGGTTGGAATCAGCTGGTCAACATAAAGCGAGTGTCAACAGGACATCGGAAACTTTGACAGCTTCCGTCACAGGACTGTTGGCCTAGCTCTTCCAAGTTAGAGTATTCCTTGCACACTCACATCTAGTTGAGACGCATTGTGCAAGACTCCGTTTCCTTGCTGCACACTCACACTCAGCTGAAAACCAGTGATCCGCATCATGTCCTTCTCGCTGATTCATGAGTAGGATTAGCACTACAAAAAATGCCAGACTTCCTAGACAGTGAACCCACCTATCTTTTATTTGCTACAATTGTCTTTTTTACAACAGCAACAAATATTGCTGGACAGTAGATGCACGCATGCACATCTGCTGAGCATCAGTTCACATCCTAGAGCATGTTCGTCCAGTCTAAATAAATAATACGATGGACTCATTATAATTAGTTTCTCTAGATGCTTTTAGGCCTCAAAATAATATGTAGTACAAATCAGTCTCAACATCAATTTAATACAACAAAGGAACATTACGCTTTAAAATGTTCCTCATTTCATAACCCTGATCTACAAAAGAAAAAAGAATGGGTACCTGTGCATCCGGTCTCCTGGGTCAAGATAGTGGCGGGATTTCAAAAACAGAAAGAATGAGTACCCGTGCGTCCGTTCTCCTGGGCCAAGATCGTGGTGGGATGCAGTGATGCACGAGAGCATGCATGGACGGGAGCAGGAGAGCTACAGGATGGAGGCATCCACCATATTGAAATGGGTGCAGGGGTCGTGGACAGCCAAGAATCTTCGTCGCGTTGCCGGCCAAGTGCTAGACCAGTAGACCTCTGTCGTGGTAGCGATCGATTACGGCGAGGTCCTTTAATTCACCGGGCTGCCTCGATTGTTGATCCGGTGCCACAGGAAGGAATGGCGCACGCGATTGCGTGATTGCACGCAGCCGGCTTGCGCTTGGTTGGAGATGGCGGCTCGCTGCGCTGGGGAGGAGATGGGGGCCGATGGCGCTTGGGAAGAGATGGTGGCCCGACGTGCTGGATTACGAGTTGCAATTGCTTGGCTTCCTTGCGCAGCATCAAAGGCTTTTCCTCGCAACGCCGTGATCTGCCCCTGCCACCTCCTCGAGTCTTCATCGACGCCGTGATCTGCAGAAATCAAAGATGAATCGAATCGAACAGATTGGTCAGGGCGATAGGATAGGCTAGCCAATAGCGATGGATGAATTGAGATCGGGTTGAGGACAGGGCTCTGTCACATCCCACAAATTAGAGACCCCTAATGATGTAATTAACCCTAAATAAAGTTTGGTTATGTTTGAATTTAGTTTGAGCTCTTTTGAATTTTCAAAAATCATGCATGCATGTCATTTTCATGTACTCAGGATCGTTGCCGATTTTTCGTGGGAAATTGGCTTGACCAAAAATTTCCAAATATTCACCATAGGTGCAGTTCACAGTATAGTATTTACTGTGAATTTTTCAGAATTTTTCGAGATCTTTTGATTAGGCAGAAAATTCGTGAACTGCTCAGCCTGTTTGGAAATTCGAGAAACAGTAAATAGGTTAACTGGGCTTAGCCCATTTCTCCAGCAGTAGCACTGGCCTGCTCTCGGCCCAGTCCAGCTCGCGACAACCCGCGCCGGCCCGCAGACCTCTCTTCCTCCCTGTGCGCGTGACGCGACGTCGCGCCGCGATCCGCGCCGCCGCTCAACGCCGGCCGTCGTCCTCCCGCCACGTCGCAGCTGGCTTCTCGGCCCTTCCTCACCGCCTCGCCGCGCCCATGCCTCCGCCTGTTCCCGCGCTGACTTCGCGTCGCCAACAAGGTGAGGACGATCCGCGCCGCGGGTGTTCGCGCGACGCCATTCGCCGCCGCGGCGCCGACCTACTGTTCTACCTGCTCTCGCTCTGCTGCAGGCTGCCGATGAATGCCACGCGCGCCACGGAGTCCCGCGCCGCTTCCTGTGCACACGATGATGATCCGGAGCCCTCCTTCTCCTCCATTCCCCGCTCGCCACCGCCGCCGCCAGTGCGCGCCCTGGCAACCCCGCGGCAAAACCGCCTCAAACTGCTATAAGAACTCCAGCTACTCCTCGGCGTCCTCTCTTTAGCTCTCTACAATCTTCCCGAGCCGTCCTTGGCGAGAGAAACGGGGCGAGCAAGACAAATTTTGCTTTTCCCCAAAAATCAGCCGCCGTCGCCATCGCCGGAATTTGAGCTGCTCCGGTGAGCTCCACGACGAGTTCATGTACTTTTAGGCTCTCTGTGAGATGCTGATGCTTTCCCCGCTGACCTTTTTCTTGATTCTTAGGCGGAGGGGTGCCGTCGCCTTTTCCTCCCCTGTTTCGCCGCCGCCGCCGTCGTCGTCATCACCTCCGGTTACCTCCATCCTTGCCAGCTACTCGGTGAGCTTCCTGTGAGCCCGTAGGAGATAAATGCGTAACACAAACACGTCGCCGTGCTCGGGTTCGTGCATCTCGTCGTAGCTTCGCCGCCGCGCCGCTTAGGTCGTCACCGCGCCACCGCTACAGGGCACCAACTCCGGTGAGGCGACCACCGGAGTGTAGGTCTCAACCTCCTGCGTCGGTTGGTGGGTGATGGTGACGTAGCCGCACCGTAGTTCGCCGCCGGTGAGCCGCCCAGTCGCCGCGGTTACTGTGCGCGCGTTGATTTGAATTAGATCAACACTGAGCTGCCACTTGTCGTCACCTGATTGGCCAGAAAATGATTAGTGGTTTTTAGTCCAAAATAGATAGAAAAATGGTAGGGAAAAATTAGGAAAAAATAGCTAGAAAATTTCCTTATGTTTTTAGGCCCCTTTCTATGTAAAAATATGATATATGTGTTTAGGAAAAATTTATGATAACAAATAAGTTAGCTTTATGTCTTATTTGAAAATAAATGTTTAGGAAATTTGTATATAGGAAATAAATGGAATTAGGTTACTTTTGGAACTTTTCAGAATCTATATCCATGGTAGATCCATAGCTGAACAAAGGGAAAATTTATAAGAATTTACTTGTAGAGTTGCTATATTTTCTAGAAAAATCATATATTTCTTATAGAAAAATTTCTTAAAAGTTTACTTAATAGATATGCACACAATCACTAAAAATGAAATAAGTAGCTTTTCACTCTCACATCCACTGTTAAAATTGTACTTATGAAAATAGAAATATTACACGTTATTTATTTAAATAGACATGCTTGTCACATACATCATAAGTACTTTCTTTAGGAAATTTTGTAAATTCAAAATCTTGTCTAAGTGAATATGGCTTACTTAACCCTAGAGGTATGATAGGCTGCACTAGGTCAAGTGTTAGCCTTGAAAACTCGATTAGGAAGGGTTTGATCATTTTGGATGAAATATGGTCGATTTTGGTTTGTTTATGAATTTAAACTTCGAACGCGCGTAGAATCGTCGTACGACCTCCAAATTGAGTGATTCGAATTGCATAGCTCATCTAAATCCATGCTTCATGCATACATGCAAAAATATGCATCACCTTCAGTTGGTTTTAAATTCGAATTTTATTGGTATTTATTTGGGTATTATTTATTTTAACGTGTAGACGATCCGAACGACGATGAGTATGTAGAAGAGCAAGAATCCGAGGATCCAAACTACGAGGAGCAAGAATTTGAACAAGACCAGCAGCAAGGCAAGCACCTCCTTGATCATTTTGAACCCATGTGTGCGATAAAATGTTTGCATGATGATTTAGGATGAATGATGCATTAATAGTTCCAATAAACCTTTGACGGGGAAATATGATAAATCCTTTTTACTAGAAACACTATGACCCATATTTACTTCTACTTGTAGAATTGTTGTAAATGAGAATTACTAGGTAAATTACTCTTTTAGGAATCACACTATATACTTTTGATATAATGGTGGCTTAGTAAACTTTAGTTGAATGGTGTATTTGTTTAAGCACATGCTAATCTATAAATTTCAGATTTATATCTCTTAATGAATTTGAGTATATGTTTGATAACTTTAGATGGTGACGGGTTATGTTATAATGATTACGATGATAGTTTGATAAATTATGGAGACCCGTCACGTCGTATAAGGACCGGTACATTATAACTTGATTTAAGGAAACTTCGTGCGACCATGGACGCTGGTATGGGACGGCTATGGCTAAGTAGTTAATTGAATGTTATCTTGCCTTCTAGAAGTAGAGAATGTATGGATAATTTCCCTTTTGTGGATTTATTCAGAGGGACCTCCATTACTTCGGTCTTGGGCTCAAGGTTTACCAATACAATAATTTGTACCTTTTCCTGCCTAATTATCCATGTTTGAAGGAGGGGAAAATTGTACCTCTGGGATGTTAGTGGTCAGGTTCAGAGGATTTTATTGCAAATTAGGGAAGGCAAGTATAGCAAACGATTAGCGAAAACGTCATGTGTGATACCGATGTGCACACTTCGTGAGTGCACGGTGCTAGCTACACCATAGACGGTCACTCACAATCCATGGGTACAGCGTACAAACTCTGCAGAGTAATAATCCATTCGAATGGCCGTGCTTGCGGTCTCAAGCTCCTTAATGATGGAACTTTTGTTTAGAAATATGAATTTGATTATATGCCGATAATTGGTTAATTATTTACCTTGTTACAAGCCTTCAATATCTCATTGTTATAGAATATGTATGTGCTTACTCACTTATGCAATTCTTTACTTTAAGTTACTTTCATTTTAGTAACCCTTATTTAAATTTACTTTCGGTATTTACTTTTGAAACCTATCACTTCCTTTCCGCGAAACCTTGCATTTAAATTATTTGTCATACACAAAAGTCTTGCTGAGTACCAATGTACTCACCCTTGCTAAACATGTTGATCAGAAGAGGAAGAAGAGTTGTATGAAAATCCGCCGGACATGGGTTTTTATGCATCGAGCTTTGACGATAATCCCGGTGGTTCGGTCTAGGTTCATCTAGGTTGTTCGCCTGTGGAGTTTTTGGGCAATAACCATGGATGCGCTGCGAGTTCTTTTGGTCTTTGTTTTGCCTCTCCAAACTTTTATTTAGCCGGTCGGCTAGATGTATGTATAATTAATTTGTGATGTTAAACTTGAGATGTAAAATAAATAAGGATTTTTGTTGTATGTATGTGTTGATATCAATTGCTCACGTGTGTGCTTGCGGTTGATTCTGGGACAAGCACGATGTAAACACGTAGTTTCGGGTATTTAAATATCCGGGACACCGCAGGCTCACCTGCCATCCTGGCGTCCACGATCTCGCGTAGGCATTCAGCGCACCCATGGCGATCACATCAGAGGCGATCTCGATCAGAGGCAAGAAACTTGATTTTTAGAAAGACGCGATTTTTGGAAGGCGATCCCGTGATTGGGGGATGTGGTCATGGAAGCGTGGGGTGGGTGGGTAAGTTTCGGTGTGTGAGGAAAAGCAATGCCAACATGTGAAGGAATTTCCTTTATTTGGTGAGCCTTCTTTAATTGTGTGGTTAGATGGCAGGGTGAGATATATGGCCGAATGGTTCAGATCGCAGGGTAGATAGGCTGACAATGTACAACTGATTTTCCAGGGAACTGGTTCTTTAAAGGATTAGATAGATAGATATATTGAAGAACGGGGGCTCCTATGCATAGGGCGACCTACAGGATTCAACTTGTAGGTCAGCCCAATAGTCCATTAAATCTGGCCCATTTACTTAACTTAGCCTACCAACCAAATATCAACATTTTCAAAGAACTATTTCAACATTTTCGTAAACCTATGTCAACATTTCGAAAAGCAGAATCAACATTTTTTTGAAAATGTTGATATAGGACATCTAAAATGTTGACATAGTGTAAACAAAATGTTGACACAGTACATCTAAAATGTAGACGAAAATTTTAATTTTTTTTAAATTCAAAAAATATTCATATTGGATCTCATTTTGTAGAATTAATTGTAACAAACACATAGGTTCAAACGGATTCGAAAATGGACTTACGGTTTAGGAGAAAAATGCGTTTAAAGTTTGAAATCCGTTTCTTTTTCTCCCACCTCTCACCCGCCCCAATCAGGATGCGACACGTAGCGAGCTCTCGGCCTTCCCCTTCTCTAATGTGCGAATCTCAACCGTTGCACGAATCTCAAACACTGTTCTATCAAAACTTAAACATAGCCCGCCCTACGTATAGGATCCACCTTGAAGAACTGCTTTTTTTTTTTTTTTTTTTAGGGGACCTTGAAGAACTGCTTCTGGTAAGAATAAAACAAAAAATACAACAGCACTGTGCTTCTTTGTACATTTGGCCCAGCAGGTTACATGCGCGAGACGAGCGCCGTTTCCTCCAGCCTGAGACTTGAGCCCAGCAGACGATGGATGGGCTGCAAAAATGGCCCAGCCCTTGGCACTACCCGCCTTAGCTCGGTCCAGTGGCCGCTCGTTTAACCCACGTTGCGTGGGCAGCCCAGAGACGCGCGCCAAAGCGCAGCTTAGCAGGCCGGCCCGGCCCAGCGCGGGGTTGTCTCAGCCCCGCCTCGATCTGAGCCGTTCAAGGCGATCGACGGCGGACCGCGCATCTCGGAAGAACAAAAGCAACGCGCGGCCGGCTCCCCCGGAGAAACCCGAGGATCATTTGCTTTCTTCCTCGGTCTGAGCCGGTGCAGGCGGCGCCGGCGAGACGCACTACAGCGCACCGCCCATCCGGCCACCTGCTCCGCA
This sequence comes from Eragrostis curvula, assembly GCA_007726485.1. Classification (NCBI taxonomy): domain Eukaryota; kingdom Viridiplantae; phylum Streptophyta; class Magnoliopsida; order Poales; family Poaceae; genus Eragrostis; species Eragrostis curvula. The sequence goes on from RWGY01000031.1 coordinate 19,511,490, forward strand.
CCCAGCGAGCCGAGCTCCCTTTCTCTTTTACTCCTGCTCCCCCTACCACCAGAGTCATCCCCGAGCGGCGCTCGGAGGCGACGTGATGGGGGCCGGACGAAGCGAGGCGGCGGCGCCGCCACAGCTCCCCTCGCCGGCGCGCGCGTTCACCCGAGGGTGAGCGCGCCGCCGTTGAGCGGCGCTGCGACGGTGCCCTCTGGGCCCGCACGCCGACGACGCATCGGGCGGCAGCCCATGTCTTCTTCGCGCGCGATGGCGCGGACTGCTTCCCGCTCTGCAGCGGTGATGGCGGCGGCGGAGCACCATCAGGTAAGCCACGCCGTGCCCCTTTCTTCTTCTTTAGGGTTAGGGTTTGGGTCTTCTGTTCTTCTTCCTCCGATCTCGAGGAGAACAGAGTAATCTTTCTTTCTTCTTTTCTATTCCCAATCTGGATCTACACAACTAGAAGCTGGCTCATGATACCAATGATAGAAATGAAACTCTCTAGGTGTAGAAACAGATAGCTAGAAATTAGCTTTTATGGTGACGATGCTCCCGATCCCTTGTCGCGACGGACCTGGACGGCGTCGGCGATGTCGGTGGTGCGTCGTGGACGAGCACCAGTGGGGCGGCGGACTTCCCGTCGCTTCAGCGCTACCCAGATCGGTGGGCGGTTGAGGTGGAGTGGGGTAACGGTGAACCTTGGATTGCGTGAACCCGTGCCCCCACCTCTCTTTTATAGGTCGCTGCGCGACGGGGGCCCACCAACCAGTGAGAGGTTGGGCGCCCCCGATCAGCGCGAGATCAAGGACTCCGACTCGGTCGTTGGACCGGGTCGGATGAGATCAACACTAACATCTTCTGGTGGCGTTGGATGCAGTGGCAACTAATGCTATGAATTTGGAAGGTGCGCTCCCAATGTAGTTTGCCCTATTGTTTTTTCCACCTCCACGCTCTGTGTATTGTATTTTGGTACTGACTGTATTAAGAGGTGGATGGAAAAACCTTTTATGAACTATGGATGGAACAAAAGTTTCAAACCAGACAACAGCCTCTGCAGCACCATCCACGCGCTCATCTCCGATCACTGCAGCGACAACTCCCGGTGATCATCATTTTTACTGTTCGGTTTCCCGTTTTTTGTGTTGGCTAACCAATAAAACGTCGGTTTACTGTCGGCGTCTTTCAAAATAAATAAAAAATGTCGGCTTGTCCGGTTTCTGGATCGGTTTTTCCAAAAACCAGCCTAATCGGCTGCACCCGGTTTCCACGGCTCCAATGGTAGTTCAAACCTTGGCGGCGAGCCCAAAGGCAGCTATTTGAGTGGGTGGGCAGGTATGCTCCCAACCTATAGCATAGCCTTTTATTTTAAAACATTAGATAATTCTGACAAGAACTCATATCTCATGGACTGGAATACCTGTGAAGTCCAATTATCTTTATTTCATATTGTCAAGTCCTTTAGCAAGGAAAAAGTTCTAATATTGTTTTTTTGAACCAAACATTGTCCAAATGACTCCTTGAACTATATGCGGACATCCAAACACAACTTTTAACCCAGCCTCATCCGAAGACGGAGGTCCTGTACATGTTTTCACAGAACGGAAGTTCGCAGAAAGTAAAAAAGCTGCCCAACCCCCAATCTAATTACCAGATTCTGAGTAACATATTTGAGTCAGCGACTGCCTCGACCGGGAGAGTTTTTACAGATCATGACTACAAAAAGAAACAACTAGGTATTCGGTATCACATCAGAAGGTTATGCTTGTTGAATGAATTTGTTTCTTCGTGTTTTGTCACTTACAGTTTTATCTGCACCTGCACCAAAAAATGACAGATTATTAGTAAAAATGAAACCGCAGATTATGAAATTTCTTAGAAAGAAGATGAAAATTTCATACCTTATTTCTTGTCTAAGCTGCTTTGAAGTAGCATCTACAACCTTTTTGACCTCTCTGAACATGCCGAAGGAAGGCCCAAGATGCATGGAGCTATCTTACGAAACCTGAACTTCTGAATTACACCCTGGCTTAGTATATTAATGCCTGCTTGCTCCTTCTCCGAAAGGCATCTGCATTCTTGACCGTCTTCGATGATATTGCCATAGAAGCTGAACTCCACAATATTAAGCTCTTTTGCTGATAAGAAAAGATGTTAGCAATGCTTTTTAATCACGCACTTCATGTTTGCTTTTGAGATCTCATTGATAAAATGCTGTTAATTCTTGTGAAACTAAATACATGACCATGGAGAAAATTAATAGTTTTCTACCTTTCATAAATATATTAATTATTTATTTCTTTTCTTGCATAATTGTATTATATTTCTTTGCATGTGAAGAACAAGTTATTTATTAATAACACTATTTTCATGCTAGCATTAATGATTTATCATCTTTCTAAGGCATCATAACAACTTGCAGAAATAATTATGCTCGTAACTTTTAAGCACTACCTGATTAAAATCCCTACATAATAAATTCAACAATGGTAACTTTCACTTACTCGTTGGTTTTATGTCGGCTGATCTCTCCACCATCTGGTCTGAGCTTAAGTTGTACTTGGACTTAGATTTGTTAAGTTTGGTTTGCAGTGGCTGACAGTTGGCCAGTGTTGAGGGACCCTCTGTTATATCAATAAAAGGTATTTTTAGTGGTTTTGCAACACATTATGAGTAAAAAAAACTGATGTGCCAGAGAAGTAATAGAATATTTACTGTTAAAATGGGCATCAATATGATCAAATTCGTAGCACAGGCTACCATGGCATCCGTGGAACGGCTTGAACATATAATTTCCTGCACAATCGAGGCGCCACCTATCGGGTTCCCTTCCAGGTACTTCCTTTCCCTTCTTCCAACACGCGGCCTCAACTTCCGGCGAGAAGTTTCTACGGTCTGAGTTACTCATTTTCTGAAATTTTGAAAAAGCAGTAAGTTAAAATTAGTGCAGGAGTCAGTTATCAGAAATGGGCATTTGAGAGAAATTCAACACAGCATCCATGTAAAATACCTAACATACTGTTGTTCATTGGTCAATAAATCATGCACTATAAATGGATTCGTACAGATTATAATGCCTTTTTATCGTACATATTTGATTTTCCATGTAAATATCTGGTGTTGCTTCTCTCTGTAAGGAAACTAACAAAGGCTCAGATACAATCATTATTGATCAGTGACAGAGCTACCACTTAAAGTTGGCTACCACTGGGAATAAAGTAGCAAGCATGCTGAATTGCAATCTGGGAGAGCTACCACTTAACTACCTAGGGGTACCTGTCATACATAGCAGTGCTTTTTAACCCAGTGGTAAACAAGATGGCCAAGAGACTTGGCCCATGCATGGAAAGGAAACATGAACTTGGGAGGGAGAAAAATCCTGACTGATACAAGTCTGAGCAGTCAGCCAATGTATACCATGGGATGATGAATAGTATCAGATGATGAATAGTATCAGATCCAGGTTTTTCTGGAGAGGGGCAAATGATAAGTTCAAGTACCACATGTTGGTGTGGGATGCAGTATGCAGACCAGATGCAGGTGGGATGGGGATAATCAACACCCAAGTCATGAATGACTGCCTTGCAGTGAAATGGATTTGGAAAATCTCAGAGGAACTGAACAGCTTATGGTACAGAATACTCAAAGCCAAATAGATGCCGCACGGAGACTTTTACAGATCATCAGAGAGAAATGGATCGCAATTCTGGAAAAGTCTGCATAAAGTGAAAGGAACAAAATAGCTATTGAGAAGAAGTTGACATCTTATATGCCGCTGTGTCTCACATGCAGAAATGGAGATCGAGGCGGTGATCGGGAAAATCCAAGACAAACTAAGCTCGCAAGCAGATAATTCTGATGCTGGAACAGCTTAGCTTTGTCTGTTTTAAAGCTACCAAACAGAGACGAGCTTAAAAAAGGGACAGCGAACCAGAGACTAACTGATACAAAAGCCACAATGGGAACATGCACACGCCGGCAGCGAAATCATTCGAAGGAACAATTCGTTGTGACGGAAGGTGCTTGAGGCCGAACAGCGCAGCCCTAAAATGAATTCGCACCTCAATTAGGGGCGGGACTACCGAACGAAAACCTCGATTAAGTGAATCAAGTCAGAGGACGTGCGGATAGAGGAAGGAGGGGAATCGAAATTCCTCACCTGCGACCCGCAATGCGAATTGATTACTACAGCGGACGCTCCCGAACTGATCCGCGATGCGTTGTGCCTCCCTGAAACCGAAGGTGGCGGTGGGAGAGTGTAAATTGGCGGGTAAATAACGAAATCCACGATCATTTACCTCTGTAAGCGCCGCGAATGGAGCGTATGCGGAGGAATAAGATGATTCCGCTGCTTTAGGTCAATTAGGAGGATAAATTGCGGTCCGGAGGAGGTAAATCAACGAGTAACTGAACGGAATCCACGATTAATTACCTCTCTCTGCGCCGCGAATGGAGCGGATGCGTAGGATTAAGCTGCTGCGGCGGCAGAAGGCGGCGGCAGCGGAATGAGCTCAACGGCGATCGGCAGCGGAATGAGCTCAACGGCGATCGGCGGAAAGGAGAACGAAGACGCCGGGTAGAAATACCTCCTGCGCGGCACAATTCGAGTGTTTTAATGTCCCACCTGTCAGAGACGCGATTTTCAAATCTGCCAAGAAAGAGGCGAGGTGGGCCGCACAGCGCGCTACACCGAGCTTTGACGTAGCACGGCCCGTAGCCTGCCAGCGCGCGGCCCATCGTCCTTTTTCCCTTTCCATCGTTGAAGCCTACAAACGGCTCGCGCGCCCCCCGGCCCAGTTTAAGCGGAGGCGAACGGGCGAAGTGCTTCTTCTCGCGTTTTTTTTTATTATCAAACATACCTGTATCGGAAAGTCTAACGCGCGGCCGCTTGCGCTCCGTTCTTACAGCGCGTCCGTCCTCGCGCGGGCCTGGCCTGCGTGCGCGCGGCCCAAAAATATCCGGAGAAAACAGCCGCCGCGCGGCCCGCGCCCCCAGTCCCGACAAAATCGCCCCCTTCCTCTTCTCGCTAAGCAACTCCTTCCCTCTCCGTCTGTCCGAAATTTTCGCCTTCGCACAACCACCGCGAGACAGTGAGAGAGGCGACGGCGACGACATTCCGGCGACCTTTTCCGCGGCGCCGCCAGGGACCCCGGCGTCCTCTCCGCGCCTCCCTCGCCGCGGCGGCCGCTCCGCGCCGCCCGGACCCCGGCGTCCTCTCGGCGCGCCCGCTCCGTCGTCGTAGGGGGTCCCGTCGACAAGTTGGAGTTGCTTTCCGCGGCGCCACGCGTCCCCGCTCTCCCTCCTTCCCCGGCGCCGCGCGCCCCCACCTCCTCCCCGGCGCTGCGCGCCCCCACCTCCTCCCCCAGCGCCCCGTGCTCCACTGCCTCCTTCCCCGGCGCACCAGTCCCCAGTGCTCCACTGACTAGGTAATTGCATTCGCGCCTACCAAATTTTGTGATTCCGTTCCATACTGGTTAATGTTTTGAGCGTCGTTCGGTTAGGGTTAGGCTCACAAGTTGGTTAGGGTTTCGATGGGGTATGGTTTTTTTGCTCTTTTAATCTCCAAATTGTTCATGTATTTTCATGCTCTGTAGCAACTGAGAATACGCTTCTTTAAATGAATAAAGGAAGTAGTAGCAACTTTGTATTGGATACTAGTAGCAATTTTTCCTACACCAGCAGCAGCATTTTTTGTATTGACTACTAGTAGCAAAAAGTTGCTACTGATTTGTATTACTGTTAGGGTTAGGCTCACAAGTTGGTTAGGGTTTCGATGGGGTATGGTTTTTTTGCTCTTTTAATCTCCAAATTGTTCATGTATTTTCATGCTCTGTAGCAACTGAGAATACGCTTCTTTAAATGAATAAAGGAAGTAGTAGCAACTTTGTATTGGATACTAGTAGCAATTTTTCCTACACTAGCAGCAGCATTTTTTGTATTGACTACTAGTAGCAAAAGTTGCTACTGATTTATTCCACTGTAGATAAAAAGATATAATGCATGATTTTACATGTCATTAAAGTCAAGTTTACTATGGTTTGGTTTGTTAATTGCAGCGTGGGTTAGGCTCACAACTTGGTTAGGGTTTGGATTTTAAACTACTGAATTCATCTTGTTGAATTTAAATTCATGGTTGTTCCGTGGCAAAGCATTGTGCTCCTTTGAATGAATAAAAGAAAGTAGTAGTAGTAACTTTGTATGAAATAAGTAGATGCATTTTTTCCTACTCTAGCAGTAGCAATTTTCAATTTAGCATACTTCATATATTTTGGTATGGAGTTATTGTTTATATCGTACATTTTGTGGCTATGTTGCTACTTCAATGCAGCATACTTCATATATTTTGGTATTGTGTGCTTCATCATTGCTTGATGTGTTAAACCTTTAATTTTTTTATAATTTTCTATCCTTTTTTGTTGTTATCTGAAATTTTCTTTTCTGGTCTAGCAGTAGCAACTTATTGTCAGCTAGTAGTAGTAATTTCATATCTAAGTACTAGTAGCAACTTATTGTAAACCTCTAAATATCTGAAAAGTAACATTTTTGCATCATCTCTTTTTTCAGAACATGGTGAAGAGGAAGAAAGCTGATGTTCCACCTGATGGCAGCAAGGCAAGATCTGAATCTCCTCATCGTCCGGTGACAAGGTCTATGTCCGTATCTGAGCAAATTGCTCCAAATCAGCGTACCCGGAAAAGGAAGAATAACAACAAGGATGAAGAGGAGTGTGCAACCCCTATTAGTAAAAGGCGGAGGCTTATGAAGAAGACGGTCTCCACTCGTGCAAAAAAGAAATTGGAACTTGAGGATGTTCAAGAGGAACGCTCATCTCGCAGGCACAAGAGGAAGAGAACTATGCGTTTGGAGAAAACTAGCAACAAGAAGGAGAAGTCTGCAGGTAAAAAGAATAAGAAGGAGAAATCTGCAGATAGAAAGACCAGGAAGAAGAAATCTGCAGAGAAGAAGAGGGGGAAAAAGAAATCTTCTTCTAGAAAAACACTAACATTTGCCGAGGAAAGTGCGGCAGAGGAGGATGAAACCACAGCAGAGGATGAGCAAAGCGCCGCAGAGGAGGAAAGCGCTGCAAAGGAGGAGGACAGCGCGGCAGAGGAGGAAAGATGGGCAGAGGAGGAGCAAAGCGATGCAGAGGAGAAGGACAGCGCGGCTGAGGAGGACAGCGGGGCAGAGGAGGAGCAAAGCGATGCAGAGGAGAAGGACAGCGCGGCAGAGGAGGACAGCGGGGCAGAGGAGGAAAGCGGGGCAGAGAAATTAGTTGCAGTTCTTCAATCACCAAAGAAAACCAAGAAGGTACTATTGCTCAATCCATTTTTTTTCTCCTCTTTCATGTTTATTTACTCATAATACAATATAACTGTAGAATTATTTATACTAGCAATTTCTTCCCAATATAGAATATCAACTAGTGTACCCACTTTTTCAGTAGTCATTTTGTGTATTAACTTGGAACTTATGTTGTAACTTTGATAGTAACTTGCCTAGTACAACAGCAACTTTTGTAGTTACTTTTTCAGTACAAACTTTGTGTTAAGACTAACTTTTTCAGTCCAAACTTTTGTAGTAGTAGCAACATGTTACTGTTAGGACAAGGTTGACATCTTAAGTTGCTACTACTATTAGACTAAATTTACTACTAATACACGGACTTAAGTTGCTACTGTTACTGATACTGCCTACTAACACTGAGAAAAGCTACAGAAACATGTTGTCATTTTGTGTATTAACTTGTAGTAATTTGTGTTGTAACTTTGATAGTAACTTGCCTAGTAGAACAGCAACTTTTTGTAGTTACTTTTTCAGTACAAACTTGTGTGTAGAAACAGGTACTAATGATATTTGTTTGTTAATAGGATATAAGGAAGAGGGGCTCAGCAAAAAGAACTATTGAACTCAACGAAAACTTATCTGAACCACAAAAACAAAGGATTAGAGATTTTGGTTTTGGAGGGCTGTTGGAAATAAAGTTGCCTTATGTTCCTGAGAAGCTATCGAAGTGGCTTCTATCAATTTTCAACACTGAAACATGTGAGCTTGAGGTCCCATTCAGAGGACCCATCAAGGTGGATGATGAGGCTGTCAATCGTATTTTTGAGTTGCCTATGGGAACTGACCCTGTGGTATATAAGATGCGCAAGAATGAAGATACATTTAACCTGTTTTATGAGCTGGTTGGTGCTCAGTCAAAGAAAGCACCGACATTTAAGGATGAGTTAAATTGGTTTCAAGGTGAGGGGAAGGATAGAGTTGATGATAATTGGCTGCGAAGATGGCTCATATTCGTCGTAAGTGCTATATTGTACCCAAACGCTGGTGAAAAGCTAACGGTGAAAGGATATCATTCAGTCCATGATCTAACGCGAATAAAAAGTTTCAATTGGTGCAATCTTGTTGTTGAGGGAGTGGTCAAGGGTGCAAAGAAAGAGAAGAAAGGAAAGGCCGCTTCCGGATGCTTACTTTTTCTATCGTTGAGGCCCGCACACTCTACTGTCCAAATTTTTATAATCTCTGTAAAATCTTATTCTGTAGTATAATGAAGACAAATTGTTTCTTTTTATTTCTCTTTTTTGATAGTTTTTCATTATTGCAGTGGTAACAACATCTATGATCATTTAAAGTAGCAACTTGTATTAGTTATTAGGTAGCAACTTTTTATATCTACTTGTTTCTGCTCTCATAGAATATAAGCCTCTATCTTGTACTTCCTCTGTTATACATGGTCTGAGGGAGTAGTAATTTTCCTAAGCACTAAGTAATTATACATGTATGTTTTTCCATCTCACAGATATTGTACCTTGATTCCCTCAAGACTGGAATTTCTATGAACAATCGGCCTACAAGAAGAATTGCTTTCTGGGATAAGGAGCTCGTTGATAAGGTCATAAAGATGGACAAGAACAAGCGTACTGGGAAATTTGGTGTTTTGAAGTTGAAGGAAAATGTCCATCCTATTGGACAGGTGTTGATTGGTCCACAGAAAGTGCTAGAATTTGCCAGCTCTAGTGTCCCGCCGCAAACTAGCCGTGAGGTAATTTCCATAAATTTTTTTTTTTTACAAACTTTTGTTTTGTGCAGTAAGAGCATCTGATTAACTAGGGTACAATTGTCCAGTAGCAACTTGTCCAGTACCAAGAAATAGCTTTTTCTTTGCTGCATATTTTTTTTTTGAATGAACATTCGACAGACAGCGATGTATTTACTTTTCTGACCATTTCCTTAAATGCAGATTCGACAGATTATATCTGATGCTCTTACTTCTTTGAGCACAAGGATCAACGTGGGCGTGTCCCAATTGGTTATTGACATTCTTGCTACTGGCAACCCTCCACAAACCGATGCGATACTCATCGAACCAGATTGTTTACATGAGATTGTTCAATCTTGTGCTCCACAAGATGCAAGTGCAGAGGTATAGTTTTTCTGCTCTTTATTTATGTTTCTCATGTTTGTTTTTTTGTCTCTATATGTTTGTTTCTCAATTGTTCATCACTTTATCTTCTATTTTTTTTTAACAATGACATCATTAGTAGCAACTTCCTTTCAACCAGAAGTAGTAATTTCATCTGTCACAAATTGAAAAAATGATCACTATGTGCAATATGTGATGTTATCCAATTTTTTAATGTTTTGTTTTTTTTCCAGCTTGTACACGTAGTAAGTGATGCTATTCAGAAATTCATTTCTACAATTAACCAAGGGGCAGCAAGCTTTGTCGAAGAAGTTGCTGTTGGTCGAGCTCAGGTCAATCAGCGGGAACAAGAATTGATTGCGGCATCGTCTTCGCATGATGCTTGTAACAGGACCGGAGAAATCAACCGTGAGCGCAGGTCTAAGAACAGGCACGATCCACGAAACATGATTGAGGATGAAGTTGAGAAATCATTGGAAGACTACGGGAATAGTGATGCTGAAGATGGAAATGAAGAGGTCGGAAATGATTCTGATGAGGAAAACAGTTCTGATGAAGATGGTAGGACTTCTGCTGCCGACGATGGAGTACATGTTGAAGATGTGCCGCTGAGCAGTGAGGATGCTCAGCCTCATAGTTCTGGTAGCGACAGTGACAGCCTAGGCCAGTTTGTATTGAGGGAAAGAAATAAGAAGAAAACAAACGACAACAAACGGTAACAATTTCTTTTCTGAACAAATAGCAACTTGGTATTGTAATCGTGTAGTACTTTCTCCGAGCAACAGTAGCAACTTTGTATGGGTAATCATGTAGTAGTTTTTGTGTTCATTGCAATCTGGCTCTTTTCTGTTTCTGTTTTACCATGTGAAAATCACAGAAAAGATGATGTCAAGAGGACTAACAATCTCTTTGATGATAGCGAATAGGATAAAAAATGTAGCAATTTCTTTCTAACCAACAGTAGCAATTTTGTAATGGAATAATGTAGCAACTTATGTGTTTCATTTATTCTGCCTTCTTATATATATGTATATATTTTTTTTGTGGAATCTCAGCAAAGATGATGAGATAAGCAATGATGACAAAGAGAATTATGGACACAGCGATAACGATGATGGCGAAGAGGATGAGAGCGACAAAAAAATTCATGAAAGTATAAGGTAAAACAATTTTTCCCTAACCAACAGTAGCAATTTTTGGTATGGGTAATCATGTAGTAGTTTTTGTGTTCAATGCAATATGGCTCTTTTCTGTTTCTGTTTTACCATGTGAAAATAATAGAAAAGATGATGGGAAGAGGACTAACAATCTCTTTGATGCTATCGAATAGGATAAAAAATGTAGCAATTTCTATGTAACAACAGTAGCAATTTTGTAACGGAATAATGTAGCAACTTATGTGTTTCATTTAATCTGCCTTCTTATATATATATTATTTTTTTGGTGGAATCTCAGCAAAGATGATGAGATAAGCAATGATGACAAAGAGAATTCTGGACAGAGCGAAAATGAGGATGGCGAAGAGGATCATAGCGACAAAAACAATCCTGAAAATATAAGGTAAAACAATTTTTTCCCTAACCAACAGTAGCAATTTTTGGTATGGGTAATCATGTTGTAATTGCTGGGATTTCATGCAAAATCCGGCTTATATGTGATTCCAACTCAGCACCTTTTTTTTTAGATTTTTTTCCATGCTACTGAATAGGATAAAGAAAAGGAGCAATTTGTTTCAAACCAACCGTAGCAATTTGGTACTGGAATCATGTAGTAACTTATGTTGTGTTCATTTGATCTGCCCTCTTACACATTTTTCTTTTTGTTAATTATGACAACAGAAGCCCTGAGAGAGGTAACAATGACGACTCGGTAAACCCGTCTCAGCAAAGCACTGATACAATTATTTCTTCAACTTTAAAGTAAGATTGCTTTTTTTCACTGTGTCCAATTCTGATACAATTGTACATTATGGAGCATTTATGTGTTTGTTTCTTATTAACAGGGACATTAATTCCCATTCTAGTGCTGGCAATAGGGCAGAACACGAAGATGAGGATGAAGATGATAGAATATCTTTGTCTCATTTGCTTCAAAGAAAACTAAAGAATGTTCGTGCCGACGAAAACAAAGGTCAGCAAATGAGACAGTATTTTTTTTCCTTCGGTCATGCAGACCACTGTTTTCATAGCAACTTAATGTTCCTATTGTATGGAGTGCAGAGGCTCGAAACAGTGATGACAACGAGAAGAAGGATGATGTTGGAGACAAAAATGAGGACGAGGATAACGATGGCAATGATGAGGAGGAAGACCGTGACAAAGATGCTACCAATAAAAAGAAGAAAGATGATGATGATGATGATGATGGCGGTCAGGGAAATGCCAGTATCAAAAATGGTGAGGAGGAAGCCCCTGGTGAAGGAAAGAAAGATGGGGGACAGCAAGGGGACAAGGGAGAGTCTGAAGGTCACACTCAGAGAGATGTCTCCGGAGCGCATTCAGATGAAATTCAGAATACACAGGAAGAAACCAGTTCACAAAACACATGCGCTTCAGGGTCTGCAAGTGAAGGATTATCTGACCAAGTCAACCGTTATCTAAAGCAGGATTTGCAGCGTGCACCAGTGGTCCCTGAAGAGCCTAGGATGATTGAACAGCATATATTTTTTGAGCCCAAAACGAAGATTGATGTGTTTGAAGGTCTGGAAACTTTGCCAAATGCTAACTTGGAGTTTCTTCCGAACAATCAATGCGAAGAACGGATAAATGAGCTTCTCAATGTAGAAAAGGTTGAATTGACAAAGGAACAACGGAAGCGGCTAAGAGATCCATTTGGTGCTAAGAATAAGAGGACAAAATCCACTGGCCACAACCCTGGTAAACCACTCCGAAAGCAGATTGCTGAAAGGGCTCTGGAAAAGAATCATGCTTTGGAAAAGGAGGGAGACACCAGCAAAGAAAAAACAGGTGCTGATACTTCATTGTCTGAATCAGCAAAGAAGGATGTAAGTAACTTGTTGACCCTTTTTTTGCCGCAACAGCAACTTTGGTTTGCAGCAAAGAAAAATAAAATTGGTATGATTTTTTATTAATTATGCATGATAATTTTTTTTTCAGGAGGGGCTGTCAACAGATCAAAAAGATGATGGAGTGAAAAGCGACAAAGCGAACCATGAAGATAGCTCCAAGGCTGCAACTGCAGTAAGTAACATGGATAGCAGCTTTCTTTAGTTATGTAGCAGTGGCAACTTTTACCTTGTAACAGTAGCAACTTCTTAAGAACCACTAATTGTAACTTTTGTGGGGCAGCATATATGAGTAGTAGCTTTTATTGCTTGATCTTTTTGACACTTGTTTCGTTTGGGGTTTTGAATCATAGTTTCGCATGATTCTTTTTGGGTCATTGTTCTAGGACTATGTTATATATCAACGAAAGAAGAAAGACGCAAAGAAAGTAAGCTTTGCAGAACCAGAGCAAACACCACATGTTGCCTCCATCGGGGCTCGACAGCAGGAAAGAAAAACATCTAGGAAGGTCCCAGCTTCGAAAGTTAACAAAGATGTGCAAGACACTTCCAAGGTTGCAGGACAAGAAAGTAAAGACGACGAGGTTAGCATAAAAAAAAATACATTACTACAGCAACTTTTTTTTTCTGTCACATACTTTTTTTCCTTATGACATAAATTGTTTTTCAACAGGTTCCAATCAAACTGTCCAAAGCATTCCAGGATGTCCCCAATGCACCGAGTTTCTCATTGGGGGTCAGCAGTCAGGAGTCCGGAGATTCACTCACTGATTCAATTGCTGCAGAGGCTTATAGGCAAGCTGATGAAGTCGTAAGGAAGAAGAAGGAGGAAAGAAGACGACAGAGAACGCACTACGGCGACACATCAGATGATGATACTTTAGAGACTCCACTGGAATGTAGGATTTACCCCAATATTAATATGGCGACAGCAAACAAGTTCATAGCTAGTCGCGAAGCTGAGCACCTTTACAATCATGTCTGCACCTGGAGGACAAGAGATGCTTCCCTAAGGTCAGTATCGCCTTCTACTGTCCAGTAGCTTGTCATGTTCTTTATTGGTTCACCTATTCAGTAGCATTTCTGTTCTCCTATTCAGTAGCATTTCTGTTATCCTATTCAGTAGCAATTTTTGTTAACCTATTCAGTAGCAATTCTGGTCCCCAACCAGTAGCAATTCTGGTCCCTAACCAGTAGCAATTTTGGTCAGCTATCCAGTAGCAATTATGTTCAGCTATCCAGTAGCTACTCTAACTCATCTTTTTTTATTATTTTAGCCCTGTAATCTTTGACAATGGCAACATTAAAGCTACGGCTTCAGACATTGCTACGAGCATAGCACCGTGTAGGTGTTTCGAGTCCCTTGTCATCGCGATTGCTGCTCAAGTCCTCTCCACTGCAAAAGGACAAGAACGGAAAAAGTTTCTATCTACTTATGACACTGTAAGTATCACGATCCAGTTTTGCATCAACATTCATGCTGCTGATACATGAAAATGTTTATTTTAACCAAGTATCGGAATCTTGTGATGCAGCAACTTATCATGGCGGAGGGATATTTGGATTCTCAGAGGCTGCTCAACCTATTCAATGAAGACCATAGGAACTTTGATTATGTAAGTTCCTCCTATGCTTTATTGATCTTCTTTGTTCCCCTAATCCTCTATGCCCTCACTGTTTCTTATATGATCTATCGATCTTTTATTCTAATTTTTTTTTGTAGATCATGCTTCCAATTTATGAGCCAATTACGGAGAGACGCAAGGCCACTGATGCACATGAAGGAGGCCATTGGTTTCTTGTCATTGTCAACTTTAAAGACAAGCAATTCGATGTTGTTGATTCATTTAGGAAACCAATTAATGCGAAGCTCCAAGACACATCAAGGAAGGTAAAAGCGAAGATCGTCAACCTCTGGAACAAGGTCACTTCAAAGCGAGAGGACGGTCAAGTCAAAGATGTGTGGAGGTTTCCTATCAAATACTTCGAGGGATTCAAGCAACTCAATAAGTAAGTCGATCCTGACTTTTTTCTTATGTAGTACCAACTTGGTCCTACTTGGTCTGCAAAGTTTGTAGTAACAACACTATGTGACTAGTGCAGCGTCAATAAAGAAGTAATTATATTTTTTCCTGCTACAAATTTACATGGTCATGCTACCCCTGCTTTTTTCTCCCCTGTAGTAACAGCTTGTCATGTAGTAAACAGCCTGTCATGCCCCTGTAGTAACTCCCCCTGTAATAACAGCTTGTCATGCCCCCTGACTGTTGTAGCAACTCCTGTCTCACTGGAGTAACAACTTGTCATGTATCTGCTCTGGCAACTCTTTTTTTTGTGTGTAGTAACAACTTGCCCCTAACGATTGTTTTATATCGGGTTTTTGCAGCTATTCCTGTGGAATATTCGTTGTTGTTGCTATGGAATATTGGGGGCCGACACGCATTCTTCCAAGTATCTCCAATTGGGACTGCCCTAGGCTCCGAAATATCCTTCTCCATCAATGGTTATCGAGCCCACAGAACAATGTGGATTGGAGGAATATTGATTGGAAGACACTGAATGAGCAATACAAACTCAATGAACCTGGCCGGCGGAGGACATTCAGATAGTCATGAACTTTTGGTTTTATGTAATGACATGATTATGTAATGACATGAACTTTTGATGATGGTCGGTGCAAACTACAAAACGACAATGATTTTTGAACCTCCAGTCACGAACGGTCGTGTAACAACTTGCATATTATTATATATATATGACGGTTCTGTGAAAATATATACCTAGTTGCTGCTGTGGATAATTTTTGTTTTTCCCATCTTTTTATGTATCTGGAAGTGTGGCTACAGCAATGACATCAAAAGTTGCTACATTTTATATAGCAAAGGTTGCTTCAGCAATGAAAAAGCTCTGTGGGTTCAATCTTTTTTATGTATCTGGAAGTGTGGCTGTTTAATCTCACCACGTGTTGGTGTTGCTACATTGATTAAGAAGTTTCAGTTGGATGTATACTGCTTGTGTAGTTAATGCCATAAGTAGATTGAACATCAAGTTAATGTAATTATAAATCTAGTGAACATCAAGTTGCTACAGCAATGACATCAAAAGTTGCTACAGCAATGAGATCAAAAGTTGCTACATATTATATAGCAACAGTTGCTTATGTGAACATAAAAACTTCTTTTTCTCCCCCTGTAGCAACAGCTTGTCATGCATAGCAATTTTTGACTTTGCACATTAACCACAAGTTGCTACAACAGTTGGATTAAAAGTTGCTACAGAAAAGTATACAGCAACTTGTGTTACATATATTTTCATATATTTTGAATAAATAATGGTGCAACCCTTATTACATCAGCAGACAAATTATAAATTTCAAAGTATTCTGGCATCAATAATGCAATGAATATTTCAATCATATACCAAACAACCTAGCAAGATTGGATGTCCTTTGTGGCTTTGATGGACAAGATGATGTTGTATGCTCCGTCGACTCACAAAATCCACAGGGTTTTGGTTTTTTTGCATGGAATTGAAGCCCTCTATATCTTCTTTCCTTTGGGCGCCCTTGTTTCTTTGTCACTGGTGGGTCTTTAGGATACAGTGTTGGAGCTTCCACATTTGGCGTAGTGTCTGGAAACAAAAACAAAGAAATAAGAACACAAGTTACTACTGTCAACAGAACACAAGTTGCTACAGTCAATAGCATACAAGTTGCTACTGTCAAAAGCATACAAGTTACTACATATAAATAAAGGACACAAGATGTTACCCTGACTGCATTTTCTACGCAATTAATGAAATTTGCTAGAAAGATCTCTACCACATACCTTGTGTTTGAAGGTAATTCTCCCCCGTGCTGTCATTGCATTCAACATGGGTGTCCTCCCTCCCACAACATTGGTCTGCACCTAGATACACGTGACAAACATTTGATGTTATTAGCAAAATGACAACAATGTCTCACACCTGGTTTTGCATTACTAACTTGCAAAATAATTTCATGCGTACAATTCAGTATTTGCTCCTCAAGGCCTCTAGCAAAAGAACGATCGAATCTCATGCCGATGATGTCATCAACAGTTTGCCCCGTCTCTGTATGTACAATTCAGTCAAATCAAGTAAAATTTGCATACATATATTAATTGCTACAAAGTACTACAAACCTTGTTGGTTTTCGGCTACTTGAGATGTGTCATTCACTTGAACTTGAGACCTGCTCTGAGTTTTCTGAGGTTTTCTTTGAGGTTTCTTAGGCTGCTGCGTCTTACAAGCTTTCTTCCCCCGTGTCTTACGCACCTCAGCTGTGCCACCCTGATGAGCTTCAGAGGCTGTGCTTGACACTTTGTTCTTCCTCATCTGTAGCAACTCAGACTGCAATGCTTCAACGTGCCTCACAATAACTGCATACTCGTCATCGCTTGCAACGGAGGGCCGCGTAATTTTTGCAAATGAGTTACAAACCCTGTGGTGACGCACGGCTTGTTTTCCAGAATCGGTCATCCCTGGAGCTTCAAGCATCGCTTCAAGTTGTGGTTCAGCGCCATCTTCATCATGTATCATTGTCCACCGTTGCTTTATATACCTTGCCGGCACCAAGCGGACAGCGAGCTTGTCAAACACTTTCAATATGTGGCAGCAGAGGATTCCATCTCTTGCAAATTTGCAGCAAGTGCACTCGTACTCCTCATCAGATGGGTTTGCTCTCACCCGGAATGTCCTACTGTGATATAGAGGTTCTGGGCAAGCTGTGTACGGCACTATGTCAAACACATTGGGTGTACCCGTCTCACGGATAAAATAGGAGGATGTGTATTGCAGCTCCACTTGGAACACATTGAACAGCCTCCTGGTGTATGTGACCATCATTTGTTGCTCCATGGGATGTCCTGTGAGGAAGTCGGGCTCTCTCACTAGTGTGTTGAATTCAAACTCGTTCTTCCTGCCGAGGATGGACTGTTGGATCTTCATGTACTGTTCAACAAACGTCAGCAGTGAGTTGTTGGGGTTCACATACCGCTTGAGGACTGCATTGAACCCCTCACTTCGAGCTGTGGTTTGTAGGAACGGAAAGAAACAGTCCATGAAGTATGCTGGAATCCAATCCTGCCTGATCCGATGGAGCGCTTCAAAACCTTCATGACCGTGCTGCTCATGGGTGTCGATCATAGCTTGCCATTTACTCTGAAACTCTTCAGGGCTGAAGCTGTTTGAAATGCAGTCATTGAAGTCATCGGCCAACTGTTTATTTCCTGATAGGAAGGCACCCATGTGCTTCCTCACATTCTCCATGATATGCCACCTGCATAGCCTATGGACTGCCTCAGGAAAAACTTTCTCTATCGCAGCTGCAATCGCAGCGGCTTGATCTGTTATGATGTAGGCTGGCACACCACAAGCAATCTTGAACCTCTCAAATAGCCAAACGAAGCTCTCCGTCTTCTCGTTCCGCAAGAATCCACAACCAAGCTGTATAGACTGTCCATGTCTATTGATCCCTGCATTGTTACAAGGGTACGAAAGAGGTGTCACACTAGCTGCCACATGGTGCAATAGAAGAACAAAAAGAAGACAGAAAGTTGCTACTGACAAAAGCATAAAAGTTGCTACTGACTGCAGGGGTACAAGTTACTACAGAAGGTTACATAACATAAAATAATTGAAGCTGATACTAGAAATGTTTTTAGAAGCAAAAGTTGCTATCACAAAAAAAAAAATCTGGAAGATGATACCAAAGCAGATACAAACAGCTACAATGCAGGGCACAAAATTTGCTACAGACCAAAAGCACAAAAGTTGCCAAAGACCACAGGGCAAAAGTTACTACAGGATACACACACAAAATCTTGCTAGTAACATAAAGTTGCTATCACAGAAACAAAGAAATGGAAGATGATACCAAAGTTTACTATAACATAAAACAATTAAGCAGCAAATATCTACCTATAAATGGGGCACAGGGCATGTTGTACTTGTTCGTGCAGTATGTAGTGTCGAAGGATATGCAATCGCCGTAATGAGCAAACTGTCTTACTGATTCTCCATCAATCCAGAACAAGTGTTCGACCCTCCCAAATATGTCAAGTGTATAATCATAGAAGAAGTCGGGGTCTTGCTTCTTCATCTCATCAAATACCTCAAATGTTTTCTTCATGTCCTTTCCTTCATTTTCAGCTCCATAGCTCTTACGCAAGTTCTTGCAGTCGCAGACAGTGTAGGGCACATTCTGTTCGCCTCCGTACAGCTCGCACATGAGCTGATAGGCCCGGACGGTTTTGATTGTACAACTGTGTAGAGTCCTTATGAATTGCTTCTCCTCCGGTGGTATGTCCCTGTGGGATCTCAAGAACTTGGTGAGCGAGAACTTCTGGACCAGATCGTGGTTGTGTTCTGCTCTAAAGGTGTCCACCACCCAGTAGCTCCCATGTAAACTTGACAGCCATTAGTGCCGGGTGTTGGGATTCTTCGCAAAGAATAACCCAGCACCGGGTGAAGCACGGAGAAAAAGCCTGAGAGATAGGGAAGTGGCTTCGCGTGCTTCGTTAAGACTCTGCGCAACACGAAGCCTAAACTATGGCATTGATGATCATGTTACATCACAGAGAGTCGACCCCCTCTTCATTGCACGGGAGGGGGTATTTATACCGCGATCAGGAATTACAAATCGATGCCTAAACTACCCCTGATCACGGAGAATAATGTACAGGATATTCGGTACAAAAGTGTCCGGAGGGCACAATAGTCTTTTGCCAACTTCCTGTCGAGGGTACATTAGAAACCCTAACTGCTGACGCACTTGTCCTCCGGGCCCACCCGTAGGTCTTCGGGCGTACACGAGGTACCCAGCCGAGCCTCGCCCGAAGTCCACAGCCTCGGCGCGGCAGCGACCCTTCGGACTCCGTGCCCCACAGCAGGTCCGGCGGATCTTCGGGCATGCGCGAGGCGCCCCTCCGAGCCTCGTCCGAAGTCTTGAGCCTTCGGACGCCGGAGACTCTTCGGGCGCTCGGTGCGCCGCTCGCGCCCAGCGTCAATCCCTGCGGAAGGAAATACAGAAAACACACGGAGGGTAACTTGGTTAGCTTGATTAGACCCTTCGGGTGCAAAGAGGGCTGTCCGGGATCGAGTCCTGCTCCGCGTATCCCCAACAGTAGCCCCTCGTGGGCGAGGTTCAACGCCGATGAGCCGAACCCTCGAAGAACAATCGGATGTGACCGGAGCCGATCCCGGAAAAACTTCCCTCGCTCATTGGGGTTGATGCTGGCTGCATAGCCCGAAGATGATTTCGTGTTGCCCGGAGGTCGAGAACGCGGTAAAAACGTTGATCTTATCCGCACTCGCGGTTTTCGAGGGCGCATTAACTGCTCGGTTTTTACCCCCCTATATAAGGAGGGGAGGGGGCCGGTCGTTTTCCGCGCTCACCTCATTTCCTTCAAGGTCTTCGGGTTTTCGCTGTTGTTTTCGCGGCTTCAATTTTCGACGCTACTTCCTTCCAGTCTTCGCGAGCTTCTTAAGGTTTGTGGCTGATCGCTCTTCGGATTTTCGGACGGGTGCGCGATGATTTTCGTTGTAAGAATTTTTCTTCGTATAACTTTTAGGTGCTTTTGATGGCTAGGACGAAGCAAACCGCTGCTCCCATCGACGAAGAGCCTGCAATGTCTGGCGAAGAGGCGGCCTTCAGCCAGGAGGGGGCGATGTCCATTGATGGTGACGGTTCAGAGGAACTGCTGGACTCGTTGCCTCAGGGCGAGATTGGTGCTCGCGATCCGGAGGATGTCTCCGGAAGGCGCGAGCCCGAAGTCCCGGAAGCTGTCGCTGGTGGCGGGTCCGGAGACCGTAAAGATCCGGAAGGTGTTTCGGTTGAAAAGCCCTCGGCGGACGACGTGGAGGCTTCGGTTCCGGTTAAAGGTAAGAAATTTGAGGCTAGTAGGGATTACGAGATTTATATCGAGAGTGCTTATGTTGGGGACTTCGGGAGAAAACGCTTTAAGGCCGGCGTTGATGCTGGATCTTCGGCTGCAGAGGGGGAGGGTACTTCCGGTTATGGTCATTCTTCGAAGGTTTCTGACGCCCGGATTCGGACACCTGCAGTTATTGACAAGACCTATCGTTTGAACCGCTCCCGGGTTGGCGAAGCCGAGCTGGCTATGTACGTTGAGAGGGGATACTTCGAGGCTGGAAGGGCACGCTATCCAGGCGACGAGGAAATTCCGCAGCCCAAGGCTAATGAGGCGGTTGTTTTTCGGGACTACTTTGAGGCCGGGCTTCGGCTTCCAGCTCTCTTCATCCTCCAGCGAGTGCTTACGGCGTACGGCATTCAAATACATCACTTGACGCCCAACGCCTTCGTGCAACTGTCGAAGTTCATTTGGGCTGTGAGGACATTCAATGCGAAAGTGAACTACGAAGCCTTTTTGTGCTTCTTCAGTTGTCACTTGCAGAACAAGAAGGTGTACTATGACAATGATGTTCTGCTTCTTCAGTATGGGGTTTGCACTTTCCAACCGCGGAACTTCAGCAAGAAATCGAAGCTCGAGAAGGTTGCTTTGGTTACCGCTTCGAGGAACCGCTGGGACAACGATTGGGTTGACTACTGGTTCTACGCTGAGGTACCCGAAGGGGAGAATGAGGATGGGTCTTCGTGCTACCCCCTAGCCAGTTCGCTGGTTCCTGCGGAGCCCATTTTCTCTCCTGCCTTCTCCGGCCGCGGCAAGACCTTCCAGCCTTGTTGTGATGCTTTCAAGAAAGCCTGCAAGGTCATCAGTGGCCGTACTGTCGTGGAGGAGTTTATTGCTGCTGGTGTTTGGCCTGTGGAGGGTGGCTGGAAACCGGATGGCACCGAGAAGGTGAAGCTCGAGGAGCGTAAGTTTACTTACCGCCGGCCGAAGTTTAATGGGCTGAAAAGGCCCGAAGGTCTTCGGCCATTACAATTTGTTGAGATGGTCGAAGAGTGCACCAATATACTCTGCGATCCGTTCAGTGCTGCCGAAGCGTATGACGTGGAAAACGGTCTGATCCCGAAGCGCCGCATCAATCGAATCTTCGATTCGCTGAAGATCAGCTATGGTAACCACGCCGTGCCCTTAGGCAGAAAACGGCTTAAGAAGGGGGAGACGCCCGAAATTGCAACGACGTCTTATATCAAGATGAGGGGCTGGGAGAAGAAAGCCGAAGCTCCCGCCGGCGGCGCTGGGTCTTCGGGTTCAGGTGCTGGGCGAGGTCGAGGTCGAGCGGCTTCTCGTCCGCAGAAGGCAAGTGCTGTCGCTACGACGAGCACTGTGCTGGCTGAGCGCCGGAAGCGCAAGACGGTTGTATCTCGGGGTTCCAAAGGCTCCGGAGTCTCGGGTGAAGTTCGAGGCGGGTCGAGTTCCCGCTTGGCTTCGGGACAGACGGAATTTGCTTCGGGTTCCCGTGGTGAAGATGAATCTGTGGCTGGTGGTGTCAGGTTGTTTGGTTCCGGGAACGCGCCTGTTTCTCCTGGCTTGGAGGCGCTTTCCGAAGGCCGGGACGGGGTTCCCGTGATTGAGTTATCTGATACCGAAGAACTGTTGGATGGCGCCAGCAGTCTTCGTGTAGATGTTGAGGAGATGCAGGGCACGGAGCCGGGTCGGAGCGCCTTGGACATGATTGAGGACGATGTATTGGGCCCGACCGGTGCAGAACGGTCTGGAGATGCTGCGAGCTCCAGTGCTTCGGAGAGTTCTGATGATTCGTCGTCTTCGGGCGACGATTCTGACTCGAGCTCCGACGCGGGGAGCTCGTACGGAACCACGAAGGATGCTAGCTCTCTCGGTGTTTCGCTGGCGGTGATGAGTGGCTTGAGGGAATACGATCCCGAAGGTCCTTAGACTCGTGGCCTTAGTTTTATTCGCTTTACTCTTTTTATATATATTTTTTGTTCACACGCTTTGCTTGTGTTGCGTAGAACTTCGGGCCACGCTGGAGGCGAATTCCGCTCCTAACCTTGCCGACTTGCTGCTTCGGCAAGGCCAAATGGTAACTGGGTTGAAAGGTTCCTCTTCGTTTTTGTTGCTGATCTTTTGGTCTTTTTTAACGCTTTGCTTCTTTGACAGATTACGCAGGCGTCCCAGGTGCTCCGGAAGAAGTTGGAGACTGAAAGGGGCTTCGGAGGCGTCCCCCCAGAGCTCGTCGCGCTTCGCGAGGAGAAGAGTTGCTGGGATGCGAAGGAAGCCGGCTTCGAGGAGGAAATCGCTCGCCTGAAGAAGGATCTCCAAGAGAAAACTGACTCCTTCGCCGCCTACAAGAAGGATTCCGAAAGGAAACATGCGGCGGCGCTGGAGAAAGTGGAAGACCGAAAGGCCGCTCTAGAGGAGACAATGAGAGCAGAGACTGATCGGCTAAGGTCGAAAGCTTCGGCTTTGTTTCAGTCTTATTCGGAGCTTCTTGCTCGCTTCGGCCGCCAGCCTCGCCCTCTTCCCGCCGGAGACGATCTGACCCTCGATTCCTTTTTGACTTGGGTCGAGAGAGAGCTGCAGTCTGTGCCCAGCCTGATGACGTACATGAGTGATCATGGGGCGAAGACCTGCCTCTATGCGCTCCTGGATATTCTGGCGAAGAGGAAGGTCGGAGATTTCCATGAACTTGGTTACTCCACTTTCCCTTGCGAAGCTATTGAGGGTGCTGATCCTAATACCTCGGACAGAAGCGTTAGCGTCGTTGCGAAGCGCTTTTGGAGGTTTTACTGGAGCAAGCACGGCTCCGCGGCCGCCAGTGCTAGCGCTGTTTCTCGCGCGCAGGAGGTGAGGGCTTCGGACTTTAGCGTTGTTTCTTTCTTCCGGAGTTTTTGTTGAGTTTAGTAACCTTCGACCTTTTGCAGGCCAAGGAGAAGAAGAGGAAGGAGGTTGGAGGTCCCACTTCGTCTTCAAATCCGTCTTCGGCTGACGAGCAGGGGAAGGCGAAGAAGGCGAAAAGTGCGGCCGTTGCCGAAGCTTCTTCTGCTGCTCCTCGATCTGCTACCCCTTCGGAGCCTATCGCGAAGGTTGCCGCAAGCGAAGATGCTTAGATCCTCGGGGCTTCTTAGTTTTGTTTTTGTTTTGTAATTCTAAGGGTTTGTAAATTAAAGACACAATACTGTGTGCAGGTCTCCGCAGAGGGGGCTGTCGTTGAACCTTTATGCTATCAGAACGGTAGGATTTGTGCTACGCGCGCTGCCCATCGTTTGGTTACGAAGATAATTGGCAGTGACGATCTTGGTCGCTTCTGGAGTTACGTTTTCAATGAGTATTTTGCCGCTCAGGCCGAGGTGACTCAGTAGTTTCAGAGAAGTAAGCGTCGGTTGCTTCGCGGGCCTCCGCTGGTCATCCCGAAGGTCGAAGTTGCGGAGTCTGAAGAGATTTACGACGTTCCATGGGTGTATGACGATAGGCGTGGTGACGGGTTACCTGGGATGTTTCTTGAACTCTAAGCTTCTGTTGTCGTTTTCGAGCTTTAGGCTTGACTTAGAGTTGGTTGTTTTGTTTGTTTATTGATAGCGATGATACGATTCATGCGTTTGTTATGAGTCTTCGAAAAATTTTCCTCCCCCCAGCAAACGAGGGCGAGGTTGCTAACGCGAAGTATTTTACTTCGGAAAAACTTCCCTCCCCCCTAGCAAACGAGGGCGAGGTTGCTAACGCGAAGTATTTTACTTCGGAAAAACTTCCCTCCCCCCTAGCAAACGAGGGCGAGGTTGCTAACGCGAAGTATTTTACTTCGGAAAAACTTCCCTCCCCCCTAGCAATCGAGGGCGAGGTTGATGCGCGAAGCCTTTCGTTTCTGAAAAGCGTCCCTCCCCCCTAGCAAACGAGGGCGAGGTTGGTGCGCGAAGCCTTTCGTTTATGAAAAACTTCCCTCCCCCCAGCAAACGAGGGCGAGGTTGCTAACGCGAAGTATTTTACTTCGGAAAAACTTCCCTCCCCCCTAGCAATCGAGGGCGAGGTTGATGCGCGAAGCCTTTCGTTTCTGAAAAACTTCCCTCCCCCCTAGCAAACGAGGGCGAGGTTGGTGCGCGAAGCCTTTCGTTTATGAAAAACTTCCCTCCCCCCAGCAAACGAGGGCGAGGTTGCTAAAGCGAAGTATTTTACTTCGGAAAAACTTCCCTCCCCCCTAGCAATCGAGGGCGAGGTTGCTAACGCGAAGTATTTTACTTCGGAAAAACTTCCCTCCCCCCTAGCAAACGAGGGCGAGGTTGCTAACGCGAAGTATTTTACTTCGGAAAAACTTCCCTCCCCCCTAGCAAACGAGGGCGAGGTTGCTAACGCGAAGTATTTTACTTCGGAAAAACTTCCCTCCCCCCTAGCAAACGAGGGCGAGGTTGCTAACGCGAAGTATTTTACTTCGGAAAAACTTCCCTCCCCCCTAGCAATCGAGGGCGAGGTTGCTAAAGCGAAGTATTTTACTTCGGAAAAACTTCCCTCCCCCCTAGCAAACGAGGGCAAGGTTGCTAACGCGAAGTATTTTACTTCGGAAAAACTTCCCTCCCCCCTAGCAATCGAGGGCGAGGTTGATGCGCGAAGCCTTTTGTTTATGAAAAACTTCCCTTTTTTATTAATCTGGGGCGTTGATTGATACAACCGCGGTTCGGCTTCGTTACACTTCGTCCCTGCGGGTGCGGCTTCTGGTCCTGCTTGCGACTCCGGCGTTTACTGGTTTCCAAGGTTTCCTATTGTTTGGTAGGTACCTCTTTCTTGGGCGGTCTTGTTCTTCTTCGCCGGAAGAGATGCTGATGAACTCTGGTAACGCCTCTTCGTTTGGCGGCACGACCTCCAGCGGCTGCGGGTCTTGTTGGTATTGTTGAACTTCTAATCCTTGCCCTAAGTTTTGGTTTCGCGGGTGCTGGTTTTGGCTTTGGTTTTGCTGCGAAGAGCTCTCAGATACCCTCAGGTTCTTCATTGCTTGCAAGTATTTTTCTATGTTCTTTCTGGTTGTACCTTCGTTGCTCATTTTGTGATGTTGCTGGTGTGCTTTGTTGGTTTGCTCAAGGTGTGGTTTATATAGGAGTTGCCGTTGCTCTTCGTGGTGCCGAAGAGTCATGTGGCTCTTACTGTGGGTACAGTCAGTGGTGGTGGAACTTTGTGGCTTTAGTTGTAGGTAGCTGTTTCTGATGAGCTAGATTCTTCGCACATGGTGGGTCACGGAGTCATGAGGCGCCCTGCTGTGTGTCGATGATTTATTTGCCGCTTGGGCATTTCATTCTTCTCGAAGAATGTTCTCGCTTTACTGAGCGATTGCGAGCTTTCCTGCTTGAGGAATGACTCAGGATTTCTTTACCCTGATAAGCCGGAGAGATACGCATTTTTGCGTAATAGCGTAGGTTTACGCTTCGGGCGTTTTTGCCCTTGAGATATGGCGAACTCTCGATGGAGTTTGCATCGAAGTTGTTGTGCTTGAAAGACAGATAGGGGAAAGGAGCTGCGTTAATTTGCAGGGATTACATTGGGTCTCACCTCGTTAAAAACCTCACCCCCTGGATGGGGTTCCCCTGTGAGGAAAAGAGTATGAGCCCTTAGTTGCAGGATTTAAATCTAAGCTACAGCGTGAAGCAGAATGACTTCGCTTATATTTTCGCGAAGCCCTCATACATTTGTTATGCGATGTATCTCTTGAGGTTATCCGCATTCCATGGATGCGGGAGTTCGTTTCCATCTTTATCGCAGAGATGGTAGGTTCCGGGCCTGTCGGACTTGATGATGATGTAAGGTCCTTGCCATTTTGGCTCTAGTTTTCCCTTGCCCTCCGTTTTTGGGCTCCGGAGGAGTACTAGATCTCCTGGTGAAAAGGATTTGTTAACCACCTTACGGTCTCTCCATTTTTTTGTTTCAGCTTGATAGCTTTCTAAATTTTCGACGGCACTGACTCTGTCCATTTCCATCATGTCTTTCGATATTGCTATGTCTTCGGGGTTTATCTCATGTGCTTCGGCTCTTGGGCCTTTGTACTTGATTTCTTCGGGTGTCATAGCTTCGTCTCCGAAGAGTAGCTTGAAAGGGGAGAATTTTGTTGCCCTTGATTCTGAAGTGTTATGGGACCAGATTATCTTCGGCAGCTCATCTGCCCATTTTCCTTTCTTCTGGTTGAGAAGGCATTTTTTGACTCCTGTGAAGATTTGTTTGTTCGCATTTTCGACAGCTCCGTTTGACTCCGGGTGATACACAGAGGCGAAGTGTGCGGTTGTTCCGATACTTCGGCAGTATTCTTTGAACTCGTAGTTGTCAAACTGCTTGCCGTTGTCAACTGTTATCTCTTGAGGTACCCCAAAGCGGCACACTATGTTTTGCCAAAAGAATTTGCGTATGGTTGTCGCTGTGATGTTGACGATTGGTTTTGCTTCGATCCATTTTGTGAAATATTCCAGGGCGACTACCGCGAAGGTGTAGTTCCCTTGTGCAGCGGGTAGTGGCCCGACGATGTCGATACCCCATCTTTGGAGGGGCCATGTTGGTTGGATAACTTGTGTTGGCTGGGAGATACCGGAGAGTTTGCTTGCAAACTTTTGACAGGCTTCGCATTTTCTGACTAGGTCCTGGGCATCTGTGACGGCGGTGGGCCAAAAGAATCCTTGGCGAAGAGCCCTGGCGCAGATGGATTTTGTTCCAGCATGGGCTCCGCAAATTCCTTCATGAATATCGCGGAGCACCTGGATCCCTTCTTCGCGGCTGATGCACTTTAACAGGGGTTTGCTGATACTGGATCTGTATAGTTGATCATTGAGTATAACGTAGTTTCTTGCTCTTGCTTTCATTCTTTTTTCTTCGGTTTCATCTAGAGCTTCGTAGTAATTCCGAAGGTAAGCCATTATAGGTGATCTCCAGTCTTCACTCTGTATGATGTTTACGAGTTTGATTTCTTTCTCAGGCGTTTTGATAGAAGGTGATGTCAATGTTTCGAAGAAAACGTCTGGCGGCAGGGGTTCTTTTCTTGAAGCTGCTCTTGCTAAGGCATCTGCTTCATGATTTTCACTTCGTTCTAGATGGACGCAAGAGAAACCTCTGAAATGCTTCTCGGTGCTTCGGATTAGGTCCAGGTACTTGATCAGCTCTGGTTCTCGGGCTGTGAAGGTTTTGTCAATGTGGCTCTGAATAACTTTGGAGTCGGTGTAAATTACGAAGTTGAGGACGCCCAAAGCTCTTAGCTTTCTGAGTGCTAGCAATACTGCTTCGTATTCTGCGATGTTGTTTGTGCATTTGTCAGTTTCTTTGCTGAATTCAAGTCTAACTGCGTATCTCAATTTGATGCCCGAAGGAGAGGTAAGGACAGCCAAAGCCCCAGCCCCTAAGTGGCCCCATGCTCCGTCACATCTGATTTGCCATGGTTGCTCGAAGACTGGGCCCACGGTGTAGGAGATAGGCTCAGTCCAATCTGCTATGAAATCGGCTAGCACTTGTCCGTTGATGGCGCTTCTGCTTTCGAAGTCTACAACGTGTTCAGATAGTTCCGCTGCCCATTTAGAGATTCTTCCCGATGCCTCTCTGTTGCCAAACATTTCTGACAGAGGTTGATTTGTAAGCACTTTTATTGTATGAGCTTCGAAATAGTGCCTCAGCTTTCTTGAAGCCATTACTACTGCATAGGCAATCTTTTCGAGCTCTGAATAGAACAATTTTGAGCCGGAGAGGGCTTCGGAGACATAATAAACTGGGACTTGAATCTTTACTTCGATTCCTTTGTTGTTTGTCTTTGCTTGTGATTGTACCAGGGCCACGCTAACTGCTCTGTGTGATGCGGCGACATACAAGTACAGCGTTTCTTTTGCCTTCGGGCTGGCGAAGGCTGTCATCTCTTTGAGATACTTCTTCAGATCAGCGAAGGCTTTTCTTTGAGTTTCTCCCCATTCGAATCTTCCGGAGCCTTTTAACACTTGAAAGAAAGGGAGGCTCCTTTCGGCTGATCTTGAAATGAACCTGTTGAGTGCTGCGATTCTTCCGGTCAGCTTTTGTACGTCCTTGATGGAAGTTGGCTCTTTCATGTTGAGGATGGCTTCTATCTTGTCGGGGTTGGCCTCTATACCCTTGATGGATACCAGGCAGCCGAGGACTTTGCCCTTGGAAACTCCGAAGACACATTTTTCTGGGTTGAGCTTGAGATTTGCCTGTCTAAACTTGGCGAAGGTCTGAGCTAGGTGAGATATATGATCGCTTCGCTTATCGCTTTTTACGACGATGTCATCGACATATACAAGTACTATTGTTCCTTCCATCTCTTGCAATACTTCGGTAGTCATTCTGCAGAATGTTGGCCCTGCATTCTTCAACCCTTCGGGCATTCTCACAAAACAAAAGGTTCCGAAGGGGGTGATGAAACTTGTTTTCTCTTCGTCTTCTTTTCTCATGAAGATTTGATGATAGCCGGAGAAACAGTCCAGCAGGGATAGTAATTCGGCTTCCGCTGCGGCATCTACTATTTTGTCGATGCGAGGCAGAGGGAAATCATCTTTTGGGCATGCCTTGTTTAAGTCAGTGAAATCTACGCACATTCTCCATTTTCCGTTCTTCTTCTTCACTGGAACTGTATTTGCTAGCCAGGTGGGGTACTTAACTTCTCTGATGACCCCAGCATCGAGGAGCCTTTGGACTTCGGCCTTTACGGCTGCAATTCTGTCGTCTGACATTTTTCTTAACTTTTGCTTCTTCGGCTTGATCTTTGGATCAATGTCCAATTTGTGCTCAATTGTTTGCCTGCTTACGCCTTGGAGGTCCTTTGATGACCACGCGAAGACGTCTTTGTTTTTGCGGAGCAGCTCAATGAGCTCTTCTTCTTCGTTCTTCGGGAGTTGATCGCTTATTATCACTGCTTGATCTAGGATGAGATCGTCGAGCAGTACTCTTCTTGTTCCGTCGTTGTGGGTGATGCGAGGTTCTTCTTTGTCCAGCAACTTTTCTGGCACTAAGTGCTTGTGCCTTTCTTTTTTGTCTGGGTCTTCGCTTACGATATACACATTATTTTGGCCAGGGGTTATTCCCTTCTCGATGTTCCTGGCTTCTTTCTGGTCCCCGAAGACTGTGATGACTCCCTTTGGCGAGGGCATTTTCATGACCCAGAATGAATTCCTGATGATAATATCGAAGGTGTTGATGACACCTCTGCCGAAGATGGCGTTGTATGGGTAATTCATTTCCACCACGTCAAAGGTTATGTGTTCGGTTCTGGGGTTTGAAGTATCCCTGAAGGACACGGGCAGAGAGATTTTTCCCAGAGGGTTGATTCTTTTTCCTCCGAAGCCATACAAAGGTGTGTCCATTGGTTCAAGGAGTTTCCTGTCCAGTTTTAGCCGGTCGAAGGTACTGGCGAAAAGGATGTCCGAAGAAGCCCCATTGTCAACCAATATCTTGGTGACATCCCATCCATAGATGTTTGTTTTGATGACCATGGCGTCATTGTGCGGGTGCTTCTTGAGTTCGCAACGTGATAGGTCTTCTTCGGTAAAGGTGATTGGCACGTGAGACCATTTTGTCTTTCTGATTGGAGCTGCGTTGAAAATTGTGTTTACTGCTCTGAAATAATCTCTTCGTTGTCTCTTCGACTCGAAGTCCGTCGAAGACCCTCTGGTGATTGGTAATATGGTGCCAAAGGATGGCAGTGGATCTGCAGGAGACTGATGGATTGACTCAGTCTTCGGTAGAATTCTGGTGATGGGAGGTGGTGGTGGTAGCTCTTCTCGTGTTGTATAGTTGTGCGAAGGTGATGGAAGCATCTTCGGGATGTGGTTTACATGAGGTGCTGGCAAGAAGTTGTTTGGGTGGAAACTCGATGGGTGAGGCATTGTGTCCTTGATAGTGCTGATGGTAGGCTGGAGTGATTTGCGGGTATGCAGGATTATATTGTGGTGATGGTTGCCAATTGTGATTCCCGGAGGTATTGTTGACAACTCTGGGTGGAGGAGTGGGTTGTTCCTTTGTTTTCATTCTTTCCAGGACTGTTTTGGTTTCGGGGCACTCTTTTGAGGTGTGTCCTTGATCGGGTCCATGGAAAATGCAGTATGGTTTGCGAGGTTCTTGGTTTCTTCCTTTGCCTCGTCCCCTTCCTCTTCCGTTTCTTCCTCCTCTATAACTGTTAGATTCCGGAGGTGTTTCCGTCTTTGTGCTGTCGATCTGGTTGATGTATTGGGCTTGTTGTTCGTCTTTATTTTGCCTTCTCGAGGTGTTCTAGTCTGGTTGGCTTCGTTGGTTGTTTGGCTTCGCCGCTTGCTTTTGACTGTTTTCAGTTGCTTTTCGTCTTCGATAGTCGAAATCAGCTTTGCTGTACCTTGCTAGCTCTGTGTATAGGTCTTCGATAGTCGCCGGAGTGTTCATTGTCAAATGCGTCGAACAAGGTCCGGCCCGAAGCCCCTCGATTGCTGCATCAATTGCTGAGCTATCTTCCACTTCTGGGGCCTGAGATCTTAGTTCTACAAATCTTCGGAAATAGTCTTGAAGAGGCTCACGCTCTCCTTGTACGCAAGCCCGCAGCTCTTGAGCAGAGACGGTTTTGCGTAGGAAACCTTGAAAGTTTTGTGTCAACTTGTCCCTCAGGTTTTCCCACGAGTATATTGTGCCTGGGCGAAGGGTTGAGTACCAATCCAATGCCGGACCCTCGAGTGCAGTAATAAGCTTTTTGGCTAGAACAATGTCGTTTCCGCCAGCGGAGGAGATTGCAGCTTCGTAGCTCATGAGAAATTGTCTTGGGTCGAAACGGCCATTGTATCTCGGGAGAGGTATTGGCTTGTACGAAGTGGGCCATCTCGTAAGTTGAATGCCTTCGGATAGTGGTGAGCTTTTGTCAAATTTGCTGATTATCCCTTCGGGTCTTGTGGTGTTGTGGCTTGGTCTTGCTGTTCTTCTAAATACTTGGTCTTGCTGTTCGGTGTTTTGCTCTTGCATTTCCCGCAATTCTTCTTCCAGCTGGACGATTGAGGCCTTCGCTTCTTCAATTCTGCTTTGGAGTCTTGTTTTCGAATGTTGGTTGTCCTGTTCGAGGCGAGCGCTTCGTATTTCTCGGAGTCTCTTCAAATGTTTCTGCAACTTGAGGAGGGCTCTGTACTCTTGCTCTTGGTCTTCGTCTCTTGCTCGCTCTTGTTGGGCATTGCTAGTCTCCGGGTTGTCGACGTTGACTCTTGTGTTGTCGAACTGTTCCCAGTCTTCGTCTGTATCAGTGTCAGTGTCCTGTGCGAAGGGGTGTTCTTCCGCAGGGATGATTTGCTTGTTGGCTGCCTCTCTTATGCGGTTGTCTTCGCCGCGAGGGGCGTTGGTGTTGGTTTGGGCTTCCCCGATGCGGAGCGGTGTTTCTCCTTGGGGTGTCCTTGCCGCGTTTGATCTTGTTGTTGGCCCGGCAGGTAGCTGTGACTGCGGGGGCGGCACTGGGTCTTCTTCCGAAGCCCCTTGTGCAACCCTCGCCTTTTTAGGTGGCATTAGGGCTTGTTCTTCGTGCTAGAACCACGGTGGGCGCCAAATGTTGGGATTCTTCGCAAAGAATAACCCAGCACCGGGTGAAGCACGGAGAAAAAGCCTGAGAGATAGGGAAGTGGCTTCGCGTGCTTCGTTAAGACTCTGCGCAACACGAAGCCTAAACTATGGCATTGATGATCATGTTACATCACAGAGAGTCGACCCCCTCTTCATTGCACGGGAGGGGGTATTTATACCGCGATCAGGAATTACAAATCGATGCCTAAACTACCCCTGATCACGGAGAATAATGTACAGGATATTCGGTACAAAAGTGTCCGGAGGGCACAATAGTCTTTTGCCAACTTCCTGTCGAGGGTACATTAGAAACCCTAACTGCTGACGCACTTGTCCTCCGGGCCCACCCGTAGGTCTTCGGGCGTACACGAGGTACCCAGCCGAGCCTCGCCCGAAGTCCACAGCCTCGGCGCGGCAGCGACCCTTCGGACTCCGTGCCCCGCAGCAGGTCCGGCGGATCTTCGGGCATCCGCGAGGCGCCCCTCCGAGCCTCGTCCGAAGTCTTGAGCCTTCGGACGCCGGAGACTCTTCGAGCGCTCGGTGCGCCGCTCGCGCCCAGCGTCAATCCCTGCGGAAGGAAATACAGAAAACACACGGAGGGTAACTTGGTTAGCTTGATTAGACCCTTCGGGTGCAAAGAGGGCTGTCCGGGATCGAGTCCTGCTCCGCGTATCCCCAACACCGGGCATTTTGTTCTTTCAATATGATCCCTCTTCCTCTTTTTTGTGACTTTTTTCTCGGTGATAGGACCATCAGTTGCAGGCTTATTCTTCTTGTTCACTCCAGCTTTATGGCAAACATACTTGACCCTTGATTTCCCTCCAGCCCACTTTGTCTTATTGGAATTGTCTATCCTCACTGAGAAGCCCTTATATCGTGCATAGTTGTTGTAAAAGGACTTTACTGCTTCACAGGTATCAAAGGTCATGCCGACACATGGGTCATTGGGTGTCGATATCACCTCAACACCTTCTTCAACATCAACAGCCCCAGATGCAGTGGTTGCTGTGGGGACTGTCATTTCTGCCGACTCGGCATTGTCATCTTCGCTTGACGTGTGGCCCTCATCGGAACCAGCCACCTCCGGCTGCTGCCCCACACCTTGCGGTGTGTGTAATAAACTGTTTAGTGCAGCATTGGCATCATCTCCGTCCACATCAACAGGTTCGAAGTTAAGGTCGAACAACTGATCGGGAGCCATAACAACTGCATAAACATAGGGTACATATGAAGCAAGGTTAGTAGCAAGACAATGGAAAAGGCAACAACGATAAAAACAGCAATCTAGTTGGAAACCATTGCCATTAAGTAGTAGCAACTCGTAGGCACAGAAGTAGCAACTCAACTCATGACCTTGGCAGAGTAGCAAACAAGTAGCAACATGTCTATTAACACACTCATATAACAAAATAACAAACAGCAATTAAGGAGTAGCAACTCGCAGGCACAGACTAGTAGCAACTTATGACTTTTGGTAGAGTAGCCATTCATGAACTAGGAAGAGTTGCAATTCGCACCAAACTCGCACCCAAAAAAACACATTCCTGACCATTATTAACAACACTCAAGCAGCATTCAGGTACTATCATCTCACATCTATTGTCTAGTAGTTCTACCTTTTCTTTCTCCAATGTTGATGATGTTGCTGCCGAGGAGGAGACGGCGAAGTGCTGCGTCGAGTTGGTGCTGCGCGGAAGATGGGAAGGAGGGCGTGGAAGATGGGAAGGAGGCGCGCCGCTGGCGAATTCGGGGGAAGGAGGCCGAGGCGCGTGGCGGACGGGTTCCGGAGAAGGAGCTGTTGGCGCGCGGCGGACGGGGTCGGGGAAGGAGCTGTTGTCGCGCGGTAAGGAGCCGGCGGTGCGCGACGGAAGCGGCGCCGGGGATGGAGGTAGTGGATCACTGGTGCGCCGGGGAAGGAGGCAGTGGAGCACGGGGCGCTGGGGAAGGAGGTGGGGGCGCGCGGCGCCGGGGAGGAGGTGGGGGCGCGCGGCGCCGGGGAAGGAGGGAGAGCGGGGACGCGCGGCGCCGGGGAAGGAGGGAGAGCGGGGACGCGCGGCGCCGGGGAAGGAGCCCGCCGCGACCAACTTGGAAAGCACGTTGGCCCTTTCCCGATTTGGTTTCGCGTCGCCCGCGGAAAAAGGTAGGTCGGGGCAGACGCACGGTTCCCTAACGCGCGTAGCAACGCGCTGTAACGCGGTCCATCTTTTTTGCGAGGGGACATGCATAGCATGATCAGGCAGCTCATATTTGGAAGATAACTTTTTGAAGCCATAGCTTTGCCAAACAGAAGCTTGTTATTTCCCGTGCATCTCAGAAAATGTGACCTTGTCTACGAGGACATGCGACTGAGAGAATAGACCTCCTTTCTATCGATTCATGGTGCTAACAACCGACTAGACCCAAGAGAAGTCACTAATGGTTGCTCGCTTCGGTGTTGAAATAACAAAGTTTCGGTAAAGTGACCAATCTCGTTCTTACTCTGTCTTCCAAAGCTTAATTTCATCCCTTCAACTTTTAAAAAGTCCAATACAGTCTCTGAATAATTGTTAGGAGTTCAATCTCGTCGAGCTAGCCTATCTCTTAATGAGACGTCATCTAAAGTTTCACTGTCACTAGAGTTGATACTTTTGGAAATGTTTGGCTCCTTTGGCTCTTGAGTGAATACATTTTACGTAGTGTTTATGTTGGGATAAAAGAAATTTAATGAAACACTCTACTAATGAAATTGAAATCAGCTATGAAAATTATAAATTGATGCTACCCGTGTACCAATTGCTCTTTCAAAAGGCTATGCGGGTACTTTAATTTATCTAAACCGAAGTGGACGGCGGTCCAGGCAAATTGCCCCCCAAAGCACTAAAATACAGAGATTTGACAAAGGATCTAATGCTGCTGTAACGGTTGTTAGTGTGATCATGCTAATTACTCCTTCCGTTTTTAATTATATGATACCGTTGACCTTTTTCGTTACTTTGACCATTTGTTTTATTCATAAATATTTATGCAATTAGCTAAATGTATAAGTTAATCTTAAAGTGCTTTTGATGATGGCAACGTATCTTATAAGAACCAGGTTCGTGTGAGAACTATGAGAACTTCAATCTGGACCACATGATTTTGATCCAATGGGGCGTATGAATTCAGGTGGGAGGGTGGATTTGCAAAATCACCGCCTACTTAATAATACTTTTGCAAATTCCCCCTCCCACCTCTCTCTATACGCCTCCCTTGGATCAAGATCATGTGGCCCAGATTGAAGTTCTCATAGTTCTCACACGAACCTAGTTCTCATAGGATACGCTCCCTGATGATAGACCCAACAATATATATTTTATGTTAATAAACTAATTATTTTCACATATATTGTTGATCAAAGTTCAACAAAAAAATCAGCGGCGTCATATAATTAAAAACGAAACGAGTACTAATTAGAGCTGCCTCCACTCTTCTTGCATGGCCAGCATGGGGCCATGTCGGAGAGAGAACATAAAGAATATTCCTAGTATCAAGACTGCCGGTGTGTTTGGACCTGAACCTAACATAAGCAGAATTTGCAGAATCCCTTCAACTGGAATGCTAGCAACGTGCTCAAAAAGGGCAGCGGTCAGCTGGTCACAGAAGCAAGTGCCAGTACGAGCTGCAAATGTTTGCTGAACGCGACGGCCAAAAGTGACAGCTTACCCAACTAGGCTGGAAATAGCAAGACGTTAAGAACTCGCCCGGAGCCCCGGATAACACAGGCTACTTCAAATGTGCGTGTTGTATTCTGTCTTGCCCCCTTTTTTTTCGTGCGCATGCTTGTCATGTCAACAATCTCACATGTTACCAATTTTTCTCTCATAGATCGCGATAAATTTTCAGAAATGGAGGTGATGCAATAAATAGTTGTAGAATTTTGTCTATTGTGGGCATGAAAATCATGGAAACATATAAAGATGGCCGGCACATTATGGTAACTTGTGACAATTGCATAATGATAGACAGCACAAGGAAGGAGAGAAAAAACTACTACATCTATCCTAGGCAATCGTAGGAACAAGTAATATTTACATGTAAACACCAGGGCAGCAAAAAAAGGCGCAATTCATGAAAACACA
The DNA here is from genome assembly GCA_007726485.1 of Eragrostis curvula. Classification (NCBI taxonomy): domain Eukaryota; kingdom Viridiplantae; phylum Streptophyta; class Magnoliopsida; order Poales; family Poaceae; genus Eragrostis; species Eragrostis curvula. The sequence continues at coordinate 19,547,445 of RWGY01000031.1, forward strand.
ACACAGGTGTTGGTAGTCACGTTGCTACCGACTTTACAGCAATGAACATATTATATGTAGTGTACATTTATAAGTACCTATTATTTTCTCAAAGGAAATATTACTACTTATATTTTGTTATGTCTAAAAACAAAGAAAATTCTTTTTCTAATCACAAAAAAGAAAATTCTTTTTCATGAACAGCTCCAGAGAAACGTGAAGGAACATAAATAAGCGCAAAGGAAAACCCGCCTTACTTCCGCGCATCTCTCAGCACCTCCCCGCCCGCGCCCGCGCCAGCGCCACCACCACCGCCCCGCGCTCACACCCGCCTCCTCCCCCGCCCAAGCCCAAGATCTCCGCGGCGAGGCTGCCCGCCCGACCAACGCCGGCCGGCCTACCCACGCGAGGCGCGCGCGGAAGCTTGCCTGGAGCGGTGCTCAGCCCGGCCGCGCGTATTTGGATTCACCGCTCGCTCGGTGACCAGGCCGGCGAGGCTAGATCCGCGAGATCCTACTCCCGAGCTCCCGCGTCCTCCGTGAGTCCGTGGTACAGTATCGCTCTCGCGCGTTCTCAGATCTCGTCGATGTTAGGCTGGTTTCGTCGATTTTTTTGTGAGCTAATTGGGCGGTCGAGGTAGTAGGCCCCGGTTGCTGCATTTGATGATAGCTGAGCTGTGTGCGTGATTCGCAGCCGGGTTTTGGTTGAGGTGTTGGCGGTGTTTTTTTTTTATGATGGTTGTTTAGCTAGTTGCTGATGATGGCATAGGTTGTGCTTATCACTTCCAGGATCGTGATGTTTTAATAAAAATTCAGTGGTGTCAATGCACAGATTGGTGAAATGCTGTAAATTATAGAGGAAAATGCTAGTCGATGCTCAGTTTTCTTAGTTTGTCTCTGCTGCAGGTAAGCAGGGATTGCTCTGAAGCCACGACGATAGAGCGATATCTTGTGGGATTGCTCTGAAGCCACGCTATCTTCTGGTTGTTGGACGAGCATGCAGAGGAATGGCTTGCTGGAATGCAGCGTCTGCCGCTCCAAGGTGGCAGTCCCAAGCCCAAGGAGTGTGTCGAGGGCATACGACAAGCACCGCAGCAAGATATCTCACAAGTACCGTGCGCTCAACTTCCTTCTTGTATCTGGGGACTGCATCTTGGTCGGCCTCCAGGTAGCTCACTGCCCTTAATCATTTATGAATTATTACTCATAATTTCCAAGTAGACGATCAGTGACTTCACTGGATGGGATTGAATTTGATGGAACTCACCTTGGGAAAGATGTAATGCATTATATAGGTGAAAGTTCTCTGATATTTTTGTTTATATGTAGTAGGATTAGGGTACTTTTAGCTCCTTTGGAAATTCTGAAGCAGGGGAATGGGTTTAAATTTGATACTGGAGTTTTTTTCCCCTTACTTGTCTTGTTGTGTTCGTAAGTTATTGGCCGATTCTGATTTGCAGTTCTATAACCATGTTTGAAAAGTTATTAGCAATCTGTCCATCTTTAATCTGGCCAGTCCTGTAGCAAACTTTCATATATATCTGATTGCTGCACTGTAATAACTTTGATCATGATAATTTCATTCTGCAGCCTATCCTAGTCTTTATGTCAAAGGTTGATGGGAAGTTTCAGTTCAGCCCTATCAGTGTTAATTTTTTTACAGAGGTTGCAAAAGTTATTTTTGCTATCGTAATGCTAATACTCCAGGTTTGTCGATGATCTCTCTTGCTCTCTTCAATAGTATGTACTTTTTTTTTTCCCAGTACAGCCTGCTATGAAATACCAGCCTTTTTCGTTGACTTTTTGTGGATCTGACAAAATTTTCCCTGAAGTTCTTTATTTAAGTACACCAGTGGGCAGTGGCACGTCATTCGATTACTTTGATGAGTTATGTTATCTTAAAGTGTTTCCCCTAACGTTATTACTTGTTACCCTTCTGTTTTGCAGTCTAGAAAGCAAAAGGTGGGAGAGAAGCCGCTGCTGTCACTTTCAACCTTTATGCAGGTGATTTATCTTGCCTAAAGATAGTACCTGTTCTCATCTAAGATGCATTACTTCCATTTATAATGGCTTTTCTTCTTCATATCACATGTTTGATAGTTCCCTTTTCTGAGTAATTGATAATGATAGTTTTGTTTCTCGATATTTTCTTGTGTAGGCAGCCCGTAACAATGTACTATTAGCTGTTCCTGCTCTCCTATATGCCATCAACAATTACCTGAAGTTCATCATGCAGGTAAAGTTCAATGAACTGATTGGAAGCTCATTCGCGTGCACAGAAAATACTGTACATTTAGAACACAACATATGATACATTGTATCTACTTTATGAGATTATTTTGTTAAGAGTATGTATTTGTTGAAAAGAGTTTTTGGCAAAATTCTTAATGGCAGCATTCTTTTTTTACTTGTCCCAGATGATTTTTATCATAGTTCTTTTTATATGTCTTTTCTTGGTTACCGTAGGAAAAGTGGATAAAAAGAGAGATAAGATAACAAATAAATCATTTTTTATTTACTAGTATTTTGAGTTTTTCTTGGCTGATTAAGAATACCAGGTATAACATATATTGCTACATATTAATTCATAGACAGACATGTCATGATGAGGCTTTGGAGTTTGGATTTGCTATATGATCTTATTTTGTCTGATCTATTTGTACTTTCATACAGTTATACTTCAACCCCGCAACTGTAAAGATGCTAAGCAATCTGAAGGTACTTGTTAGTGTACTGCATTGTTCACTCTCTTTTGTTGTGTACTGTGTGAGAGGTACATGTGTGCACATCTTATTCCCCTATGCATGGAAAAGGAAAGATTTTTAATATCACATTTTTTTATACTGAATGTAGGTACTGGTCATAGCTGTTCTCCTAAAAATTGTAATGAGAAGAAAATTCTCTATAATTCAGGTGAGACTGAGGTCAGCATCTTAGTTATTTGTAGTTTGGACATCTTTCTTTAATATGATCAGTTCCCTCCATACTGTTTGACCCCGTTTTTTTCTATCAGTGGGAAGCCCTTGCCCTGTTGCTTATTGGAATTAGCGTCAATCAACTACGCTCTGTACCAGAGGGCACCAATTCATTTGGTCTTCCAGTCACCGCTATTGCATACATATACACACTAATTTTTGTAAGTTCCTGCATATTTGTTTGATGTTTATATACCTTAACAGTTTTTGGATACAGAAGTTCATATATGCATATCCTGTAAAATGTAGGTTACTGTCCCATCATTTGCCTCTGTCTACAATGAGTACGCCCTAAAAAGCCAGTTTGATACAAGCATCTATCTCCAGGTAATTTCCGCTGAAAGCTTGTCTTCCAGCTATTGTAAGTTCATGTAGTGAGGTGAGGTTGTCAAATTTTAAATATAGTTTCCTATTGCCTCCGGTTTTTAATTGATGATGTGAGGAAAACTTTCTTAGTTCATTTTTAAGCTAATAAAGCTGTCATGCGTCATCAATCAAAGACCACAAGGAGCATCTTGTAGCTTAAAAGTTCAGATATGTTTCTTGGTACTTTAACTTTGTTCTCTTTATCCCTCTAATTCTGCACATATTGCAGAACTTGTTCTTATATGGTTATGGTGCAATCTTCAATTTCCTTGGCATCTTAGGGACTGTCGTATTTCAAGGTAAGCATCTTAGGAGATTTGTTTTCAGTGACAAGTATGACTGCTGCGCATTATGACTGTACTTCTAGTCTGTGTAGGGGAGCCAAAGGAAAATAAGATCTTACCAGTAGTACCCAGTGTTGTTCGAGTCAGTACTAGTGGTGGTTTTGAGGTTAGAATGGTGGCTGTTTAGTGCTTGATAGATCACTGCGTTGTGATGTGTCAATATTTTGTACACAGAAGCTGTAATCTCATGAAATTCAGAACTGAGAGTCGCGTGTCTTATTTTTTGTTTGTGGCTATTGCTTATTTCACTATGAGGCATATAATGTATTGTGCCCTGTTTGTTTGCAGGTCCAGAGAGTTTTGATATTCTGCGAGGGCATTCAAGGGCTACAGTTTTCCTCATTTGTAACAATGCTGCACAAGGCATTCTCTCTTCATTCTTCTTTAAATATGCAGGTAACAGATGACATACCTACTTGTTTCACTTATCCCATGCTAGTTTTCCAATACTTTGGGCTTCTTCATTTATTTTGTGTTTTTCTAATCTTTCTGAATGATTAATTGAAATGATACTGCAGACACTATTTTGAAGAAGTATTCATCAACTGTGGCCACTATTTTTACTGGTCTAGCTTCAGCTGCATTCTTGGCACAACCCTTGACTGTCAACTTTCTCTTAGGAATCTCAATAGTGTTTATTTCAATGCACCAGGTAATTGGGCTTGTTTAACCTTTAGCTCTTTTTACTCTCAAGGTTTTAACTGATCTTATGCAAGTGCTTTTTTTCTGTTCAGTTTTTCTCTCCATTAGCGAAAGTCCAAGATGACAAACCAGCTGTAACAGTGGAGTTGGGTGACACAAAAGATCATAGGTAAAGATGACTGAAAACATGTTTCTATTTTTTCACACATTGTATCACTATTTAATTAGTTCTGTTGGTACGTTTGGAAAACTTATGTGAGCATAAATGTTGATATTCAGTAAATATTTATGAACATCTAGCCTAATAAGACAATTTTTGTCTAACAGGTCCATGGACTCTTTTGTAAATATGACTGCTGGTGCTGCTGATGATGTAAGCGCAGCATCCCTTGACTAAAGAAAATTAAGAACTAATAATTCTTTTTGTGGAGATATTTTTAGCTACTAAGCTTATAACTGTTTCAGGCAAGCCATCTTAGCACTACTGATGAGAGGAAACCCCTGTTGCCAGTTTAACATTATACTTGAGGTGTGTTTCATACTTATACCACTTTATGTTATATATAGAAGGCACAGCTGTTCCTCTTGTAAATGATGCATTTGACTGCAATGTTAGTTATAAACCTTAAAAGTAATAGTTTGGAATTTGAATATGTTGGTGCAACGGGTGCTGATATAGATTAGTTGACCATGCAAGGCAATCGATGGCCATTGTTTAGAGTTATTTGGTATGAAGAGATTGGTAACTGGTCTGGGAAGAGGTGGTCAGTTTGTCTACGATGTTGACAAGGGCAACCCATGTAGTAACGAGATAGTGTCAGAACCAATGTGGATGCAGGAGTGGAGGGCAAACATAAAAAAGTAGGCATACATCCTAGTTACATACTAGCATCTAGATTGAGTTGCATCCACTGTCAATTTTTTTTTTTGGGGGGGGGGGGGGGGGGGGGGGGGGGTTATCATCGAGTTTATCGAGACAAGGGGCCTGGACAAACTAATTCCAAAGTGAAACTACGTGACTACTGCAACTGATAGCTTTTTCTGCTATTTATTACTGACAAAAGCAAATATTTCCTTCTGTTCATAGTGGCATATTTAGCATGTTTACATACAAATTTTCAACTATCAACACTTAAAATTAAGCTTCTGTAAGAACGATCCCTTTGTAAGGATTTTGATGAGTTCGTCTTTATTTCTTCTGCAGGTAGGTATAGAAGGAATTATTTTTGCCGAGTAGAATAAGCGCTCTTGTACACAGTAAAAGTAAAAAAAAGGGAATATCATACAAAGTTCATTTCAAGTCATTTTGTTCTTTTCTACCCCAACTTTCTGGGGTCATATTGGAGTAGAACATCACTACGTACAAGTTCAACAATGTAATACCGTAACTCCTTCCCCGCGTTTGTGGGGGCAAAGCTGCTATACGTCAATTTGATCTCAAGTTTCTGCTCTCTTTTTTTGGCACATTTTTAACAAATATCTCAAACTGCTGTTGATTTACCGACAAGCACTGGTTAGTGGTCAGCATTTGTGCATCTGTTTCACGGAATTATTTTCAGTCTATAAGTGAGCCTTATGTGACTTTCACACATGACCATAAACGTTCTTGATGGGTTCCTTCCGAAGAATACCTACAGGAACCTTTACATTAACTGGAGATGGTCTTTGGTTACAAGAACTAATCCTCAGACGTGACTACCTTACATAGCTTCATACATACAGAAGTCTGACTAATGGCCACAGGAGGCGGTGTAGAACGGCAAAACTTCATTCGCATTTCCACGGGGTCGCATCGGATCAGACAACGCCCTGCTGATCTCGCACCACGGCGTAATTGATGACGCGGGCGACGGTGCCCATGGACGGCCGGAAGGCAGGGTCATACAGCAGGCACTGCACCGCGATTCTCCCGAGCTGCAGGGCAGGCAGGGCAAAGCCACAATGTTGGTTAGGTTCTGGAGCTATGTCAAGAGCTTGCAAGCCTGCACAACATGCAGAACAGAATCCACGTGTTATGGGATGAGAATCGGGGATACCTTGAGAGCTCCGGCTGGGGGATACTCATCGCCGAGCTTTGGGTCGATGCATTCCTGAACTCTGTCTTCCGTCAGCATTGGAGTTGCCTGATGATAATTGGGAGCAGAAAATACGTCAATCCGTCATCACTTGGTGTTTGTGAATTCGTTCAGAATGTTCTGAATTTCTCAGGTGCAATGTGCGGTGGCGTACTGCCACTGTAACTGCATTTGTTCAGCTAGCAAAAGAAACAGAGATCATTCGTTTGTGACTGCCTTGAATATTTATTCTCCACTGGATTGTTCTCTGCTGCCTGCCGGTTAGGTTAGAAAATGCACAGAGAGAGACATGGCCGACCAGAACTAAGGAAGATGAACAGATAAGCTACGCTGCCAATTTGGTCCAGCATTTCTGTTGGCCAACACGCGCATTTTCTTGGCATGGGTGATCCATAAAACCAACAAGCACTTTCGCTTCTCTTTGGTACTCTATGTTGGAAATGCAGTGAACTACACAAAACGAACAAGAGCATCAATTCTCACCCAGTTCACCAGGCTCCGCTGTCCCTGCGGCAGCGTCCGGTCCAACGGCTTCCTCCCCGTCAAGAGCTCGAGAAGCACAATCCCGAAGCTGTACACGTCGCTCTTGTCCGTCATCTGGCCCGTCATCGCGTACCTGAGCAAAACCCAAACCATCATCTCATCAGTACTAGAGCAGCTGAGAAACGGCCACTCAAAGAACGCGTCCGTGAACGTACTCGGGCGCCTGGTAGCCGAATGAGCCGAGCGTATGCGTAGATCGGTTGAGCCTGGCCATGTCCGCGGCCTGGCTGAACATGTTGTAGTCGGCGATCTTGGCCCTGTACCCCTCGAACAGCAGCACGTTGGTGGAGCGCACGTCCTTGTGCGTCACCGCCGGCCGCACCGTCTCGTGCAGGTACTCCAGCCCCCTCGCCGCGTCCAGCGCGATGTGCACCCGGTGCGCCCAGCTCAGCACCGCCCGCGGACGCTCCGGCTCCGGCGACGGCACCTCCCGGTCCCCTGCGTTGGGTCGTGATTGATCGAATTAACACAACACGTTGTTGCTTCTCGCTTAAACAATTTGACACCTCGAAGAATCATGAAGAACTCACCGTGCAGGACGTCGTAGAGGGTGCCCATGGTGGCGAACTCGTAGACGAGCACGCGGAGGTCGCCGCTGATGGTGTAGCCGAGCAGGCGGACGAAGTGGTCGTGCTTGAGCCTGGACGCCGTCGACAGCTGCTTGAGGAAGACGACGTTGGAGGCGTGCTTGGATGGCTTCTCGAGCCGCTTCACGACCACGGGGCGGCCGTTCCGGAGCGTGGCGCGGTACACCTTGGCGTAGGAGCCCTGCCCGATCAGCTGCTCGCCCGAGAAGGAGCCGGTTACCTCGTTCACCTCCCGGAGCGGCACCTCCGGCACGTCCACCACCACAACCTCCTCCGGGGCCTGGCCGCCCGACCCTTTCCGTTTGTCTGATGAAGAATTGGTGGTTTCTCCAACAGTTAGTAGTGACGGTAAAACAGAGATATCTCAGTTATCGAAGCAGAGGACGAGAGAACAAACAGAGGGTGGGTGTTCAGATATTTTGTGCGAACTAACGTCGCATGAAGATAATCCTAGGAAGCAAAAGTGATCGAAGTAGAAAAACAGTGGTAGAAGAATCAAAGACCAAACTGGATACACAGAGCCCAATCAACCAGAGCACCAAACGTACCAGGATCCACCGTGTAAGCGTACACGTTCTTGGACTTCCTCCCGATCCTCGGGAAGCAGCCGAGGCTGCCGCCGTCCCCGAACATGGTCTTGGCGCTCTCCAGCCACCCCATCGCCAAGCCGCGCTCAAGCTTCCTCCTCCTCTTTCCCTGACCTCGGCTGCAAGGTTACTTACTCTTGCGTTCTGAACAAGGATGCGACGAGACGACCAGACCAGGAGCTATCCGCTTATGTACCGCACGGAATCTACTGACGCCAGCCGCCCCTGCCTGCGTGTGGACGGCAGCGCTGCGCGCCTGTGCGAAAGCTCCGGCGCGAGGGAGAAGCCGTGGAAGGAGACAAGGCAGCGAGACTTGGAAACGAGCTAGCGACGTCAAAGTCCAGCCGTGACATCTAGGCGCGCGGACTTCTCCTCGGCCGCGCGGGGCCCGGCAAACAGGAGCTAGCGCCGGTTTGGAACGAGTCCCCGCTGCGCTGCGCTCCCAACGCCCTGTGGCTCATGCCGTTCACCGTGTCCCCGGGAGTTGGTTCAGCGGTGGATAGTAGTACGGGGCGGTGAGGTGGCAGACGTGTTGCTCGCGTCTGCGTGTCGCTGATCCGTTCTTCGTTGCCTGTGAACTGTGTGATGGGTGGTTCTGACGAGTTGCCATCTCGCAGCGAAACGAACGCGACCACGCGGGGGCACGGCACACTTCTGTCTCTGGAGCGGCCCCGCGGACTGCTGATTTGGCGGTGGCCTGCTACGACCGCGACCATGACCAACTCTTCCGCCGCCACGTCTGCCGCTTGCCTGCCGTGCGGACCGTGCAATCGGCGCTGCCGTGGTTGAGCAGCCTCTCCAACGGAGGCCGGAGCTGCCGCGTTGAGCACGCGCCCGCGGTCGTCGTGCCTCCCACCAGACCGCAGCGGTCCAGTGCTTTCCTGTGGCACAGGCACCTCCGGGCCGGCGCTGGTTTGTGTTCGCGAGCGCCCGCGCCGATGGCCCGATGGCGAGGCACCTCTGCCTATAATGCGGGTGCGGTCATACTGGTTTGCATTTGTGTGCTTGGTAGACATATCTCACGCGGATCAGGCTTTCCGTCAGCTAAGATCGGCACGGTCAGTGTTGTGATAGAGAGAGCTTTAGTAAGGCTCTCCGCACTGGTATTCCTCTATCTGCTTCCTCTAAAAGGAATATTCTGTCCTAGTCATCAAGATTCTTTCCTCTAAACCAATTTGTCCTGCACCCATCATTCCTCTATATTCTTCCTCTATCCTAACTACCACATATTTTATTCAACCATCTCCAACTACCATCTCATTTTAACAAAAACATTTTTTGATAACACAATCATTTGAAATAATGATTCATGAATTCTGGAATCCTAAATAAATAGTAAATGCATTATTTAATTAATTTATAATTGTTAGTAATAACTTGGAATGAAAGAAAAAAAAGGAAAAGTTGACGTGACCTCTTCAGCGGTTTCACATATTTTCTAATGGCCTCTTCAGCGGTTTCACATATTTTCTAACCAAAGGGGTGCTTTCTCAGGTGTTTCTTTTTTAAAAAAAGGAGGAAGCCGTATCCAAAAATAAGATGAAGCATGAAGCCACAAAATGGTAGCTTTACCGGCTTCTTTTCTCTACGGCGCCTTAATCTTTTCATATTTGTCCCTAAAAATACGGAGAAGCTGCAGAAAAAGCCGTTTTGCCAAACGTTTTAGGTACAGCCGCAGACACAGCCAGCACAGCCGTTTTTTAAAGAAGCCACAGCCACAGCCCTACCAAAGAGGCCCTAAGTTTTATCAGGATTACAATGAAACAACACTATTGGTGTAGTCCGATTATTTCAATATCTCCCATTATTCATACTGAATTTGTTTAACTAACCCGTAATTTTGAGCTTTTTAAAAAAAAAAATCCATGTGTCATTTTAAATACCTTCTTTATATTTACTAGGTGTTTTAAATCATTAAGGTTTATTTCATAAGACAATATGATGAGGTGACAGCTAGAGAATGAACTTCCCGGTTGATGCATGTGTTATTTTATCTTTGCGTTTAAATCTTATTAAAACTGGGTTAACACCGTTGTAGTTACTAGTCCGCTTTTGATCCCACTCTGCTTTGATGCTTCGGACTATTAACCATTTATCTATTACACTAGCTAGCATATTTCGTGTATACTTACAAGCTATTTTGTGCATAAGGTAATATTTGCATGAATTCAAAGCCAAATGATGACAAGCATTTTGCATGCTTAACGAATTTTTTTCTTAAACTGTCTGAATAATCACATTAAGAGATGTTACAATAAATCTGATGTTGAAACATTAAAAACTTTGAAAACAAATCAGGACTAAAACAAGGTTTGCATACTTATTCACCTCCAACAAATCCAAAATTAATTTTGCTACTAATATACGATGTTTTGATAAAATATCTTCACTATATAACAAATTCTTGATAACACGGCATGAAATCCACAATTTTTAATTGATTATGATACTTTGGCATGAACTCTACATCAACTCCTGAATAATTACTCCATACAACACCTTTTGTATAGATATTCTTAACTCCAACATATCAACAAAAATATATACATCCCTATCATATTGTGATTTTAATATCATTTTGTCTAGGAAAACTCTTAGGTTAAAATGACATTCTTTCTCAATTTCAAATACACCAGAATTCAATTATTAAAAAAATACCTAGAATACCGAGGGGTCAATGTGTACTTTCTATACTCGCATTGATTCCATATTTCATCTTATCCTCTTTAAAATTATGCATCCATTTATAAACTATTCTAAATGTGATTGGAATTCTTTTTCATTCAAAACATGAATAATTTCTGTTTTTGTTGCATTGCATTGTGTTTTTTTCCTATTTGTAATATTCAACAAGGTGAACATCTTTTCTTTCTCATATAAAATGATTTCTTTTGATGAACTTGTTTATATGTACAAAGATGGATTTTGCTACCTCAAGATTTGGCTCATGAATCATGATTATGATATGATTACTTATGGTTTCAAATTGAATCACTTTTCAAGATGTGGCAACCAGAAGATATTTGAATTCTTCTTTGCTCATCACAGTCCAAGTGTCATTTGAAAGTTTGAAAGCACTCATAGTTTATTTTAAAACATAATATCATGACAATATCTAGATTCACTTCTCATCAGAGGACACCGGTTAGCTAGGAGCTCTAGCGGCACCTTCTCAGGTCTTGAGTTTGATTCCCGATGGGAGCGAATTTGGGGCTGAGTTAAAAAAATCACCTCATCTCTCCTAATTCCCAAAGTATGGTTAAAAACCTCGTTCAGTCTCACCTGGAGAGAGGGTCCTTTGTAATAGTAGAAGAGGGTTCAGAGATTTTCTCGGCCGGTGTGAGAAGACTTTCTTCTTAACACAATACCGTGAGTGAAGGTCAACTCCCCGAGCGAGTTTTTTTTTTATCGCAAGTTTGAAAACATTGATAGTTTGCTTAGTGAGGTTGAAGTCAAGCTTTGAGTTGATGCGTGTCCGTTGACTTCTGTGTAGATCTTTGTCAGAATGATTATGAAAAATTACTAGCTTTGTTCCAGTTTACTCATTATAGGCTTAAATTGTTTTATTAAATTACTTGTCATTATCACTTCACAATGTATCTTTCTCCTTTCTCAATATATATTTCTTTCTCAAGCTCTCCTACTCATTTGTTGTCCATCCGCCTCCCTCTCTTCCCCCCCCCCCCCCCCCCCCCTTAACTCCTATGCCAATAACAAAAAAAAACATTTATTTTGTAATGCAGACAGTAGCCATTATTCTCAGCACATTTTAATAGTTTACGCCCTCAGTTTTTGATAATCTTCTGAATTATTTGTAACTAGAATGTTGATGTTCTTGGCAAGGGCGGAACCACATTAATCGCAGTGGGTGCGACTGTACCCATGCCAAACTGAAAATTAAGCTTAAGTGTCATTATTTTCACCATATTTTCACTTGTAGAAACAAAAATTATGCACCCATAGAAACAAAAGTGATGCACCCACAAGGCAAAAAAGACCCAAAAAAAAATAACAATTAGCTTAAGGTCCGCACCCCCTTGATTTGCTTCTAGCTCCGTGACTGGTTTTTGGGAGTGCTTAACATAGGGGACCGCAATTCCTCACGGGTCGCACTGTACGTGGATGATCCGTTCGTCTTTGCTGTTGGGTGCTCTTGACGCGTTGCCATCTCCCTGTGTTCCTTCAGAGCGGCCTCGCGGTCTGCTAATGTGGCGATGGCATGCTATGAAGACTACTGTGTGGACTATGCTCGACGTGTTGCTTGGTTTGATGATTTTTTTAGCCAAAGTTTAGACCGATTTGTTAACATCGTAGTAAAAAAACCATAAAAATCAAAGCTACGCAAAAAATAAAACCTCTGATTTGCACTGTTTAACAGAAAAACTTGAATCTTTTGTTATACTGAAAATACAACGTTTGATGGATTTTCTATTTCGGAGAGATGCTTAGTAATTTTTTTAACGAATATGGATAGAGGAATTTGTTGGGTTTTTTTTTCTTTTTTGAGGGGAAGTAACCTTGTATTTTTTCTCTCTAAAGCCCTTTGTCGGCTGAAGCCCATTACGGAAGACCGCACCACACACAAGACACAGCCCATTACACACGAGACGATCCAATAAAGTTCATGTTCTCCATTTCTCTCCAAATCGAGTAAAAACCCACAAAAAAGTTCACTAAACCCTTCGCCCATTTACCCTCGCCGCCGCCGCTCGCCGGCGAGGTCGATCGAAATCCATGGCCCTCCTCCTTCGACGAGGCGTCGCACTCGCGGCCCGCTCCGTCCGCGCCGCAGCCGTCTCCTCTGCATCCACCACCGTGCACCGCCTCCCTGCCGTTGGATCCCTTGCGGGCGCCGGGGAGCTCGCCCCCACGCAGCTGTTCCTCCTCGAGGCCCGAAGAGGCTTCGCAAAGGGGAAAAAATCGAGTAAGTTGAGCACCTCGGGTCACTCCCTTCGTAGATGCTGTTGCAAGGCAGCTCGGCTCTGTTTGTGTGTTTCGTATTAGATCGTTAGGTTACGGATAAATAATTAGCTCAGCTCACCTCTGTCAGCCTTTTGAGATTGTTTTAGGTGCGAAGACGGATGAGAATTTAAGCACTATTCTTATTTGTTTGTATATGCCTATCTAGAGGATGATGGCCGAGGTGATACAGTTCAATCCGCTCCCGACATTGGACCGACCGTCAAATCAGCCGCAACTGCACAAATGGATGCTGCAGTGGTTGCGCTGTCACGAGAACTGAGTAAGCTACGGACGGGAAGAGCTACTCCAGGTATACACTTGTGATTTCTATCTTTGCCATGTTATGATTATTGTTTTAAATATTTGCTGGAGACTGTTTTACTCCCAACTGATAACGAAACAACAATGCTCCGCAGGCATGCTTGACCATATCATGGTGGAGACCGCTGATGTTAAAGTTGGGTTGAATCGCATTGCTGTTGTTTCTGTTCTGGACGCACATACCCTATCAGTGATGCCTTATGATCCTAGTGTAAGAACATCTCTTGTCTTGCAAAAAAACAGTTATTGGCTAGTATTAGCAGGTCATTTCTATTTTCTTGAGTACTTGCTGTCTTGTTGAAATTAAATTTTGAAGGTGTTATCATCGAGAAAATCAAGTCAAAATTCTGAAAATATGATATAGGTTCCCTTGGCATTCTATCATAACTGCTGTAGAAGCCCTGAATGCCATAGTTTCATATTAACGTGTTTGATACTTTTTTGCTCCTCAAGGGCACAGCATTATTTCCTAATCAATTTGAGCTCTTGCTTTCTGTTTTCTTATTCCAATCTGTTGTTCTGCAGTCCATGAAGTCTATTGAGAACGCAATTATCTCATCTCCATTGGGCATTAATCCAACACCCGACGGCAACAGAATTATTGCAGCTATCCCTCCGTAAGTGTCAGGAATTTTACTATTTTCTTTTCATCTTAGCTCTCTATTTGATATGTATTCTTATGTATAACAACACTGTATGTATTTTCTGTATTTTGTAGTATTGGTATTTCGCACTGTTAACTATGATTTCTATCACTGGTACCAACCTGCTGATATGTTTTTGCGTTTTTAACTAATAGATCTGCTCATAATTCAGGCCATATTTTTTTAGATACCGACATATGAAAGTGAAAACGATTTCTATACTTCTTTGCACTCATATGTCATTCAAGTGCTACTTGCTTGGTCAATTATTGTCCAAAAGCTCATGTCACCTTACATTCAGTATTTATGGAGTCAACTATTGTTCATAAACAGTTTACGTTACTTACTATTTACAGTGTGTAAGTTTGCTTCCTTCTGCTAATTATTATTTCTGTGCGCAGGTTGACAAAGGAAAATATACAGGTAAGATACAGGCAACCAACAATTTTTATATTTTATTTTGCTTCCTTCTGTTTAAGTTTGCTTCCTTCTGTTTAAATTTGCTTCCTTCCTAGCTTATATTTATTTTGTATTTCTGAAACAACTATTTTTTTTTCTTGCATACTCGAATATAGGCACTATGTAAGGTTGTTACTAAATCTGGTGAGGAGTTTAAACAAAGTATTAGAAGAGCACGGCAAAAGGTAATGGGCCCTTATTCTATTTTCTTTCATTAATATTTTCTGGAGATGACAGGATGTACATGTGCTGCAGCAAATGTGGACTACCATATGTGTAATTCTTCAATTGGAGTTTATTAATGTTTTCAATTAAACACTAGTTGGAGTCCTCTGTTGGCTGTACAGTCAGTCAACTGTTGGCTACTGATAGTGGATAACCTTGCAAAAAGTTTAATGAGCTATTCTCTGAACTGTTAGTGAAGTTACATGTTAAATTTTTATTTCCCGCATGAAGGTTAAACCGATCTTCCATTAAATTAGGAGTATGGTTGAGTACTCAGAACATGTACCTGAAAACCACCAAATGACTCTTTATAATAGTATAAATGATCGACATTAGTGGTGCATTTTGTGACTACTAGTGTTCACTGTATACTGGAGTGTGTGGCTTAGCATCACATCGACTCTGTATAATATCTTACATAAACTAGAGTGAATAATATAATATTGATATGACTATGAATACTTTTCAATCAGTTCCTATTCTTGATTTTAGTATATATCTCAGTAAATTTTGCCTTTGCATATCCAGGCGCTTGATACAATAAAGAAATCTTCTTCTAGTATGCCCAAGGATGATGCAAAGCGGCTCGAGAAGGAGGTAAGTAACTGAAAATATATTCTACAGGAAGTATGTTGCCTGTTAGTGATTAGTAACCTGTTATGTTTTCCTCCAGGTTGAAGAACTAACCAAGAAGTTCATTAAATCAGCGGATGATATGTGCAAAGCTAAGGAGAAGGAAATCAGCGGAAGCTGAAGTAATCTATCCTGAAGAAATTTCGAGTTTTGTTTACCTTCTATGACTTCAGTTCCTACAAGTCTGCAATTAGGCAGACTTATTGAAGATATAAAATTTCTTGTGCCATTCTAACTGTGCTGTTAGTTGTTCAAAACAGTAAGATGGCAAGGGCAGCCTGTCAGGTGGTGTTGTAATTTTCAGTCAGGATTGAGTCTCACAGAACAAAAGTGGGTATACACGTGATTGACTCTGTTATTTACTAGAAATCACCATTGTGCCCTCTTTTCTGTTGAAAACATGAAGCTCTGTCTATTTGCGATATGCACATCTACCTGTGTACAATGTCCATTGTCTTGGGTTGTGCAAGATTACAATGAATTGTAAGATTAGTAACTGCGATGTTTCCATTTAAATGAGCTTCGATGCTTCTGTGAAAATGTTTCTTTCATATGGGGAGCAAAGCATTTTGGATGCAACATTGAATTTGTTATGTTGCTCAAAATTAAGATTTACTCTCATTTCCTTGCTCCCTGTACTTTTGCTGTCCTCCCAGTGAACACTCGTTCTGATACTGGACGTTTTTATTTCCTGAAAAAGGACGCTGGGGTGTTACTGTAAATTCTAAGCTGGAACTGATCAAATGGAAAAGAGTTAACGATTCTCAGAAATGCTGACAATTCTGATAGAAACCAAACTACAAGCCAGTTAGCTAAAGCAACTTAGCCAAGACAACACCCAGGCTATACAAACTCCATGCCCCTGAACCAAAAACATCATGGCAAGCCAAACCCAGCAGCCAAGCCTTCGAGCTGAAGACCAGCACGGCTGCACACAAACCACACGCGCCCTCTACGCACGCTCGCTACCATTTACACGCACACGCTTGCTGCAAACTACGTACTGAGCCTAACGGAGAGAGCAAAACCACGCGTCACTCTCTGCCTCTCTTGCCGAACGCCGCCCTGGTCAGCGCCCTGATGCCCCTGACCCACAGCTCCGCGGCCTCCTCGCCGCCCTGGCAGACGAAGTGCACCTCCCTCCCCGACGCCATCACGACGCGGAACAGCCCGGGCTCGTACGCGTCGCCCTTCCTCTGCCGGTGCCGCAGGAACGCGGAGCTGCCGCCGACCTCGGCTTCCCGGCAGACCACGTTGCGCCGGCTCGAGCCGCCCCACCGGAGCACGCCGGCGGCGGCGACCATCCGCAGCGACTTGGCGTGCGGCCGCCCGCGGCCGCCCTTAGTGTGCTTCTTGACGTGCGCGCCCTGCAGGACGGCCTGCCGGCCCAGCTCGTCCATGATCACGTCCTCGGCCTTGTTGAACGGCGCGGTGGCCAGCGCGGCCCGCGCGAGGGAGAGCGCCGTCTCGCCGCGGGGCGTGCGGGCGTCGCACCGGGCGCCGAAGGAGATGAGCAGCTCGCACACGCCCGAGTGGCCTTCCCTGGCGGCGAGCATGAGCGGGGTGTATCCGTCGCCGTCGGGAAGGTTGACGTCGCAGCAGCCGGCGCTCGCCAGGTGGCGCACCGCCGCGGCGTCGCCGCGCCGGGACGCACAGTGCAGCGCGTAGAAGCCGCCCGGCATGCCCTTCTTCTCCAGCGCGTACTCCAGCATCACCTGCTCGAAGAGGTCCCGCTTCTTGCTCTGCTGCGCGACCCCGACGGCCGTCTCGCCGCGCGTGTTGCCCAGCTTTACGTTGGCGCCGGCGAAGACGAGCGCGCGGAAGGCCTCCACGTTGCCCGCCTTGGCGGCGGCCATTACGGGCGAGCACCCGTCCGCGTCCTGCTCGTCCACGTCCGCGTCCGGCTGCGCGAGCAGCACCTCCATCGCGGCCGCGTCGCCGCACCGCGCGGCGAACATCAGCGGCGAGAACACGTCCCGGTCGCTGGAACGCGGGACGGTCCCGGACCGAATGACACCGAGAACAGCACGTTCGAAGCCGGAGCTCCATCCGCCGGAACAAGCGACGGCCGCGGCCGACTCGCCGGCGGAGTTCAGCAGCGCGACGTCAGCGCCGGCGGAGACGAGAACTCGGAGGCAGTCCTCGCGCTTGTGGCGCGAGCAGAGGATGGCAGGGGTGTCGCCGGCCTCCGCCCTCGCGTTCACGTCGCAACCGCGGTCAACCAGGATCTGCAGGATCTCCGGCTGGCCGAGACGCGCCGCCAAGTGAACCGGCCTGGGCCTGGCGCTCCTGGACGTCTTCACCGGAGCTTCGGGGTCTGAGCCAGCAGCCAGCAAGGTCTGGGCGGCGCCAGCGCTGCCGCAGAGGATGGCGTGGTGGAGGAGCGTGCGGCCGAGGTGCGTGGCGCTCGCCGTGTACCCGCTCTGGAGGAGCATGCGCAGGATGCAGCCCGTGGACTCGTAGTACTCCACGGCGCACCAAAGCGCGTCGTAGGGCTCGGCGAGGCCGGCGCCGACGCGGAGCTCCTCGCCGGTTGCCGTGTCCCACGACCACGCTCCCAGCCTCACCTTGGTTTCTCTCTTAACGCCGGCCTGGGCAGGGTTAATAATACGGTGTCATTCATCGTTGCTGAAGATTGAATGAAGAATGAGAGTGCGTGACGCTGCTGTAAAAATGATTAGCACCTGAAGCAGATGACGGACCACCGCAACTTGCCGGCTCACGATTGCGGCGAAGAGGGCCGTGCAGTCGACATTGGCATGCAGGGACGGCTTCAGAGATCGCAGAAGCACCCGAGCGGTCGCGTTTGGATCAGCTCCGCACTGCAATAGAGAGAATCAGGAGAAATAAGGCGTCATGCAATTTAAACTGCCCAAGTGCAAAAAAAATTTGGGTAAGATCCGCCGAAGCGGGTAGCCTTAACCGCAATGTGCGCTAGAGAAAGTCCGAAGACCATTCCCGTACCCTGTCAGGGGAGATGCCAACCGTCTCTCCTTTCTACGAACACGCTGCGACCCGCTCCATCTCGGCTTATAAAGTGGTCAAAGCGCAAACAAACTAGCGAGGTGGGACTAAAGCCTCTCTGCTCGCTCACGCAAGCTTCAGGACACGATGCAAAAGCCCATATAATAGCCCACGACATCAAAGGCCCAAAACGGGCCTCCTCTAACTTCTTGGGCCCAAAAATCAAGCATCACGCGGGAAGTTTACCTTCATGAGCGTGTCCACGACGTCGACGAAGCCACGGGCGGCCGCTGACACGAGGGCGTGGACGACAATGCGCGGGCGGACGAGGTCGGAGCCCATGAAGATGGCCGCTAGGGCGGCCTGGCCCTGCAGCGCCGCTTCCACGATGGCCTCCTCGCACGCCGGCTGCGAAGCGCCAGCGCGCACCAGCAGCTCCGCCACCTCCGCGCGACCCTCTCGCGCTGCCGCCGTCGCCGGGTAACCGCGGAAGACCTTCCCGTTCACGTCCGCCCCCTTCGCCTGCAATCGTAGCACGACAAGTGATAACAGAGAATCATCAGAAAACGTGTAATACAGCAATGCAAAACACATTCGGTAATTCGTACTAAATGCTCTGAATTTGTAATTCAAAATACATTTGGCAAGAATACATTTCAGAGTAGTTTATGATAGAAGCTGGTAAGCTCAACTGCAACGTCGAGTAAACACCAAATCAGTACAGGCTAAAACTGAAGAACAGCAAACTTTTCATTTTCTGAACTGTTACAAGTGTTTTCGGAGCATAAACAGAACGCTTGATGAAATTTGGGTTTTAATGATAGGAAAACAGAACGCTTCACGGTTTGCACTTGGACTGATTGCGAGTTGCGACTCCTACAGTTTACTCTTTGACCAACACAGAAGATGAGATGTGCCAGCAACTCCAAATAGCGCATGACAACAACAATGACCACCGGAACTTGCACAACAGCTGTCCGTGTAATGTCGCTGTTACTTCTACTATGTCCGGTCAGGTCGGTGCCGCCCTGACCAACAATGCAGGCCACCGAAACAGGAAGTACTGGAGCAGCGTCACTATTGCTGAGATTCATTTATGCAAAAGAGACGGGAGGGACCTCCTCCTGGAACAAGGAATCTGGTCAAAATCCTGAAGTGTTATGCTATCCATCGATGTGCCATGAGATCTTTACGCAAGGTTTCACCGCGATGTCAGTTCACCAATTCCGGAAACAAGGGAAACCATTTCCTGAAACAAGGGAAGCCATTCTACAGGCTTCATAAAACTCACGTCATATCCTACCAGCCACGCACATCTGGACCAGTGAATGAATCCACAAGAAAACAACGCATTGCCACTTTGACGGGAACAGCCGTACGATTTGCCCGATCGGACGACAAGAGATTCTGCAGCAGAGTTATTCTCGTGCTCCTAACGCGAAGTGAAAGCAAGAAGAAATCGACACGGCATTCGCGTCACACAGTAAACGCGTCACTCTTCTAACACTGATGAACCGAGATGACGTTCTTCGCAGCATCCTCCCTCATGATCAATATTCCGCGGGTCCGGCCACGCCAGGGAACACGGGCGCGGGCAGGAGGGCGTGCCCGCGGCTGCTGTTCGTGGGCGCCAGGCGCGCGAGTTGCGGCCCATGAATTGGAGGAGGAAAGGAGGAGCAGGGGCGGCATCCAGCTGGCTCCGGTGGCAGAGGTGAGACCGTGAGAATGGCTACAGGACGGGGAAGAGGACACGGCACGATACGGACGAGCCCCTATCCGTACGATGGCCAGGTGCGTTGCACCGAGCCGGGCCGGTTTCCTGTGACACGTGCGTTGCAGTCTTCAGTGCGAGTGGCCCCCTGCCCAGGAGAAGGATCAGCTACCTGGTGTGGGGGACGTGGTTTCATGGCGTGATACCATCGAATACAGCTGGTGCGGCTTGGACGTATCGGAGTTGGAGGGAGCACACGTATCAGCGATCGGCTTCAGATGCAGATGCAGAACATGTGAGCTCACTGACGTGGGTGAGGAATCGGCCAGGTGCAAAACTATTTTGCCACCGCATGGGTGATCGACCTGTTTTCCTCAGAAAAGAGTGGTCGATCAGGCCACGAGGGCCAGAATGCAGGTATGAGCAATGCTGGGATAAGTGACATATGACTGTAAACTGGCCTTGTGGGGTTTGATCATGTCACCCCGATTCCTGACGGCCAATTTCAGAGATGGAGGATTGGTTACTATAGGCAGAAAACTATGGCCACCGACTCACCACACCGCATAATTGTCCGGCAGGACCACGATAGCGGGAAGGACAGCCACACTGCACTCCTCCATGCTAGCTGAACAAGGCAGAGCTCCAAAGAAAAGAGAAGAGATGCTTCATCGCGTTCTGGGATAAGGGCCACGGCCAGCCGGCCGGCCGTGGGGGGGCCGTCTGTCCTATACCAGGACAGTGGCCATTCATTAGCCTTTCGGCAGAGATCTCAGGAGAAGTGCCGGTACAGGCGCCGTGCGGGGCAAAAGTACATGGCAGCGGCCGGGCGCACGGTGCAGTCCCCGTGCCCCCGCAGCGCAGCGCAACCACTCCCCTGCCACGCCCATTCAATGGCACTCGGCGCGGCGCCCATGACGCCGGCTGGTCAGCCCGACCGCGCGCCGGACGCCCTCTCCACGCCACGCCCCTGCTGAATGTTCTTGATCCGCGAATTCTCTCGCCTCACAGCATCTCGCCAATCTTACCCACGTTTCACTTGCACAATGTTCTTGATCCTTTGCATGTTGCTGATTAGTAATAAGACACGGCATGTGGACGAAAGACCTGGCTTGATTCTTCAGAAAGGATCCGAGGGGGGGAAGGCGTTACAGACATGTGGGGTCCTAGTAGTGATCAATTAGGCTTCCGGCGCAGGTGGCGGAGGCCAAGGCGAAGGACCATGGGATCCGCGGAAGCTGAAGATCACAAGTTGACAACGTCGCCGCGCGCGCACGAGCAAGACGCGGAACGTGGCTGCTGGAGCGGAGAGCGGAGACCGGCCGGCCCTGGGCGGGCAGGTCACGTGATCGCGCCCCCGACCGCGCTCACGAGGGGAATATATTGGTCTCTACCAAAGCGTTGAGCTGTGAGTCCTTCTCTTAGCACTAGTTAACCAACAATGGCCACGTTCGCTTTTATACTGATTATGTTAGTGTTAGCAGCAAACAAAAGCAAGGCACGCAGGGCTCGGTCAGGGCCCAAGTCAAACCCATCTACCACTGTCTCCCAATCCTACCACTAAAAAATACTCTCCCGCAGAGTTTACAGTTATGGATCGCCATGGCCTGCCTGGCTTCTTGACGCGACGACACGGCGGAGCAGGGAGATGTTGTTAATGGAACGCCGAATCTTTA
The DNA here is from genome assembly GCA_007726485.1 of Eragrostis curvula. NCBI lineage: Eukaryota > Viridiplantae > Streptophyta > Magnoliopsida > Poales > Poaceae > Eragrostis > Eragrostis curvula. Next base: position 19,569,137 of record RWGY01000031.1, read on the forward strand.
CCAGGGGTACATGGTCTCCTTGTCCACTATTTTCTGTTACTGTTATTGTTACTTTGTTCGGTGGAAATAGTACTAGTAAACGGGGAGTATTGGTACTGTAGCATGTACCTGGTACAATACCATACCGGTACATACCTAAACAAAATGGTACGCCCCGATCGATGCGCACACGTATACCAAGGTTAATGAAGTGTGCCAAGGAAGCTTCGCTGCTTAAATTGCATGTTCCGCCGGACGATTTCTATTGTGGCTAGAGAAAGAGAACATAGCCTGTCCGTATGCATTAATAAAGAGGATCTGCAAGTCTGCAACACAGGGTATGGCCCCTTTTTCTTTTTTCTGCAGGCATGACCCTTGCTACACCAAAATACTAATCGCAGTTAAATGCTCCAAACAGTTCAGGCTAGTGATGAAGAAATGCATGATTTTGCCTCAACTATTTGCAAAATGTCTTATAATGAACCGCCTTTTCTTAAGATTTCTTTCACTGTTGATAAAGTGGGCTACAGAAAGCGGCAATTGAGAGGCAAGTGGAGTACAAGTATCATGTATTCCGCTTTGCGTCTCTTCCTACAAAAATCCATACTCATAAATTTGACTTTTGGTTTATAAAATCGCAAAAGATTACGAGTGGGTCCAATATAATCTCGAGGTCGTATTTGTATTGATGTACGCACTCAAAAGTGGGGATTTGTCTTGCGCGTGCGTTTATACAGTACTCTGAGCTATGATTCGCATCAAAGAGCAAAAGGGGTTAGTGGTTGGTCATTAACTGAACATCCTTTTTCTAGCAGGCACAAACGAGATGAAGAGGTAGTGGTACTGAAGTGTTGGCAGCGCCCGCTAAAACCGTTCGAAAATGTGGTGCGAAGCTTTTCACCAACCCGGTGAAGGAAAACTTTGTAAGGCACGAAGGTCCACAATGGTCGGCTACATTCGAATGCAAATTCGCACCAACTCGTCCAAAATTTTCAGGAGAGGGAGCTACGCACGTACGCATGCACAAGCGGGTTCCGTATCAAGCCGAATCCAGGAGCGAATTCCTCTCGAAATGATCAAACCGTACTTATACAAACGAAAGCACTTCAAAATGCAAAAGCAAACAAGTACGATGCAGATGGAATTCTCGCGAGAAAACAGAGCAGCGAGGGAATGCATGGTTCGGAATGCAGGGGAAGTCGGGATCACTCACGAGCAGAGCGCGGACGAGCGCGACGTCCCCGTTGCCGGCGGCGAGGAAGAGCGGCGAGACGTCGGCGCGGATCTCCTCGTGCACGGCCCGCAGCTCGGCGGCGGCGCCCTCCCGGGGCTCCGCCTCCGCCACCCGCCGCGCCCTCAGCCACACCACGCCGGCGTAGTTCACGTCCGCGCGCCCCGCGGCGAGCAGCTCGCCGGCCTCCCTCGCGTCGCCCCGCGCCACCGCCTCCACGAGCCGCTGCGAGGCCGCCTCCGCCTCGCGCGCCCCCTCCTCCTCCACCTCCGCCACCGGCCACACCTGCCGGCCGCCGGCGATCGCCGCCGGTCGCAGAAGCACCGCCATTCCCGAAGCTTCCTCGATGGACGCGCTCTGCTCCGGGCTCTCTGCGCCCCTGGGCCTGGGTGTATGGGGGAAACTTGAAAGGGCGAGGCGCGCCGGCGCGGAGCGGCAATATATAGGTGGGGGACTCGAAGGCTGACTCGGGAGGAGCCACACGAGGAAGGCGAAGGCGGGCGGTGAAGTTACCGCGCCGGTTAAAAGAGCTGAAGTCCGGGGTCCACATGTAATGGGCCCATTGCTCATAGAGTGGGCGTGCGAAGTCATGACTCATGAATACAGCGTGTTCGGGCGCTCCTCCTGCGCGCAGCGGGGCTCAGCGCGGAGGCTCCCTCAGGCTCTCGACGGCTGCTCTCGGCGGGATTCGGGTCCCAAATAAGAGCAAGTATATAGTCGCCCGTAAGCGGGCGTAGTCCGACGTGGAGCAGGAGAGAGAACGCGCTCCGGCGTCTCACGACGCGCCCGCTCCACGCCGGCGCAGAGCGCGAGGGCTGCTCTTATTCGCTGACCGAGCAGCAGCGCATTAAAGCAAGGCGGGACCCACCACCAAAACGTAGGGTGTCGCAGCCGGCTGCCGGCGAAATCGTTAAACTTGCTCTAAGAGGCGTTTCAACTCAAAAAAAAAAAAAGAGGCGTTTTAGGCCAGTAAAGAAAACCGACTGCCGCGAGGTTTGGAATTTAGAGCAAGATTGATAAGTGCAAGACCGCTTTAGAGCACTATAAGCAATATAATATTTTTGGCATTTGACATATTCATTGTGTAAGGAGTCAATAAAACAATACATAACAAAAGTTAACTTATAAACTAGTCATAAGCAATAAATAATGATTCATCTCTCGCATTATCATCTCTCGCATTATCCATCACACCCGTTCACCTCCTATCTCAACTGGTTTTCTTACTTTGGTTGGACCTATCTTATGTCCTAAACATTGTAAATCTCACGTAACCCATTGCTATGTACTGAATTGAAAGCATTGTGGTTGCCCTTAGTTTCCTTTTCATCGTATTTCACCTTCTGGGGCCTTAGACACGGATGGATTGACAATTTGACAGCAAACAAGATTTCAATCTCATTGTATACAAGAGTAGTTCCCTTGCTCCAAACAAGGAAGGTATATGACATCGCCACCGCTGCCGAATCGAGCACTAACGTTCCCTGAACAAACCACAAACGCCGAAAGACCAAATCCTTTTGAAGAAGAACCGCTAGCAATACTAACCCAACTCGACCCCAATCCTTCGACGAAGACTGAAAATCGACGGGTACACACGTCACTCGCCCTGCATCTCGACTCGCATGAGCCTCGATACCAGGATAAGGGGGCAGAGACCTTATTCGTCGAAGATGAGAATGCCTCCTGTTTACATGACATATATAATTGAGCAACGAAATGTAGGTGGGAGTGAGAGCACCCACAAGCAAAGCGTGAACGAGAACAATGTTCGTGACAGCGAGGAAGAGAGCCTAGTCGGCGCAGCTCGACGGCCTCCCTCGTGTCGCCCCACGCCACCGTCTCTAGGAGCCGTGTACATTAACTACACTTCGTACTTCACGCGAACCTACACAACATCTCCTAAAGGGTTGACGCTTGGGGCACGTGCCCCCAAAGTTTACATGTATTTAATGTAAATAAAATATTTTCTACCGAAAACATATACTCCATCCGTTTCAAAAATATATGCAGTTTGGATTTGGGCATCAGAACTGAAAATAGCTTAAAAAATTATGGGCACAAAAAATGTTGATGAGTTAAAAATAGGCGCCTTAAAAATAAGAGATACTAGAAATAGGCACAAAAACGATGCATTTTGAAAAGTGGGGATGGGGAGAGACAGATACATTGGGGTATATTTTGATAAAAAAAATTTAATGCTAAACTACAATATGTTTTGAACGGAGGAGGGAGTATATATCCGTTTAGAGAAAGATCAAATTACTTATGTCCTCCATTTTAATTACTTTTTTCCTTAGAGCAAGATAAAAAAAATTAATGCTAAACTACAATATGTTTTGAACGGAGGAGGGAGTATATATCCGTTTAGAGAAAGATCAAATTACTTATGTCCTCCATTTTAATTACTTTTTTCCTTAGAGCAAGATCCAACCATCAATTTTTTTAGCTACGTTCGCTCGTACTACTTTGTAACAAGAGTAAACTTGTCATTGATATGGCTACAAACCATGTTTGATTCATGAGCATCCATTGGCATATTTTTTACATAATAATGAAACAATTAACTACTCCTACTGTCTTAAAATTCATTTGCTCTCGAGGCGTAAATTACACATTAACAAAAAATAAACAAACTATGCACAACGATCATTATAAAATAGCCATATATCTGTACAAGTTTCTCAAATTACCATTGCCCATACAAAATAGTTATGAACAAATAGCAAAGATAACATTAACAATGCATCCAAGATAATTCAACATTAGCTATAGTTAGATCGTTAATACAAATCGCTATAATGATATAAATATTTGTCCAAGAGAAGAAGCTATCACATTTGCTCTGATTGCCTACAAATTAAAATCAAGGAAAAAAGAATGAAAAATATATCCACCGCTATCATTACACAAAATGCAGCTGACATATATAAAAGAAAGCACCATGGAGTATAGAAATCACATTATCAAAGATGAAATTAAACATTTTTGTACCCACCGTTGTTTATAGGAAAAAAACTCAAAATACCACTGCACGCAAGTTTATAAATTATATGACGCTGTGATTTGTGAGCTGAATCTAATATATATTGAGAGAAAAGATGGTGATGGTAGGGGGAAATGAAAACATGAGGCAAAGAGAGATAGAGAACAAGTAATACGGACACAAGGAAAACCTGAATCGACGGTTAAGAATAAGACGACACTTTATTAATCGTCGTGGCGTGCCCGTCGAACTTGGACAGACGCATGCATGCAGCAAACTTGCTTGCGTCGCTCGATCGATCGCCACGGACCTGTACGTCCAGCATCGTTCGTACGTGTGCTGCGTGCGCTCCTCACTTATAATTAACACACACGTCCTTTGTCCATGTAAGATTCGGGCGCGTTCGGTGCACCTGTTTAGACCCCTCTAAAATTTAGCTTTAAAGAGAATCTTATTATTTAGGAGTATTAAATAAAGTTTAATGACAAAACCTTTTTACAGATGGGTACATCTTTATGAGACGAATCTAATGAGCCTAATTAATCTATGTTTTGCTACAGTGATGCTACAGTAAATATCGTCTAATCACGGCTTAATTACCCTCGTTAAATTCGTCTCGCGATTTAGAGGGGGGTTCTGCAGTTAGTTTTGTAATTAAACTTTATTTAAGACAAGATTCTTTTTATTTAGATCCCTCTAAATTTTAGCCTGTAAAACGCCGAACGCGCCCTCACAATAGGAGGATGGCGGAGGCTCGTACGCTCGTAGTATAGTAGTACCGTGCCGTGCGTGCGTTAACCGTTGATTGCAGTGTAGTACCGGAGATTGAATGCAGTCTCTGGCTATACTAGTACTCCCTCCGTCCCAAAATATAAGGGATCGGGGGAGTTCCCAAAGAAAAGAGCAGAGAAGTGAAAAGACGAAACTGCCCTCTTCATTATTGCTCTCCGTCCGTCTCGCTCGCCCGTGCTACGGCGAGTGCGTCCCGGCCTCGCTCCCCGCCCGCCTCCCAGCGCCGCCGCGACGACCCTCCCTGCCCAACTCCCAGCTCTGCTGCGACCTCGCCCACCCGCGCTACCGCGACCTAGCACCCCGGAGAAGCATGGTGGCCCGCCGAGCTCCCCTCAGCTACTCGCTCCCTTGGACGGAGGCGGCGAGATGGGAGAGAGGGACGCGACGGAGCCTGGACGCCATCTCGGCGGCGTGTCGTTGGACGAAGCCGCGGCGGTGTCATGGGAGGCAACTCGGAGATCTACGGCTGCCCCACCGTCGATTGAAGAGAGGGAGAGGTGGCGGCGGTGGGTGAGGACCCGAAGACCGGCAATAAGAAGGCGCAGGTGTGCCCGCACCTCGCCGTTCTCGCCGCGGCCTGCGGCTCAGCACCACGGCGCAGGGGCCGCCGGCCCGCCGCGTCTCCCTCCGGTGACGAGTGGCGGCTAGCGGAGAGCTGCGACGGCGGCTGGTGACCTGCGCGGCGCGGTGGGGGCGAGATGTGGGCGGCGGCGACCTGCGGCGTTGGGCGGCAGCTGCGCGCGACGGCGGCAGCGGGCGGCAGGGCCGAGATTGGAGATGAGATGCGGCGACGGCGGGCTTTCGGTGGACAGGGAGGAGAGGGAAGGAGAAAAATCCACACGCGGGCCCCACATAGCTTCCCCAATCCCTTATATTTTAGGACAAATTGAAACTCCCTCAATCCCTTATATTATGGGACAGAGGGAGTAGCACGTACCACGACCGACCACACGTACTCTACCATGCCGTGTGGTCGCGTCCTCTTTCGCTCTACAGCGAGGCCGTTTGGGCAGAGGACGACGCAGCGCGGCTCACCTGCTGCGCCGTGCATCCGTCGCAACGAACGAATCAGCTGGCGACGTACGTGGAAACGTACCGTGAACAGTTGCGCGTACGCGACTACACGAGCTGTCGCGGGATTCCCCGCAGGACCGCACACACAAGGCTAGCAGCCAGCCGGTCCGGTTCGTAGGCGTAGCCGAGTACTCCGCCAAGCAAGCGCCGCTGAGCCGAAACGAGCCGAGCCTCCGCGCATGGCATGGGGCGGCGTGGCGAATGGGTCGTTTTCCAGCGGATTTGTTTATCATTGGGGTGCTCTGGCGGCGTCGCCCCCGATAAAAGCCCCGGCCGGCGCGGCCGCCGGGCGCCCTGGGCGGAAGCTCTGCGCTGCCGCTGAAACTGCTGCTCTGCCTGCGAACCATTTGTGGGGGTAAAAGGCTGTCGCAGATGGTGTCTGGCACTGCGAGCCGGCAGTTTGCTCCCCGATTTTTTTTTTCTTTTACCGCGCCATTCAGATAAGAGCGTCCCCAAAAGTAGAGGCGATATTGACTCTCCATGTCATCTAAGAGTTATCTAAGAGACAATATAAGAGTTCATATCAACTCTAAAGTAATGACTAGCCCCCAGTATCTCAATAAATATTAGAGGCTGCCTCTTGAGAAAGAGTTAGCAGACTTCTCTCTTTTCTTTTTCTCCAATAAACAATTCTAAGAATTAGCTAAGAAGTAGCCATTAAGAACGCTCTAAGAATAGAACGAGGAGCGAGCCAGCGAGCTCGAACTGGAGCGAGTGGCGTGGAGTATGGAGACGCATGTACTAGGGACCTTCGCTGCAGCGTCAGCTCGTTATTGCAAAGTTATGGAGTGGCTTCTTCCGCTTCCCGCCTACTGTACCTGCGTTCTGCAACAGGATGGGTGACTTGTCTCCATTGATCATCGGTCGATCCACTTCGTGCTGTGGTCCATGAGACGACGACTACTCCTATACATTAAGTACTATGACGGACGACGCGCCGACCGATGCCCGCCCGGAACGGGGGCGTACGTAATCGGCTGCAATATTTGGCCGCAAAAGATACGGCGACGTACGTCGATGAACGGGGCACGTACGTGTTGGTGGTACTAGCGCGTAGCGCCTCGTGATCGCTCTAGGTACTATATAAACGCAATGCGTGATCACACCGATATCTGTTTTTTTTTTCCTTCTTTTTTTTTTGGTCCGGGCACGCCGATAGCTGTTGGCATGTTTAGTACGTGCACCAGCTTATAGACTGGTAGTGAACCAGGTCGGGGGCTCAATCTACAGTAGCCAGGTCATTGCGTTTTGTCCTTTCGATCGACGGCTACGTACGCGATGCGTTCGTTCTGTGGCATGCAGTTGTCACCTTGTCATGGACGCACGCGCTCGCCAGTGTTCTCTGGCGCGCCATAGGCGCGACGCCGAGAAGGCGGCCAAAATTAACGAACCTTGGAGACATCGCCCGCCCGTGTACGTACATACTCCTACTCCTATACAATATCAGCGGCAGCAGCCCGGGCGTTGGTCACCAGAAGCCAAACGCTCGATCGCATTATACAATACAGTACCACGGAGTACATTCGTTCAAGCTCAAGCGTGGCGTCGAGTACTGCGACCGTGGAGCCACTTGCTGTTTCTTTAGTGGGAGGGCTTGCCACGATGGGCGATCTGTTTGTTCTGCGGAACGTGTTGGTGAGCAACTAGCTGCTGCCGGCGTGCTGGCCGCGCTAGGCGACAAACTCTGGGCCCGTACCCGGTTCCTGCGCCGCGCGCGGTTGGTTTTACTTCACTGCTTCTTCTTTTTTCTTTCTTCAGAAATTTCCTGTCCATCCGATTCTGACGAGATCCCAGAGTGCGCCAATACCAACAGGATTAAAAAGAAGAAAGGAAAAGAGAAAGCTGCTCGCTGTCTAGGCAATTGTTCGTGCTGCATTTCTCCCTTTTGTTCCGTTCTCTGTGCATGTGACGTGAGGTGGAAGAGAGGAGGGGATAAAAGATTGATGGCTACCGTCGAGGTGAACGAATGAGGTACGGTAATCAGTGAAAGGTGAAACCAGATCTCTGGTGAGGTAAAGGGAAGATCGCTCTGCGTGCGTGACTGCATTTCGCAGCGTCACAATCAGTTTCACAGGCACCGCAAGACCGCAAGGGGTCAACTCTGGGTGGCAAATGGCAATCGAGTGCACTCCATCCTTCCGGTTTCAGAGAGAAATATCATCAGATCGGTTAGTTGACTGTTAACTGTAGTAATTAGACCGACCTACTGCCTAAGACTGTTAACAAAGTAGGCTCCGAGTGGCATGTCACAGCACCGGACAAAAATGCAACGAGGCTAGTAGAGAAGTTAGATGGGAGTTGGATGGAACCGGATTATCTGTGTAGTTGCATACGTGAATGCATCAGGCGAACGGGTTGATCGGTACGGTCCGAATCTTCGACGAAAGCACGCCCTAGTAGGCAGAATGAAAATTGATAGGCATGGCTAGGGGGATCGTGTTGCTCGAGTAGCCATGACGATGTGTTTTGGATCCACCATTTAAGCTGGTCGGTGTTTTACTGTAGCTGCTGCTGAAGAAATAACTGCGAACACTGTAGCGGCTGCTGAAGAAATAACTAGAATACTGTAGCTGCTGCAAAACAGCTGCTGCGCGAAGCAAACAGGCTGCAAAATTCTGTACTTCGTGTTCTTTATTTCGTATCCCATTCGTCTCTTTACGAGCGACGCTGCAGCCTACATTTTCAGATACATACATGCATGCATGTACCGTAGCCGGTAGCCATATAAGCACATTTGGTAGAATCAGTTATGTAACTGGAGTACGATCGAGTGAACGTCTAGTGCTGTATAGGATCGGAGCGCGCAAGAACACCGTACTACTATAAGACGCTTCAGTCCAACAGCTACCAAGCCCTGCATGTACCAACAAAATGATTCTACTATCATGGATTGACTGTTTAGCGATTGGCTTGGTAGCTCATATAGCATCGCTTCGTAGCTGCCGGTTCCTAGAGGTTAAAGATATTACCTGTGCCATGTGCAGCTTAGGATATAAATATTCAAGAACAAAAGCACAAATATATGTAGGCCGGTGAGTAAGTTTCACTAAACCAATCATGGGTAAATCTGCAGTACAAATCAAACGGGGTTTGTCTTCACCTGTTAGTAATTTTCCTTTGAAAAATCTAAGCTACCAAGCTCAACTCCTGTCCGGATCCTTTTGGTGCCCGGGCATCTCTTGGTCCATGCCATAGCATTGAACAGATCAACGTATTGGGTTAAGTAATTTAGGCTTCGTAGGCACGATTACTTTTAGTCCTTCTATGATGCTTCGTTCTTTAGCTTACAATATGTCGCAATCACGACTCAAGCTAACCATTTGGCACTTTTAACCAAACTCCAGGCTGTGGACGGCACCGGTTGACTGGGTACCGGCCTACCGGGCATTGGGGAAAACAGTCAAACACAAACTTCTTATTCTCTTCAATAACATATCTTTTTGTTGTCATGTTAACCGAACCAGTAAAACCATCTCACTGATGATAATACCAGTTGCCAAATGTATGACATAGAATAATGTTAAACTTAACTGCATTACTAGAATTCCAGGGAAAGCCAGGTTATAGAACAGAGGCATGCTTCATGGATAAGGTGGTCACAATCCATTTCAGTCCTCCAGACATGGAAACAATCAAACAAAGATGGGCGATACCTAATCTTTAACTTTCTTATAGCTCCTTTGTGGTAAGTGGCCGCCATGCATGCTCAATTGCTCATACAATACTAGGAAGGATGTGCTCAAAAAGAAAAGGGCAATGGAGGACATAAAGCCTCCAAGGACAAGGAGTACCCTACTCATGTTTGCTTGCGCCCTAAAGTTCCCAATGCCAAGCAAATGCATCTTTATTTTTCTTATACACCGAGCCAAAGCACGTATAATTCCAGGCAGCAAGATCTTTGTCCTCAGTGTATCCAAGCTATCATCCGCACTCATCCTTCACTTCTAGTGTGCAGCCACCTTTTAGTAGCTGCACTAATTCATAACCATGTCTTGCGATGCATGCTTCCTTTCGCTCTGAACCCGGGAGAGTGCACATTGAGATGAACACGCTTCTACAGAACTAGAGAGATCCTGCTGCAGTAGTGCTTCTATGAACCAAACCCAAGCTTCAAGCATCATATACGTGGCCCGTGGTTGTTATGGAGTACTCCCTCCATTTGCAAATTGATGTCGTTAGGACAGGAAGATCAGTTCATTTTTGAACTAATCCTGCTGTCTGAACGACTTCATTTCGCGAACGGAGGGAGTACTCTAGACGTCAGAAAGGGGGCCAAAGATAAAGAGATGGACATCATGATAATGCACATAGCAGCGGAGCACGCACATCGTACAAGCGTATCTTTTACCTGGATTCTCACAAGACTTTCGGTTTGGCGGCAAATGACCTGACCTAGGTCAATGGAGGATGGTAACAGTGACTCCAAAGTGGAACCTATGGCCTAAAGCTACAAGGAGTACCACTAAACTAGAAGACTTCATTTTCCATCATTTGCCTTGTGCAAATGATTGAGTAGACAAAAACAACAACGGAGAGTTTGATCAGAATGGTTGTTCATGTCTATACACGAAGTACAAATGGTTGTTCATGTCTACTGTCTGGTAAAAGTGAAGCATGAACAACCTTTTGTGCCCAGATGTGTCTGGTATTAACATATATAATTGTACAAATAAGGAACCATGTACGGATTCAGGGACGTTGAGAATTCTGGGAAGCTGTACTCTGATAAAATCGTAATGGCCAAATGTTACATGTCGTAGCTTTATATTGTCAAACATTTCGAAATTTTCTATTTATTACCAAAACATACCGTTCAAGAACCACTTGTGAGAAAGCACCCCTCAGGCACCAGCATATTTTTACCCCATAGGCTACATAAATAACGGACTGGGATTCTATCTACATAAACCAAGAAAAAACTGTCTGCTGCTTGCCATTTCTAGAAGACAGGTCATATACCTTCAATGCGAATTGTCATGCTTTGAGCGAGATTCAAGATACGAGATTGCGAGGTCAGCAGCCTTGCTTCCAGAAGCTATTACACTCCCGACAGCCAGGCCGTCCTTGTTATTTCCTATATGACAGAAAAAAAAAAGCTCTTGTTAATTTCTTATCCCAAGACAGACCTAATAGTATTAGCATATACTTCATGGGGTTAAATTTATGTTTGCTCACAGTTTTAATGATAACTGACTGACTAGATTTTTTTTCTTCAACATGCAGGAGAGCTGCGTGTCATTATACAAATAGGCAGGAATTTTAATACCGAGCATTTGTTTTGCACAAAAGGGTGCCTTTAGTGGCTTGCCTGCATAGAAGAACCCTGGAAGATTTTTCTCCATCTTCTCTATAGCTTCCAACACAGAATTGTAATCACGGCCATACAAAGGAAAAGCATTTCTCCAGTATATATGCCTGAGTAGCATCGAAAATAATAATGAATTGTGATTGTCAAATGAATTGACAAATTCCTAAAACTGTCAACAGAAAAACAAAGCTGAAGACAATAAAGGAAACCATCTGACTGAAGAGCAATATCTACAACGAGATCAGAATATTTGAGTACTTACTTCACAAAAGTTGGTTGCCCTTCTACACCCAAGAGCTTTCTAAGGTCAGATGTCACAAGTTGCTTTAGAATAGACCTGTATAAGTATGTTATGAGAAAAATCTAGCTAAAATGCAGAGGGAATATAAATCATCATAATAAGATATATACGTTGGTGCTCCAGCGAGATCCCGATTGTGGCTACCCCCAACGAATGTTGTATATAAATATTGATCGGTAGGAGCTCGATCTGGGAACATCATTGAGGAGAAGAGAGTACCTATGCAAAGTGCATATGTAAAGATGAGGAACAGAACACTCGAACAAACCAAAGTACACATACAGTTACACCATAATAACAAGGCTGCTATGTCTATTCAATTCACAGCTTAGATAAACAATCTGAAAATTGCAAACAGTATAAACAAAAGCTGATCTGACCTACCAAGGGTTTTCAGGCCATGTTTTTGCTGTTCCTTATAAGGTATTAGTACCCCAAATCCTTCCAGAGGTCTCTTGACATCTTCTTTCTTGAAAGCTGTCACCATGAGGGATAGGGGCAGATAGTCCACCTGCGCATTAGAAAAAAGGAAAAGTGGATTAAGATAAGATTTTTCCCATGCAGGTTGTGAAAGTTTTAAGATGTATATCTGAGAACTGCTATAGTTTCTTTATCTATCAACTATCAATTACCACAAATTTCATGACGGGAATGGAAGTGGGGACATCTCTTCAGTATGAAGATGTAATATGATAGCTTGCAAAAACAACAAAATCAACCTAAAATGATGATCCTAACCTGACCTTAGGAAGAAAGTCTAGCACAAATGGAGCTCCCCCTTTTACAAACTTCATCTTCTGGACATTAGACAATGGAGCCTGAAGGAAACATAAGGAGCAAATATTATGAATTTACAGAAATTTACAAATGGAGAAGATATCAGACAACCAAAACTTGCAAAGGGCGAATACAGATTGTCGATTCTTACTGTCATTATTACAGCATCAAAGGTTTGGTTCTTTGTGAGCTCCTTGCTACTGGCATCTTTTGAATCAACAGAAATTGACCACCTGCCGGCTGCTGGAACTCCATCAAATCTACATGCCAGTGATAACACCTCGGTACCAAGCTTCACATTACCATCTCCAACTTCCTTGTGAAGTTCATCTATTAGTGACTGAAAACAGGACAAAACTTTTTATGCCATTTCAAAAGGAAAAAGAAAAAGGAAACAAAAAAACACTAAGAACTTTCCCAGCATATGTCAACCAGTCTTGATACAATACCACAAAAGGCTTTCTTGTTGTTGTACAATGCTATAAAACATGCAGGCCATCCAGAGGATAAGGCACCACAACTCCTTTCTATTCAAACTTTTTTTTCTAACGTGCAACGAACAGGACATCGTCAAAATCAAACTATCACGATCTATTGTGCTTATTATTTCTCATTGCAACAGCTACCACAGCCATTCAAAATAGACTTATCCCCATGGCCCTCTTTCCTCAGGGGAGCAACATGGACCTTTGGGAACTGTGAAAATTAATTCTCTTTGCATGCATTTGAGTTGTGCCAACTAGCTTTTTGAAGCATTGGACAGCCTATATAAGCAATGAAATGGAATTAATGTGTTAACAGATAGGCTATTGGAATAAGTTTTTCCATCAAAATTTTGCTGAGAACAATAATGAGGCATGCTGCAGGAAAAAATCTTGATAAATGAAAACATGCAAAACACCACATCTCATGATCTGAGGTCATGGGGGGATAAGTTTCTTGTTTGGGCTTGAATGTAACATCAACGTCAAAGACTTGGAAACAATCGCAGTTGATGCTATAAAATGAACACTTGATATTGCTAGTCAAAGGAGTGAACTAGATCGGGATTTTGGGGAAAGTTTCGGAAGGAGACGAGAGATAGAGTGAAGTTGAGAGTGTAGAGGAAGTACAGTCAATGTGCAATTGTATTGATATCAGTGTTGGGTACTTATCAAGCGCAGCCGATGATCGTGAGCAACAGATTAGGCGTGCATGCGAGTGAGCGGGAAGAACGGTTGCCGTAGTTCTAGCCTAACCGCCTAACATTATCTCTGTGGTTGATGCTCCAGAGGACACTAGATTGTGGATTGGAAAGAAGGGCTGCACTACTTGAGAGGTATGGAGGTGGGACCATGGTATAGATTCCATCACGTCCCAGCTCTTGGTACACAATCCAACTCATCGTATTGAACTTTTCAGACCCTAGATGGGCATATTTTAGATTCATCATCACTAATTCACTATCATGCAAACTATCTGGAAACATCTAACATGTTTAATCTGCTTGGAGTTTTTTCGCCTGCAAATGTTTTACACTTTTGTTTCAGATCTTTACCTTAACTTGCAATCTAACAACTTTTTAAGTCTGTAACTCATGATTATGGATGGCTGAATATGGATATAAACCAAAATCAGACAGGAGTAATGCTGTACTTACAATCTAACAGCTTTCCAGTATATTAGACTTCTTAAAGAAGGGATGCTTTTTAATTGAAGTAATGCTCTTAAGTGGCAGGAGCGTAACATTTATTTTAGCTACAAAGTCTGAATTCACTATTTACGTTGTCCAACCAGTGTTTGACATCTTTGACGCTACAAACCAAATGTTGACATCAAGCAAGGAATACTATATTAAAAAAAAACAAAGGAGGAATACCTGCATGCCTCCGTGAAATGAAAATGACACGCGTCTATTCCTTCTTTTCCCTGATGAATCACTTGTTTTCTTGACAGGATCACGTTTAGCTGTTAGTTTAGACAAGATGGCACCAACAATAACAGAACCATACCTGGAGCATAGAAAGCACATGGCATAACATTATTAGCAAAAATATTACCAAAGGATGTAATTGGACATAAAAATGCATTTGACCAAATTTGTTACAAAGAAGTGCTGAATGGAAATGACAAGGGAAAACTGCATTAGAAAACAGAAAAAGAAATGACCCATGGTGAAAACAATAGGCACTTTAGATTATCGAAAAAGGGTTTCTGACAATGTCCTATTAATGAAAGTTATAGATAGAAAAAAAAAACGCTAAGAGAAGCACCTGGCTAATAGCACGAACCCAAAATAAAACGCAGTGAACTTATATTTTTGACAAAAAAAGAAAGAAAGATCAATAGGATGCTTTAGAATTGACATAATATGATACAGCAGACAGCAGTATGCAGGTTTTAGCATAAAAAGGTGTAGAAAATACAAGATAGCAAGAGCATTATGGAGGAGACAACCAAATGGGAACGGCAAAAAAGAGGAAGATTGAAGGAATCAACAAATAAAACTTCCATGCAACTTACTTTTTTTCTAAATTCCACAATGCTGGAAATGCATGTCGAATCTGCACAAAACAAACGATTAGTTATGTTAACAAGATGATATGTTCTGGTGATTTGACTGATCATTTTTTGGGCTATCATACCTAAAAATACATTGAATACTCAAATACATGTACTGTCAGAGAGTTTTGCAGAGCAGATCTACGAAAATATAATTAACGGGAAAGGGCAAAGTAACTCACAGATAATGATGCGGGATCTCCTCCACTTGTTCCGGCTACAAATGGATCAATAAGATAGTCAACGACCTGTAAAAATTGTTAGAAGTTTTGAGCCACAGATACTTTAGGTGCTGAAGCTGCTAAACCAATACTGTTACATTGATTATCCATATTTGTTATTGATAGAAAAATAACTCACCTCTCTTCCAAAGTGGCGTTCAAAGAAGCTCCCAACACTGCAAATTTTTTCAAACCGGACAAAATTCTATTACTCCATACAGGGGAAAAAAATGCACTGATAAACGATATAATAATGATCCGATAAAGTCTAAGTCTATTGGCTTGCTGTCTATAACTCTTTGTTGGGGGGTCTTTAAGGAACTGAGGGAAAACTATATGTAGAACTCAAAGCAGCTTAAAAGAAGTATAGCTCCTTATATGATTTTCATATGAGATTTTACACAACAACAAAAGTATGAAGATTCACCTCTCACTTAAATGCTCATCAGACACTTTTCCAGAGTTTCTCGTGCTACTTTTCTTGTAGATAAATGGTTCCAAAAATAACCCGAGCTGCAAGGAGTCAAGGGTAGAACATAATCAAAAGAAACAAATCGTGATGATCACATAGAGGAAAAATAGGAAGGTGCAGGTTTTAGGGAAGAAAATGCAAAAGTTTATCAAGATTCAACTTTAAACCAGTAGTGTAGGCAATGATGGTGGACAGTTATGTTGGCAATTCGAGAGGAGAGTTTCTACTCTGTTACACACTTCAATCTATCAGTTGAACAGTGAAGACAAGAAACATGTGTTGAAAGGGTTATCTAGTGCAACAGTATCACTATATAGTATCCAATATCCCAACATACCTTCGATTTTGTTGAAAGAACATTGCTCTTAATTAGCGAAATGGGATCCGAAGGAATCTGATGAAACAAAAATGCAGAATATTTCGAAGGTGAGGTGGAATACAGGGCTAATGAAAGAGAATACGCATGAGCACATTGAAAGCCTAGTTACCAGTGCTGGTGCACCATCTTTAACAATGTAACGCTTATGTTGGGAGTTGGGCTGAAACAGAATTGAAACCGTCAATTCAGTTGTGGAAATGCAAACACGTAGACAAAAACATTTGAACATAAGCTTGCAGTCAGCATTTGTACATACATACTGCTGTCTGTCTTGGAGACCAAGGTCATCAATTAGCCTGCTGACCTCCAATTCACTTTCTGTCTGCAGGCAAAAGAATCAAGTAATTTCATCAACTAAGGTGGTAGCCTCCAATCTTTCCACTTCAAACAAGGTCACAATCCTAGTTCGGACATCCCTATATGCCCAATCACAGACACAAGCAACGTTTATGGCCGATGCCATACCAAGCACACAGTCAAACTGACACAGGTTGGTCATTTTGCTCCAGGCTTCAATAACTGAATCCGACAATCCAAAACATACACAAGCAAGCCATGACACTAACGCACGCTTAGCGCAATCTCAGCTCCCAAATTCTAAGTCAGGAAAACAGAAACACAAAAAAATGCTCACCATAGTGTTGGCCCCTTCGTCCCAGAGGAACCCACCCTCGGAGTTGCTCCTTATCTTCCCTCCGGCCATGTCAGCCGCCTCGAACACCGTCACGTTCACGCCGCTCTTCCGCAGCCTGTACGCCGCCGCGAGCCCGCTGCACAGAGACAGAGCAACAGACACCACGCCACCATTTCGTCAAACACCTCAGAGGCGCAAAACACCAACACGCACGCTCACAAAACACAAACCCGCGTAGGCAGGCCGCAACATCGGAGACAGACACAGAGGAGGGAGCACCAACTCACCTGGCGCCGGCGCCCACGACGGCGACCGACCTGGCGGGGGCGGCGTGGGTGTCGTCGGAGCCCGCCATGGCGAGCACGGAGCGGCTGGCGCGGGCGGAGGCGGGGCGATAAGGACGGGCCGAAGCGGAGGAGGCAGTGGCAGTCAACGAGAGCATTTGATTTGGGGATGGGGATTTGCTTGTTGCCTTGCAGCGCCGCTCCTGTTCGGTGTTTGGTGGTGGGGGAGGGGTGAGCTGGTCAAAACGCAGCTCTTCTGCGCACGCCGTTTTCCATGCCTCTGGTATCGCCGAAACTAACCACAGCTGGCAACTCCGCCTTCCTCACAACAACTTCACTGCTCAACACTGGCTTGGGGAGGAAGAAAGAAACAGAAAGCTTGCTCGCAAAAATCTCAGGAGTTCGAACTTCGAAGCATCACATATCGCTGACGGAACTAGACTTTGAACGCAGGCGGACGCACATAGACAGTATCAGCTACTCTGAATACGAATCAGTTTACATCTGAACATGGCGACGACGAGCAGAACGGGACTGCGCATCAAGAACACGGGAATCCGAAATCCTGTGAAGAATGCTTCCACACTGACACTGCCCCCGACCCTAACACATAAATCGCTACCAATTCTTGAGTACTCAAGTTCAGAACCGAAGCATCAGATTGCACGCGGAGACCAAACTTTTGAAGCAAATAAACATCATCAGACAGGCTGACACTCGATTTGCAATGAGATCAAAAAGAGGCACTGTGAACTGAATTTGCTGCATGACCAACTGGCAGAACAACAGTAATCAGAGCCTAACACACTGGGATTATTCCAAGATCCTTGCCGATGATTGTGTATGATTTCAACAGCACAAACAAAGATCATATACGGACGGAAAACTAACATTCAGAAAAATGTGCAGACATACAGAGCTATCAAGTAACACACAGAAAGGGGCGTTTCAGCACCTGATTGTGCTGCTACTGCACAAGAAAATCGAAAGCCATTTTTCAGATCAGATTAGAAAACCGCCACTGCATAAATCTGGCGGCATTCTCCTGAAAACACAGAGCGATCATGAACTGAACATTGGTGAGGAAGCTCCTCTGCTAGCGCAGAAATTAGCCAATTGCCACTAACAAACGCGCACTAAACATTCAGCTGTGAACAATTGAACTGAGAAAATGACTTGAAGCAAACAGAATTGCCATCAAAATAAGCCAACCAGGTCACAATACTTTCAGAACGCCAGGTCACAACACTTTCAGAACGGTTAGTCATGTGTTCAACAACAAAATCTACTGGTTTTTGGTACTCAGAAAAGAGTTATCAGAGGATTTCAAGCATAATCGCAAGAGAAACGCATCATGAACAACTTGCCAAAATTCTCCATTACTCATCACGAGATGTTTGCTAAGCAGTACCAACTCTCTCATTGGGAACCCAACAAAATGCCACAGATTACAAAAGCAAGTAGCCAAGAGTCTAATAACTGCAGTAAGGACACACGAGAATACTGATCCAGTAACCTACTACGATTCATCAATTCTCGGCCATATCCAGATGTTTTTAGTTCATCACAGGTGAACGCAGCTCTAAGGAGAACAACAGGAAACTAGCTAAGCTCTACTACCAGTTCCAGGAAAGCAAACGAACGAAACAACGAAGAACCAACCGATCCAGACGATCAGACAAGACGTACCACCCTCGATCAGTTCCAAGAATGCAGAAAACAGAAATGACGAAGGATTCCTTCAAGAACCTCTCCACGAACCGCCCGAGAAGACGCGCCAACACCGCCGCGTGACTGCGTCGACGCCCGCTCGCGCGCGCACGTCTACTGCGACGACTGCTGCAGTAGTGGCTCCTCCGCCTCCGCCAGCGTCGAAACCGGCAGCTCTGGGTCCTCCTCATCCGTCCCGCTCGACGACTGCTGCAGGGGTGGCTCGCCCGACGTCGACGCTGCCGATGATGTCGCAGTCGCGGGCGCGGGCGCTGAAGACGGCGGCGGCTGGGCGTTCCACGGCAGCACGGGGAGAGGGGTCCTGCGGCAGACCGGGCATGTCAGGCCCTCCCGGCGAAGGTACTCGTCGATGAAGACCTCCTTGCACTTCTCGGCTTCCTTGCGGCTGTGGAAGACGTGGTTGCAGGAGAGCTTGCGGACCTCCTCGTTGGCGTCCATGCTGTACTGGCACATGGCGCAGTTGTAGCTCAGCGTCCGCTCCAGGGTGGTGACGCCGCCGAGCGCGCCGACCCGCACCCGCCGCCACTCGCGCTTCAACCGGCCGCTGCGGTACGCCTTCATGACCCAGAGGCCCGCGCCGATGGCGAGGCCCAAGGAGACGCCGCCCCCGATCACGACGGCGAGGGCCTTCACGGCGGTGATGTCGACGTCCATGGCGCCTTCCCCTCTTCGGACCCCGCCTCTCCTTGCTTCTTCTCGCTCGTCGCCCTCTCTCGCGCTCTGGCTTTCTCGCTCGTCGCTCGCGGTGCTCTTTGGTTGTGGTGCGTGTTGTGAATGGTGGCATTGGCGCATGTGGCTATTTGTAGACGACGGCCGGGTGCTAGCTGGCGGGTTGGTTAGCCGGTTTGTTACGAGGTGGGTCCCAGGTCTCGGTTCCCGAGGACGGCCGGGAATCGGAGGGCCGGAAGCACGGCGAGGTGATTGACGTGACCGCCACGCTAATGTCGCAGGCCTTCAGGTGTACTTCCTCTCGTCGTAGCTTTTGTGAAGTGATCGCGGCCGGGGGGATGTGCTTCGATCGTGTGAGCGGCGGGTTTCACGGCACCGTGGCAAGTTCAGAGTGCTAATCCACTGATTTGCAGTAATCGATGGTACATAGACATGTACCGCTGAACTGGCACGCCAGATCACACGACGTGCCAATGTCTCGAGGGTGAACCACCGCATACACAAGTGCTTAAAGCATTGAACAAACTCGTGTGTAAATGGAAGAGCACCAATAATCTACTCCTATCTGAAAATAGACAGGTAGTAAGAATCTGTCTGCATTCTGAAACATGATCACCAATTGAGCCACACGCTCCCCGTGTGCCAAAAAGTATGTTGTCTATAAGAAGTGAAAATTTTGCACTCAAAGAGCACAAATCGTCCATGGTGTTGCATATTGGCTTGCTTCGGGATGAATGCATATTGCATCGTAACGGTATACCACACATCATGAAAACGCATCTAAAAGGTAAAGAAAACTCTATTCTCAAACCAAGAACACGTGCTCTCGTTTGAGAACAGAGTTTTCTTTACCTTTTGTGTCTATGCTTGAATAGACCAAAAATTCCCAGCACAAACAGGCTTAGCAAGTTTAAAGTAGGAAGTGTTGTTATGGTTTTTTTTATCGCACAATTATTGAACCGTTGAAAAGTGGCGCTTCCATGACACTTTGTAAAGAGCTTGTGCGCATGGACGATTTTGGCACAGTGAAACTTCCATCGAATTTGATTTAAACATAGCAGTACTATTTACTATGATATTTTTCTTTTATTCTAGATAAAGAAAAACTATTAGAATGTGCTCTCTGGTTAATGTTAGGCCCCCTTTGGTACAGATCCCAAACCTGCTTCCAGAGCTGTTTTTGGAGGAGTTGTACCAAAGGGAGGTAAAATAAAAACGAAAAAGTCCATTTTACTACCCTCATGTATCCATGTAGTTCACTTAACCCCCTAAACTAATGTTTGGTCTAATTTACTACCCCAAACTATCTAGATTGGTTCAATTCACCCATTCGTGAATTTTTACTTTTTTGTTTCTCTTTGTATGTGTTATATTTAAAGCTAAAATTTTGTAGGGTTGTAGATGACATCATCCTCTATGCTATAAAAATTGTTTCAGAATTTGATAGAAATATTTTCTTGCATTATTCTATCTTATATGTCGAATTTGTATTGCACACTTTCCATATAGAAAATATTTTAAAAAAATTCTTTAAACATTTTTCTAATATAAGGTATGTTTTAACCTATAATGTCACAAAAATCTACACTCAAACATGATGTGTACCTAGAGATACAAAAAAGAAAAATTTCATGAGGGAGTGAATTGAACCAATCTAAATAATTGAAGGGAGTAAAATGGACCAAAAATTAATTTAAGAGGTTAAGTGAACTACATGGATACTTGAGGGTAGTAAAATAAACTTCTTTCAAATAAAAAATAGGTCCACGGGTGAATCGAAGAGCAGTTTTTGTGATGTGAAAGGAGGCGAGGAGCGGAAAATAGTTGCTCCTCCCGCTCCCTCCCGCAGGCCCACCATGCAAACTTTGGAAGTCCTCACAAACTTCTCATCGATATTACAACTATTGCCACCGAAAATTACAATGAATGCCGCCGCTTTCTTCACCTCCCTATGTATGCCAACCATGATTGGCATTGAATGAGGACAATTTAGTACCACTATCTAGCCACAACCCGAAGGCGAATGCAGTAGCAAGAATGTCGTGGAGCGCGACGAAAATGGTGTAGAATACCAAGCACGACACGCTGTTGTGGGTTCTAGCCAGCACCAGGAGGCTCTAGATCATCTGTTGTGGGTTCTAGCCAGCACCAGGAGGCTCTAGATCATCTACTTCGGGAGTAGTGAGCATAGGGCGGTTGGTTGTAATTTGCAGCGCAAAGGCATTGTGTTGTGTTCGAAACTCGAGCGTGTTGTAAACCTTAAGCGCTATTTTGGCGCTCTTTTTCTTAATACAAATATACATAGCTCTCATGCGTATTTGAGAGGGAAAAAACATTGTGGATAATGTGATTGTGATGTTTTTTTTTACCGAGAACTGTAATTTCCATATCATGGCATGGACACGATAATGCCATAAGGTTTTCATCTACAGTGAGTGATCCCAAACTAAATTCGACACATGAGAACACATACAACCAACAGCACAAGCACTGCCACAACGTGCACAACTTGATTGCAATTCCCCTCACAAAAAAAAACTTGATTGCAATTTCTCGGACAATGCACGACAGCAAAAGAAACAAAACTAGTTCTCGCCTTCATCTTCATCTTTATCAAACAAACTAAGTGTGATATTTATGTTTGACGAGTTGGTGATAGAAGGAGATGAGAGCAACCAAAAGGTCGCACAATTTATTCATGGATGCATAACTGATTAATGGGATTCATGCAACGGATCAAATTTGCGACATGCTTGAACAAAGTTTAAACTGCAACTAGACTGTTATCATACAAGACGTGTCGATTTAGTTGTTCTCACTCTAGCATACGCATGGGTTCTAAAACTATAATAATAGATGATGTGCTATTTCAAGACACCAAAAACTAAACAATGACATGCACAAACTATTGTTCTGTGCTAGGTGTTGCATGCACAAATTGTAAAATTCGAACTAGCTTATGGTTGGGCCGCAAGGGGATATCTAACCTTAACACACATCCATCTTGAGTCAAAATCATCTCAATATCTAGCCATATAAACTTCCCAGACTCTTGAAATAGTCTAAACAATAATTAATCTGAGAGAGGTAGAAATTTTCCTTTCACGTAATTTACTATCAACAATTTCCTAGTAACATCACAACGATGTACATGTTGGAAAATGCCAATGCAAGGGAAGACGAGAGATTGGCTGCGCTGTGAGCCCAACCGCTCACACAGGTTGCATTCGATATCTTTCGACTTTTGAAACATCTCAATGGCATGGATTAAAAAAAACCATTTCATTATCATGTCATTTTATCACATCTTTTTTGGCTGTTTTTCAAACATCAGACAATTTTTTTCTGAGAGACCAAACATCAGACAAATAACAAAGTCATCTTCAGGCAACTGGTTTATTAGTCAGGAACAAATCTTAAGCGGCCCAGCCCAAAAAATCTTATGCTTCGTTTGGACGTCGATATTCAGCTGGTGGAATTGAATTGGACTCTCAATACCAAAGCCGAGCTGAATTGGAGTTGGCTTGCAATGCCAATTCTCTTGTTTGGATGTTCATGTAATCAGTAGTTGGAATTAGTAGGTAGCAACCAATTCCAATTCATATTTGGATGTACAAATGGTTGAATTGTGAAATGTTGAAAGGTTTGAGCATTATACAATCTGTACATGTATGAAATCATTTTCTCAATTACTAGTGCATATATCTGAATGTATATGTGTGTGTATATCACTTTAAACATAAAAAATCATGTAAATATTGTGGAAAAAATGTCATAATAGAAGCAATATTTCAAAAAAAAATGTCACAAAGGTTACAATGTTGGCCGGTCTGTACAAAACACATGCAAAAATAAAAATCGGGGAATCATTAGCAGTTCTATTGACCGGCCTGCTCGTGCTACCCTGCGAAAAGAAACCGAACAATTCGGTTTGTGCATCAAGAAATTTTCTAGGGATTGAAGGGGGAGATGGATTAAGGAGCGTTCGGATCTGTAGGATTCAAGGGTAACGGATGAGGGAGAAGACCTCCACGGCCTGTTCATGGAGGAGCTTGACCCATTCATTGCCGATTGAGAAGGGAACAGATGGGGACGAGTTTGTTTTGCAGAGAGGAAGGAAGGGAGAGAGAGGCTCGATTCGTTGGGGGAGAACGACGGGAAAGGTTGGGGAGCGACTCACCTGCACCGCTGAGCGCCGCCGTCGCTTCCTCCCCTTTTCTCTGCTGGCCTGCGGGGGCGACTGGAGGAGCAGGGAGGGCAGCGCTCTTTTCTGGAGGCGCAGGGGAGGAGCGCGGAGTGATTTCCCCCAATACAGAGCGCGGGGGACTCAGAATTGAGCGATGCGGTACGCAGGCACGGGAGAAAACGCTTTGGCATTCGATCTCGATTCTGTGAGTGAATTCCATCGACAACCAAACAGCGACATTGGAGGCCAGCAATGCCAATTCCGAATTTTGCCTTTCAATGCCAACATCCAAACGCAGTGTTAAGCACGTGTCCCATTGAAGTACTGACATTTTGGACCCACTTGTTCTCATTGGTGGCCCACCAGTCATCCATACACGCAGCCACGTACACCGAACCCGAAATCCAGAAAAGGAAAGCAGGAAGGCGACCCGTAACAACGTGGAGCGGCCGCCCTAGCAGCAGCAGTCGCTTCCCGTTCCCGTCCTCTGTTTCGCTTCGCCGCCCTACACAGCGCACGCCGCTACCTTCCCGACCCTTCTCGCCGCCGCCTCCGCGCCCCCCCCTTCTCCGCGCGCGGGCGGCGGCCGTCGGCCTCGCTGCAGCTCTACCCGAGGTCAGATCCGTACACCAACCTGGTCCGAATCCTTGCGGAATTTTTCTAGGTTCTGGTACGGATCTAGGGTTTGCCGCCGATTTTTGTGAGGGCAAGGAGAATTCGTGGTTCGCTCATGGCCGCTGGGCGCCACGGAGGGTACAGGGACTACGAGGCGAGGGAGCGGGAGCTGGACGCCGAGGCTTCCAGGAGGAGTGGGAGCAAGGAGCAGCACCCCTCCGTCGGCGGCCGCCCCCGCGACGCGGACCGCCGCGGCGACGGCGGGCGCAGCAGGGGCGGCAGGGAATTACCCAACGGCCATGGCCGCCGGCGCTCGCCGCCACCCAGGAGCCGCCTCGTGGAGAGGCTTGGGGATCGAGAGCCTGGCGAGCTGCCAAGTGGCAGTGCGTCTGATGACTCCAGTGGGAGGCTGCATAGAGCCAGGGAGAATGGCGTGTCCAGTTCTACCAGGGAGGGCAAGGTGGCAGTTGCGGCTGGAGGTGCAACTATTTCGAGCAAGAAGAGGAAATTCTCCCCGATAATTTGGGACAGGGATAGCCCAAAGCCGCCACATTCTGATGCAGCAAAGGGCAAGAAAGTGGTAGAACCTGAGCCTACTGAGCTGCCTCCACCTCCACCGCTGCCTCCACAAGACCATGTCCCTGTGAGGTTGGCTGTGGAGAAGTCACCTATGGATGTGGAGCCTACTCTTGGTATGGAGATTGCTGAGCAGTTGCAAGGGCATGAGGAGAACAGAGTGATTGAGGAGGAAGAGGAGTATCCAACTATGAGGAACATATCAACTTCGAGATGGGCGGGTGCTAATGACGACGAGGATGAGGGGGCAGCTCGAACTAAAAAGAGAAGTGCATCTCCTGCAGACTCCGCCGAACTGGGGCAGAGGAAGAAGGCTCCTAGCCCAGAACTTGGTGAGCTTGTGGTCAGTGATGCCTCTGGAGGGAGAACCATGTCCAAGTCATCTGACTCAGGGAGAATTGGAAATGATGATAATGAGGATTTGGGAGTAGATAAAGATGACTATATGGATGTTGACAGGAGGCAAACTAGTGACAGTAATGCAGAAAATCATTTATCTGATTCTGACTCGGAGAATGAAACACGCAGGCCGGAAACCCCTGAGCAAGTGAAACCACCGCACAGGTGTATCAATATGCTTCAAGGTTGCAGAAGTGTTGATGAGTTTGAGAGGCTCAACAAGATAAACGAGGGCACATATGGTGTTGTGTACAGGGCAAGGGATAAGAGGACAGGTGAAATTGTTGCACTGAAGAAGGTAAAGATGGAGAAGGAGCGAGAAGGTTTCCCACTAACCTCTCTTAGGGAAATAAACATCCTCTTGTCTTTCCACCATCCTTCTATTGTTGATGTTAAGGAAGTTGTAGTTGGAAGCAGCCTAGATAGTATTTTTATGGTGATGGAGTACATGGAACATGATCTTAAGGGCGTCATGGAGACCATGAAACAACCATATACCCAAAGTGAGGTCAAATGTTTGATGCTTCAGCTGCTAGAGGGCGTAAAGTATCTACATGACAATTGGGTACTTCATAGGTATTGAATATTGATTGATTTACCTTCTATTCTTGGTTTGCATGTCATTGATTTTAATATGTTCTTGTGTTACTCATATGCATCTCCCATTTTTACAGAGATCTGAAGACCTCAAATCTTTTGCTGAATAACCGCGGTGAGTTGAAAATATGTGATTTTGGACTGTCCCGTCAATATGGGAGCCCACTAAAACCTTATACTCAATTGGTTGTGACTTTGTGGTACAGGTAGGTCATCGGCCAACATCAGATTGCTCAGCAGTATTTTGGCTTTCTTCTAAAATTATTCATTGCGAGTTCTGTTTGGTCAACCAAGGACTCACCTATCTCCTTATGGCTACAGGGCTCCAGAACTATTACTAGGAACAAAGGAGTATTCTACTGCAATAGATATGTGGTCTGTGGGTTGCATAATGGCAGAGCTTCTTGCCAAAGAACCATTATTCAATGGAAAAAATGAGTTTGAACAACTAGATAAGGTATTTGATTGATGTGGACTCTTATTGCTCTTGACTTAATGTCTATTTGATGATATATCATGGCAAACACTTCTTTTTTCAGATATTTAGAACCCTTGGCACACCCAATGAGAAGATTTGGCCGGGTTATTCAAAATTACCGGGTGTCAAAGTCAATTTTGTCAAACAACCGTAAGGATCTCTAAACTTGTGCTTGCTTGTTGCTTATATTTTGCTGTGTTTACGTTTTTGTGTGACGGAACCTTTTTTTTTTTTGCCCCCTGGTTTTCTCAGGTATAACAGGCTAAGAGATAAGTTCCCAGCTGCATCCTTTTCTGGGCGACCAATCCTCTCTGAAGCTGGTTTTGATCTTTTGAACAGTCTGTTGACTTATGATCCTGATAAGGTAATTTAATAATTCATTATCTCCACTCGTCGTTTGACTACGATTCTCTTATCATCTTTCAGCATTCCCGTCTGAGCACACTTGTCTCTCTTGCAGCGTATATCAGCAGATGAGGCTCTGCAACACAAATGGTTCTCTGAAGTTCCTCTACCTAAATCCAGGGACTTCATGCCAACATTCCCTGCTCTTAACGAACTGGACAGGTAATTGCGAAGACTGCATGCTCTGTTTTGGCCTAATATTGCACGTTCTGTTTTCCTAAAACCAGAGTTAATTTCTTATTGTTTTAAAATACACAGGCGTACAAAACGGTATATGAAGAGTCCTGACCCTCTAGAGGAGCAGCGTTTGAAAGAACTGCAAGGAAACATAGGCAACCGTGGGCTTTTTGGCTGAGCCATAATCATTTGCTTGGAAATCTGTTCAAACTAACTGTTATGCTTCATTCTGAATCAGCAAGGTCAGATATCTTCTGAGGTGAGATGGACATGAAGTATCACATCTTCTCGGTGCCTAGAAGAGACTGATAGTGTTCTTTAGCAGGCTTGGTGCCGGTTTAAGTGGATAAGGATTCTCCTTATGGTCCATCATAGAAATTTTGTTGCAGGGTTAACACTCCATCCAGATTGATCATAAAAGCAAATATAATCTGCCTGCATCGTAAGGTGTGGCGTGTTGGCTTTTATTGGTATCACAAGTTTCACCTTTGGAAATTCTGTATGTAAAATGTTCTCGATTGGTACGTTGTAAACAATGTTTAGTGCGATGGATTTAAAATAAAACATTTTGTCATTTTTTCTCTCTATGCTCCTTTTGCATTTTCTTTTGATCTTTGCATTTTGTTTGCAAGAGATGAAAGAAGCGCAGGGGAAGGATGCCTTTTGCTTTTTCTCAAGGAAATCAATCGACATTCATTAATACAACTTGGAAGGTAAATATTATGAAAAGTCAATTGTTTCAAGTGATATTACCGGCTCAGAACTAAGAAGCACATAACTTAATCCTTTTTGAAAGATCAGTTGAACTTTAAGGTACCATAGATGTTAGGACTATTTATGTTAGTGGACTAAGTGTTAATGTGAAAATCTCTCGTTTTGAAGTGTTATCTGGACCATGCACATATTATTTTAATGTAGCAATAAATTAAAAAAGAAAAAAATGATAAAAATAATCTGAAACTGGGGAAAGAGGTACCTCCTCCGTGGATGTACCTTCCGTGCCAATTCTGACAATAAGAAATCCATGACAGTAGATAACAGATATTAGAGTGTTTTTCTGCGCTTATTCACTACCGTGTTTTAGATCAATCAATTGCAATCAATTGCGCCTTGACAAGTAAAACATATTACCTTGAAACATATTACCTTGAAACAAACTCGGAACTTGAACAGAATGCGTGCACCTAACATCTTATTGATAACTTCCGATTTCAATGTTATATACTTTGGTAATCATCGTCTCCAAAATAAATGAACCCGCAGATTTCTTGTTGTTCATTGTGCTGTGCTCCCCCCTTGTATCTATTTTCTCCCATGTTGGTTAGTTTCATGACTATGAAGTTATCGATGATTATTGGTTGCTTGGTACGATTCTATTGAATAAAAAGTTAGCTTTTTTTCTGTCTCCTTACTAGCTGAGTGGGGTAATACTTGTTGGGAAACAATTTTCAAATGTTCATATGACCCTTTTTCTTCAGCATATGGAACTGTAGGAACATATCTTTTTCTACTGAAAAAAATATCTTGCCAGTCCCGAATTGAGACATGATTAAGCAATTATGCATGTGTATGACTATTGCTCTAGTTGCAATCACACATTCTAGATATAAATAATGCATGTAATTGAAAAATTATTATTCCCTTGAATGCTGCTTCGATCTGGGAAATTGCTTTTCTGCTCTTTGAATACAATGATCTATTCCCTGGCTATGTGCTTCACATTTGGTGTAGTTGCTTCTTTATAATGCTTATAATGTTAAGAGAGTTGATTAAACTCACTACCACTGTTCTATGACACGTCTGCAGCTAAGCTGTGGCTGCTTCAAGATAGGAAGCTTGATGGCTGTCAGCTTGTTGTACCTAAGTGACTAAATTTTGTGGAGGGCCTTCAAAAGTGTTCATCTTTTACTATAGTGAACCATGGTGGTCAGTCTACTATCTTTCCTTGTACATTAATGTATTCTAACTGATGTGGAGCTTCGTCCATCCTTGTTTTTGCCTGCATAGGTTGTTGCTTATCTTTAGAAGTTTAGATGATAGTTCTAACTCATTAAGCTTTTGGTGAGCTTTTCATGGAACATAGCTTTTGGGTTGCGCAAAATGTCTATGCTTCTGTGCTTCACGATCTCTGTTGTCCAAAAGATTTGTTCTGCATTATGCTTCATGTAGATTTCACCAGGTGGTAATGTTCATTTTTACTGATTTTCCTCTGTTTGAGTTGCACCTAAACCCTGCCAATATTTCAGCCTGGCTTCTGTGCTACTAGTGCCTAGTGGAATTGGTTGCAATGGGATTCTTGACTATTTCCGTGTGTTTCTTCCGGCCCGATAGGATGGCATCACCTTGTATAAACATGAACATGCAATAGAATCGGGTATAAATAAGGGGCTTTTGTAATCTTACCCCTAATTTGCGCGTCCTGCTTGTCAGAGCAAAGTTCGTTCGAGCCTGTAGTGTTCTTAATCACTAGGACTCGGAAGTGCCTAGGAGTATGTATAGTTAGGCTTTTTTTTCTACAAGTGCAATCACTGCAGGCTTCACGAGGCAATCATATCCTGCGTTGGCATGTGATTCTGAGCTCCGTGACTCTGCGCACTTCATTGTTGAGGTAAGTTAGCGCCTTGTGATTCGTCATGCTTGGGCCAAATATTGCGGTTTGATTGCTCGACTTTTGCCTCTAGGATCGCCTTGTAATTCCCTGCGTTATGGCATTGCTCGATCTCTTTGTTCTAATGTGCGCGGTCAGTTCAGATTTCCTTCTTTATGGTTGTGCACTTGTACTAACATCTACTCCGGATTCAAGAGTAGCCTTGCGTAATGAGACGGAGGCATGCTACTTGTTGGTCTATTCTGCATGTTCACGGCCGTGACGGGGATCGCGCATTGGAGTCAGCTCGGAGTCTGGTGGACAAAAGGTAGCTGCGCATGCATCATCGAAGCCGAGAGGGGAGCCGTGTACGTACAACACATTTACGGGAGCGACTATATGTAGGCCGCTGGAAAGTGTACTGTGTGCAATGTGAAATAAACATAAAGTTAGTGTTGTGTAGTTACTGTTCCTCGTGTTCTTCCACTGAGAACTACTCGATGTGATAGATGTGCATGATAAAGCGTAGCGTGTGTACTGTGTAGGGTAATAATTCCGTGCGTCTAATGGGCGATCGGACGCGCACTTCGGCTCGTAACCGGACGAGAGGAGCCTGATGATTGCGTTCGCGAACCTGCGACCCACGTCGGCGCACGTTGCCCGGAGCCCGACACCGGAGTTACTCGTCGCGTGCCTCTGCTCTCTACGGGACAGCACACGCCGCTGCCGAGGCGCCCGAGACGGTAAACGAGCCTGGTTTGTCGCACCTGTCGCCCACGTGTAGACGACCGGGCGGGCCTCGCTGAAGCGAGGGGCGGCGGCAACGAACGATGCGCTGGAAGCCGGCGAACGCCGCCACGGTCACTTCCAGGCTTCCAGCCAGGGAGGCTTACAGGCGGGTCCCGGCCGCTGTCGGGTTCGAGCAACTTCACTGCCACTGCATAAAAATTTCATGGCGCTTTTCGGGAGATCTCAGTCATGTCGGTCTCAGCCTCACCTGCGTTGCCTCGGTTTGGGTACCCGTCCCTCATCCGCAGGCTCGCTTACCCGAGGAGGCGGAAATTACCGCAGAGGGCTCGAAGCGACACCGGAAGAATTTACAACGGTCGGCTGCACTGTTCTCATGTACGGTAGGTTCTAGGCCTCCCAGGTTTAAAATGTGACTTACCGGTGAAGCAGTAGGCCACTCGTCACGCTTTTCATACGACCCTGTTCATCTTCAAACTTCTGCAAATGGTGTTTCGTATGTTTTAAAGTTTGACAAAATGTCCAACCAATTTTGTCGAACCAATAGGATAGTTGGACATACTCCTATATGACTACCAGATGGTAGAGATAAAACAAACAAGACCGAATAGGGTGAACCAGATAGGATGTGTTTGGCGAGTAATCATTATTGTATTGGTCCTAAACTAG
Organism: Eragrostis curvula; assembly: GCA_007726485.1. NCBI lineage: Eukaryota > Viridiplantae > Streptophyta > Magnoliopsida > Poales > Poaceae > Eragrostis > Eragrostis curvula. Next base: position 19,599,952 of record RWGY01000031.1, read on the forward strand.
ATGTTCGGAGAAACCAAGGGAGCCACTAATGGATTTCTCGGATCAAAAGACGGGTATATCTTTCGTGTTATGCTCAGTTAGTGACCTTCACACTCTCATGAATGCCGTCCGAGCCCTTTTGCTGATTTTTTCCATAAAAGAACAAGCAATAACACAAATCCAAAACGAACAGAAAAGGGAAAAAGAGAACGGAGCAAAAACCGTCTCCTATAACTTCCAACAACGTCCCAAACCGAGGGGCAATCACGTAACTTCCCCTGTCCCGCGAGCCGTTTTCACTCCTGTCCTGTACCCTCCCTCCTCCTTCCACTGCAAGACCCTGCCCCCCTTCCCCCTCTGCTTTCGTCAGACTCCCAAAATCAACCCAAAACTGCGCCGCCGGGCTCGCCTCCCGCGCCGACTGCTCGGTTCTCCACTCTCACCGGACATTGGAGCGGCCCACGAGGACGGGTCCCGTGGCTAGCACTGGCGCGGCGCTCGGCGTCGAGCGGGCGGTTAACGGGCGGAGGAGATGTCCTGCTCCAAGTGGCTGCTGAACAAGAAGGGCCCGCTCGCGACGGTGTGGGTGGCTGCGTTCCGCCGCGTGGAGGCGCTGACCCGGGACGAGGTCGCGAGCACTGACATCGTCGCCTCCGTTGGTAACGACTCGATGCTGACTCGTGCAATGCGAGACCGATCTCTGTTTTTTATTTTCTTGGATGCGGTTTTTGCTGGGAGTGAGCGAGGAGACGGTCTCTCTAATTTCTGATTTTATTTGGTGCCGTGGGGGAGTTCAGGGGAAGGGTTTATTGGAGGCTTTAGGTTATGAAGCAGAACATGTGAGGAATTTAGTCAAGACAACATGGACATAAGAAAGGCATCCCTGTGGGTTTGGTGACCCTCTCTGTTTTGGTGTTTGCGGTTGTGATTTGCCATCCAGTTTTGGAGAGGTGAAGATGATTTTGGCAGTAGCACTGGGTTTTGGACAGTATACCATTTTGGGCTATTGACATCGAAGGTTGTATATGTGTTTTTCAGCAATGGCATTTGGGCATAGTTTCGAGCTTCTTGTGCCGTACCATGTGAGCCAACACTGTATCAGCATGTAGTAACTAGTAAATACTGAATTAGACGATAATCTGAAGTCTGAACTAGCGACGTTCAATTGTCGGGGAAGTTAGTAGAAAGAGGGCACCTTTCTTTTTCTAGATCATTTTTTTTTTCAGTACTTGTTCTAATAAGCTTAAACTGCTTGCTCGTTTCCTCTCACTGGTGCAGATAAAATTTTGAACGATGTCGAATCCCCACAAAGAATACTGGCACTCCTCCTCCTTGGAATCGTTAAGATATACTCCAGGAAAGTGGAGTACATCTACCTTGATTGCAATAAGCTTATTGAGACAGAACGTTTCACTGAACCAAGTACTTCAACTGGAAGATCAATGCAACGAGTTCAAAAGCAAGTGAAGAAAGCTGTTCGTTCAGGACGCCGACAAGATACGACCAAAGTCAAGGAATCTTTTCATGCTGTGAGGACTACTGAAATTTCTGGTCCGATATCAAGTGAAGGGTTCTCTTTGAGGACGGAGACAGAAATTATTGTACAAACATCTATTGTTGTTCGAGAGGCACGTGTGTCAGTTGACGTGCCAGCATTCACGAGACCGGAAAGATTTGAGCTTGACTCTTTCGATTTGGGAATTGCTGAAGACGTGTAAGAACCTGGCCATATACTAATCTCATTTTATATTTATTTGAAACGTGATTTCTTACCTACCCCTTTTAACCTATATCTGCAGAGATGATGATGACCACCATCAGTCAGGGCGTCAAGGTAGCGGTGCCCCTCTTGATGTCATTAGCATTTCCACAAATTTACATTGCTGTTTCCTCATCCATTTTGTTTGCTTGCGATACTTTAACACTTTCTAGCACACATTCATTTGTGAACATGAGATATTTTTTATTGTAGAGCACTATAGCTATGTAATGAAGCCATTTTATACATTATTTGCTTCCTTTTGTATAGAAATTTCATTGGAAGATGATCGCCATCATGCCCCATTTTTGTATGAGGTACGCAGTTTCCTCTCCTTTTATCCCCAATCAATTGTATTCCATACGAGGAATTGAATCCACAGGCACCTAGCACGATTTCAGGCTTTACCTTATGTGTTAATAGCTTTTGCGGACAAAATTTTATGCCCACCGCTTTCCTTATGACCTAGTGTTGTGAGTCCAGGAACTCATGGGGCACTCTATCCCACTAGATTGAGACTGCTCAAGGTTCTACCTGTCACCTGCCCAACACACAAGGTTTCTGTTGTCTTATATGGTGTTAGTTTTTGGAAACATCTAATTAAAAGTTAATTTCAACTCTTTTTGTGGAATGATGGGTGCACCTTTGATATGTGTTAATCCTTACTTTTCCAATAGTTTTGATGTAGTTTAGTTTGCTTCCTCTTTGTTTTCACATGAGGAACTGATGCTTAACTACTTTAAAATGGAACAGTCATATCAGAGGGCAACATGTTCATATGCTGTAGATGCTGCTTGTATTATGCCAGAATACATGTAAGTACTTTTGCTTCTTCATAATGATTTTAACAGAAGTTTGCTATATCTGGGTTTCTGAACTGTACTTCTGGCGCAGCCCTCTCCCACCTGAAGTGATTGGTGCCATTGATGAAGTGAATAATATTCTGGAGTTGAGTACCCAATGGCATGAACCTGAAAGGGAAAACCAGAATGCAGACTCTGTTTGGTTCACACCAGTGAAGGAGTAAGTGTATCAACTTTTGCCTTTTTGTTCTGGCGTCACAAGGGGGAATTTCCTCTGCTGCTAATATGAGATGAAACTGAAACAGTGTCCTTCCGCCTGAGAAGATGGAAACAATGGCTGAAGTGAACATGGATAAGGATGTGTGTACCACTTCTTCTATTCTTCTGCCAGAGTGAGTAAACAACTATCTTTTTACCCCATGATTTTTCTCCATCACTGACCTTTTACTTTCAGCTTTTAAAGTGATACTGTGGATAGATGTTGATCGAATTATGCATGCTTTGAAACAGAAGCCAAGAACAGCGAATATCTGAGAATGTTCTGGAAAATATGACTTCTGCAAGTCTGGCTGCAAATTACCCAACAACCACTGAAGAATCAGAAAACGGTTTATTCCTAGGAAAATCAAACCCAGGATCACCTGTTGGCGGATTTCAGGAGCATGAGATAGAAGAAAATGAGTTGCTAGTAAAATCAAACACAGGGCCACCTGTTGGAGGATTTCAAGAGCGTGAGGCAGAAGAGCATGAGACACTGGAACGTCCTGTCTTAAGTTGTAAAACACAGTCAATCACTGATCTTTCTCCTGCCACACCAGAGCCCTTGCCAGAGGGTATCCCGGGTGAGTTTTGCGATGAAGTTCCTGTTCCACTTGTGGCATTCCTCATACTTTCTTTGTGACTTGTGGGCTTCATTTGCTTCTGGTCCAGGGCCACCCTTGTCTCCTATGGTTAGGACACCAGCTAACATTGAGAAGCGACAAGGTACTAAAAAAAGAAAAAAAGGATTTTTCAACAAGGATGATTTTCTGCCAACAGAAAAAAAAGAGAAGCGGCCCAGGAGAAGATTAATGTTTCCAATGTTAGATGAGGTTATCGTATTACCCAATAGGTGAGCAGATCTTCTGGCTTGTTCCAATTCTTTCACTTGCTGCATTACCTGTGCATGTTCCACCTTCAATAACTGTTAAATTCTGATTTGTTTTTCGTATAAAGTGATGATAGAGTAAAAATGTGGATTGTCTCAGTAAAGTTATTTGTTGGATTAAAATAGGGCTTCTTGGCCCTATTTAACAGGAGAGAGCACATCCAGTGTGAACCGTAAATCATAATCACCATCTGAAACATAAAACCCATTTTAGTTTAAGAATTAAAATCAATATGAAAAATTCAGAATAAAGTGTTAGTTGTTTGAAACTTCAAACTTTAATTAAGTATATACAAGGAGGAAAAAGAAAGAGGAATTACTGGTAAACATGGACTGAAGTTATTTTACATCGTATTCGGTTTTTGCAACTCTGTTGTGTTTTACTTGAAATTCTGCATTAGCTGAGTAGACTTCTCTAACTGATTACGAGTATAAAGCAGAAAGCGAGACCCAGAGAAGTCTACTATAGTCAAACTAGTCCTAGAAGTCTTTGCTGTGCGAGTTTCATTGTTATCATTCCAGCCACCTGAAGACACTTTGGGTGCTTGGTTTTCCGCTTTTCTCATTTCCTTTTTTGTTGGGAGTTGGAGATGGTGAGCTGTTCTTTCCTCTAAGTGGCTCTCAGAATACTAACATGGTACTCTTTTGGTAATACGCTTTCCTTGTTATAGCATGGTGAGAGATGCATTAACTGATACAAGTGATTTAATACGGAGAAGAAAGAAGGCCCCAAACACTTATCTTGATATTTGGAAGACGGCAAAGATTGGTTCCCTGCCAGATAACTTGATGGATCCGCTGATTCCATGTAGGTCAATGATTCATCCATTAGTCTACTACGCATAACCATTTCTTGAAACTTAGACCACAATTCTGTGTCATTTTATTTTGATTTGACAGATCAAACAGTCTACCTTGCTAGCATCACTACGGTAGAGGCTCCTGAAAGTTCATGTGGGGAACCAGTTAAAGCGAGAAGGCGTCTTTCGTACAAATTTTCTGAGTCAAGCCGTTCTTGCATGGATGCTGGAGCTACAGAACGAGAAACCCTTCCTGATGAACCAAGAATTAGAAAATTGGGCGAGCCAATAAATTTTGAGTCTACTGTTGGCTGTTACACAGAAAGTGGATATTTTCAAGATGATGCTTGTGGACGTAATGATGATATAGCCAAAGAGAAGGGCATACCAGTCAACAGAGATGAATCTAGTTCAGTAGTACCACCTGATGATACAGCCAAAGAGAAGGGCATACCAGTCAACAGAGATGAATCTAGTTCAGTAGTACCATCTGATGATACAGCCAAAGAGAAGGGCATACCAGTCAACAGAGATGAATCCAGTTCAGTAGTACCATCTGATGATACAGCCAAAGAGAAGGGCATACCAGTCAACAGAGATGAATCCAGTTCAGTAGTACCATCTGATGATACAGCCAAAGAGAAGGGCATACCAGTCAACATAGATGAATCAGTATCTACTCCGTTGCACAATGAAGCATTATATGTTGCTCTAGATAATATCGATGAGGTAAGCAAGTGTACATATCACACTCTGGGTAGGATTGTCGATGATATTATAATGAATGACACATTTGCAATAACATCCATTTGCAGGATACTCCTATGGATGAAGAGAATACCAGAAATGAAGGTAATGCTTGTGCTTATGCTCTACTGTATATAAGTTTGTGCTTTGTCAAGCTCTTATATGTACATTTTTGTTTTGCAGGTTTGCTGAGCTCAGCAAGAACTAGGTATTTATTGATCTTGCTTACAGCTATTTCATCCTGCTCTTAGACTGTTGCTTATCGAAATTTACTTATTTTAGGAAAGTAGCAGGATTCCTCCATCAATGGTTCCAGGACCTTAACAGCAAGCAAGGGAATAATTCTTTAAGTCTCAACCGTGCCCTTGAAGGGAAAGAGAAGAGAACTTCTGCCTTATTCTTTTATGAAACTCTGGTATGTTTGCTGTAGCTTCCTACATGACTGTCTGTGTGACTCCTTGTTTCTTTCTTTAAGGACTAGCTGGTAAATTGAGATATGATAATTCAAACTTTGTCTACAATTCTGAATATGCATTATCCTTTCTTCCTTTGTGTGTGCCTTTTTTTTTATTTTGAATCCTTTATTCCTTTATGACCAAATTCACGTCTCACAATGTGAATCTTGAGCATTTCATTTGATTTGTTGCATCCATTCCACCATAATTCCATTCTGTTAATCAAAACATCTTATACTAAGTTGCTAGAGAAATCCTTGTATCCTTGGCAGGTTTCATTGATATTTTTGTTCTGCAGGTTCTGAAGAGCCGTGGGCTCATAGATGTCAATCAAGAAAAGCCTTATGAGGACATCATGCTCTCACGAACTCCGCAGTTTGAAGCAGAGCTCCAGAGACCGAGCAGTGGGAACTAGTCGTTTGATTAACTTAGCATGCTCCTTTGTCAGGGTGGCTTGCTTTATGACAAGACCCGATCCAGGCTTTCACCCTGTTACCTCCTGTAGTTTACTTAGATAGTGGTTCAAATGTATATATGAGCTTTAGCTAGCTAGGAAGCTACATAGGATGTGGCTAAGTTTATGTTTTTAGTGCTAACTTAAACAGTAGTTAGTGTAGTAACAGATGTAACATACAGTTTTCTCAGAGAATCTTTATGCCCTCGCCAGGAAACACCCTGGGAAGCATCTACACATGATCATGTTTATGTACGGATCTGTTGTTCGGAATTACTTTTGTTCTGATTCTAAAGCAGGGAAAGCATTACCTGTTATTTGATGAAGATGAGAAGGCGATTGTATGTTACTGCAGCGATCTTTTAGTGATAAATCATAAATGAGCCCTATTTGAAGGGCTGGGACTTAACCTTCCTAAACTAGGGTGTAGCCTTTGTATTTCCACACAAGCATCAGCTCAAAGTATACAAGAATTTTGAGCAGGCAATCTTTCCCCCCTTTTTTCCCCCTTCTTTTTCTCTTTCAGAACACGGAGTCTGTTTTTCTTCCCTCTGTAAAGTTAAGTCAAGGTTCTGGGATGAGTGATGTCACATGGTGGGCGACAGCCGATAGGTGTGAGGGCCGCGAGGAGACGTTGTCACTTGTCAGGGATCAGAAACACAGGCCTTTTGTTCTTGGAAAACCTGTGAGTTTAGGTTCGATTCGGTAATTATCAGTTTTGTAACAGTGAATATGGGTTACGATCTTTGTGATCTTTAGCGAAATGCAGTGAAAAAGTCCTCTTTGTTTGAGCCTCCATTTCAGTGAACCCGCCCGCGTGCCCAGAGGCCAGAACACGACGTCCTCGACTCACTGCTCCCGCTCTGGGCGGGTACCCTGCCTGTTCTGTTCAGAGCCCACGCCCTCATCCTCGCCACCGGCCTCGCCGCGGAAGCTACCCTCCTTGCGCATTTCGTCCTCGTCCACTTTCGCCCCGCTGCGCGCACCCCTTCAACGCCCTCATCTCATCTCCCACCTCAGTCTCTCCGGCGACACCGCCTTGGCGCACCTCGCATCGGTTCCCTCTGGGCCCGACGGGTGCACCCGCCCCCGGCGCGCTCAAGGCGTGCGCGCGGCACGGGATCGCAGCGAAGGCTGGGTTCCTCGGGTTCCTGCCGGTCTGGAGCGCGCTGGTCACGCTCAACGGCGCCTGCGGCGAACGCGGGGACGCGAGGAGCGGAGGGCGTTCGACGAAACGGCGGAGCGGGTCTTCGTGTCGTGGACCGCGCTAGTCTCAACGCATGTATAAGATTTTACCACCGTATGATACAGGTGTTCTCAAACACAGCTGTGGATTATTATTACTCCCTGAATATGTATGGAAATTTATGGGGCTTGAAGTGTTCTTAAGGGACATGACTCGGCCATGTTCTGCTATCCAGCTGTCAATTTGTTACTTTGATGAAGAGTATTTTCTTTTTAACATAGCCTCAAGAACAAATTTGATACATCAAGTTTCCCTCACTGAAGATGTAGAAAGTTCCAATATGGTGGACACTAAAGCTAATTTACTTCAAGTGTCTTGTTTTGCACTTGCAGGTGTGGTAAACAATTTTTTAAATGATGCTATATTTCAAGGCCCAGCTTTTACTATCGCTTCGCAATGTGCCTGGCCTTTTGCATCTTCTCACATTTGATATTTCTTCTCGCAGAGCACTACCGGTGATCCGATATTTATTTAATGTATCTTCTACCTCCGCATCCGTTTTCCCTTTGGCAATTGAAGAACACTGCCGCAATAGGAGGTCCAAGATTATAAACTGCGGAAAAGTCTCTTGTGTTGAAATTTGGTCTCCATCCTGGTGCATAAACAGTTTGCTGGACAGATTGGCGGAAGAGTACAAAGACAAAGCGATGTATTCCAGCAGTCGGCTTTGGGCTTTCATAACCGACAACTTCAGTTCCTGTAGTAAAATTTGTGCAAACATGTTGAAGTGCGTCAATATGAATGTTTCTCTCATCTGTGAAAATACTGTCAGAAAAACAATCATGTAATATAACTTAGGTTGTAAAAAGTGGGAATTGCAGCAATGCACACATTGAGCTTGCAATACAATTTTTCCTGGACCTATCAAATCCACTCTTACTGGAATTAGTTTGCACAACTTTACTGCGATCATAACTCAAAGGATTATCTGCCATAGATTGATGTGGAAAATTGACAGCCAGCTGCTTGCTATTGAGGTACACCTATTTATTGATAGCTATTCTCCTTCCTAACTTAGCACCTATAATTACCACTTTGATTTTTTTCCCCCATAAATATGCCCTTGTCCATTTTCAATTACATCAAAGTATGCCATATAATTCCATCATGACTGATGACATGCATTTATTTTACGAACTTAGATAACTCTTAATTCATGAAAATATTCAAACTAAGGAAGCAAGTATGCGAAGAACCCACCTTGACTAGCATTTGTTGATTCTGGGATGTCTGTCACCAACCTGTGGCATTTACATAGCACAAGCATTACTTCCTTTTTGGAGTTGTCACGTCATACAAGCTGGAATTATATAGTTGAGTGATTTCTTATAATTACGAAATGTTGCAGATCTTACCAATGAAGGTATTCTCTTTTTGTTGGGTTGCTTGGACTTGGCGAGTCTGGATCCACCATCACCTAGTAGCAAATTAGCTTGTTATTTTGTGTAAAATAATTCTTTTTAGCTTTTATATAACAGGCCTCTTATCACGCAAAATAAGGTTACGTTTTCTGATATGTCCACCGCAATTCGTTGTTATATATTTAGATAATTACGCCGACATTGTTCTCTAACAGGCACAATCTTGATTTCAACTTATTCATTCACTTCCATGCATTATGGAGATAAGACAATTGCTGTAATTCTCTTGAATTTGCCTAATCCAGACTTCTCGTAGTACACGAGACTAGTATTGCTGCATCTAATCATAATTATTTAAGATTCCTGTACTGCTTGAAGGACATGCAAAATTTTGATTCTAATCGGCACAAATAACATGATGCAGGTCCATGTGCTGACCGTATCAAACATATGAAAGATTTATGAAACAAAATGGAAATGCAGGATTCTTTTTCAATCCACGGAAGAGCCTGTATACAAAAGTTGAGATTCTTTGCTTTCAGTGTGCTGTGGCACTGAAAACTACCAAAGGGGATGAACTCCAAATGCAATATCACAACTAAGAGATTGTATCGTAACTTTACGAGGGAAGGTTATAAATTGTTAGTCGGTTGATCTTGTGTGGTTAAGCATATGTTTTCTTCGTTGGCACAAATATACAAATACCGCTCAATGTAGTAATAAATTAGTTACAGACTTACCAGAGTATAAAGGTTCCTCACATCACGCCCAGCAATTTCAATCCTTGGTTCATTTGCTACTTGTGACGGCTTCAGCTCACATCCGTTGGTCAGTTCCTTGTTACCGTATAGAACCTTAAGTGATGCTGATTTGATAAATGGGTCCAAAATGTCACCAACTACATGTCCTACGACTAGTGGGTCCCTTGACATGGTTGATGAGGAATGATGATTTTGAGCTGCTATGTAAGAAGGGGTTGTGCTCTAGAGCCTTTTTCTTTTTTCAGTAGGCTTGTGCACTAGATTACAAGGAAGTTGACTTGGCCTCAAATGTGAACTTGGGTACTGATTGGTGCAGGTTTCTGCCCCATTTATACTTGCAACCTGAAGTGTTGAAGGCATTCATGATATCTGGAAACTGTTTGCTACAGATGCCTTGGAATCTTAACTTTAACATGTATAATGATATCAGTCGTCATCACTTGAAATATGTAGGCTTGTCCACTATCTAAGCTTGCAAAAATAGGAGTGTCTGTTGCAATTTCACATAAATGAATAAAATCTGATGACCACGCTCACTTATTCCCTATATCTGGAACCCTAGAAATGACACGTTCCTAGTGAAAAGTAAGTTGCCTTTTGACTTCTCTATCAGGTTGACACCTCATCGTCTTCTTTTTCAGCATGAACATTCCCTCACTGTTGTTTAATAAAGTTTTAAGTGAATGGGGCAAGCAAGCATCAGCTACCCTAGTACTTGGTGACTGGTGAGCTTCTATTTCTTTGATTTATACAGGCTAGAGTGGGCATACTTGAAAGAAGCTAGAGACCTGATTATTAGTCCTGAACCATCTCAGGTGCTGGCCTCATTCTTCAGGTAATGCAGGTACACCTGGCCATTTCTTTAATAGAGTGTACATACTAAAAATGTTTCTGTTTTATTGTTATTATAGTTATGACCGTCTTCTCAATATTATACTGCAATGATAAGAAAGTGTTAAGGAATTTCAGTGACACTTGTTCGTTATCTTCTCCCAACATAATGATTTGTTTCTTCAATGATAGTGCTTTTACCAAAAATAGATGCCTGGGAAGCGAATTGGTGGTACAGCTGTGTGGTTTAATTCGGTCAATGCGCATCTAGAATTCAGAATCAAGTATTGTTCATCCTTCAAGTATGATAAACCAGGGCTTCAGTTTTGATGCCAGGTATTATTTTGGTATTTGTATTCATATCTGTGCAAATCTTTTTTTGTCCAAACTTATTAATCCATAGCTATGTCTGTTATTTATTCCCGCCAAACGGAATCTAACTCAAGGGATTAAGTACTCAATATAAACAGCCATGTTCTGTTTGATTATCTGCATGATGAATGCATCTGGTACTACAATATAATATTCTGCTGCATAATTCACTGTCTATCACATTTAATTTGTAACCGCGTCCATAATATGGGCAATAAACTTTGTAGATTATCCGGCCACTTACCTAAGGTTCATTTCGCTCGGCTGCTCGTTTGACTTCACTCATGTAACTGTCATGAGGATTCACCTGGAGCATCTCCGATGCTCGTATGTGGCAGGTGCTTAACAGGTAGTTAATGTTGATTGTGACTTACAGTTATGGTTGCATGTGGTTCTCACAAATCTCGTGATCTCATCGTACACCATACATCTGTCCTAGTTTGTCTGATGCAATCTGATCTCTTAAGCTCCTCATCCAGCTTCTGATGAACACGAACAGAGGTGCACTTGACTTTTGACATATCTTTCCAGCCAGCCTTCCAGGTTTCTGATAGAATATGATTTCTGAAATAAAATGTCCTAATCCTTTGTATCATGAACATAGCAGGAATATGTCTGCGGACTTGGATGGGCTTTAGGTAAAGAGGGACGGAAAGCGGAGATAGATAAGGTATACCACATTTGTTTCTTGATTAATAGGGGTCCATGGAATCCTGTTTTATTCTTGCATTTACTGGAGTACTTCATAGGTTCCATATCAGCCGCCTTCCTTCTGAATCGTGTTCCCACTTGCAAAATGCAGGCATGTAGCTAAGTTACCCGCTGCAGCTTCAGCCTTCCGTCAGAGTTTGACTGAAAGATCTCATTCAGTGACTAGGCGTTCTGTCATGTCCTGTTCCACTGAAAGTAGAGTGTATTCTCTAACTGCTGGATATGCATGGCATTTTTCTGAGAAAGGGCCAGAGCAGGAAAGGCAAAGAACTGAGGGGGTGTTCGTTTCATAAGGGTCTAAAATTTAGAGGAGTCTAAAAAAAAGAATCTTATCATTTAAGAGTATTAAATAAAGTTTAATTACAAAACTAACTGCAGAACCCCTAGTCTAATTCGCGAGACGAATCTAATGAGGGTAAGCAATCCATGGTTAGACGATGGTTACTGTAGCATGACTGTAGCATGACTGTAGTAAAACATAGCTTACTTAGGCTCGTTATATTCGTCTCGTAAAGATGTACCCATCTGTAAAAAGGTTTTGTCATTAGACTTTATTTAGTACTAAATTCTCTTTATTTAGAGGTCTCTAAAATTTAGCGCTAAAAGAAACGAACAGGGGCTCAGCTACGTGGACGAAGTGAATCGTCAGATCGGGGGAATCCATGGCCGAACTGTCGTTGGCATGATAATCTTGACCGGAGAACAATGCACCATGCCCGTTCACGTGGGCGTATCCCATTCGTCCCGTGACGGATGGGACTTGCAGAAATAGTGGTCCGCGTGGGTTGCCATCGCTGCAAATGGACAGCTCTTTTGGGGTAAGTCTCAGTACTCGAAATCCCAGAACCGTGGTGGCATGGAATGGTAAGGTTCCAAGAACGGCGGAATGATCCCCTGCTAATCTGGTGTACTATCATCCAGTAGACGAGGGGGAAATGGATTGGATGCATTCTGTCGCCGAAATTATTGGCGCAGGGCAAGATTCTTTCCATTGCGCAGCGCGGACAGGATTCGATGGATAAGCCAACTTTTCCAGCAAGTTGTCCATAGAACGCTTGTACTAGCCTCACGGCTGTTCAGTCCACTGAGTCCTTTTTCTTCTTCTTCTTTTCTTTTTTTTTTTGTTTGAATTCAGTCCACTGAGTTCGATTGACCAGAAAACAACACTAGTATTTTATATTTACCTTTGGATGAGAAATATGAAGTTACTAGTTTGTTTCTTTGAGATGTATAGCAAACTAGATTGGACGAGATGGCCGGACAGACTAGTACTAGTCTTTGCCCTATGATTGGCTAGTGTACGCGCGACTGATTGAATCATAGGGCAGGCAATATGGAGTAAAGCTTGTATCCCGCATCTCTATATATATATACAGGCAATATGGAGTAAAGCTTGTATCCCGCATCTCTCTCTCTCTCTCTCTCTCTCTCTATATATATATATAACTTGTATCCCGTCCTTCTAAACTTTACTGCGATTTCTGATGTAGTTGACGTTTCTAAACATCCATTTAAAAAGGAAAATGACGACACAATTGCATTCAATGGACAAATATCCACATTGTCCGGACGAGGCAGAACATTGATAAGCTTAGCAAAGTTGCCGGCAGTATGAAACACAGAATTGGGGCCAATAAAACTAGCCATCAGTTTCATGTTTCAGAGTCATTTAGAAACGATCGTAAGTCGCAAAATATAGAAATAGCACACTAAGGAGTCCAAAAGTCGCTCATTAGAAATTCTACATTGCAAAGAAATCTGCAAATTGAGTACTACCTCATTCTCGAGATTTCAGCAATTTACACATCGGAATAAGTACTAGTACACGTTTGCATCGCTACCAACTTTATTCCGCTCTGCTGCTCGCCATGGCAACTGTCTTCGAACCTTCACAGACCAATGAAAAGAAGGCCGTATCTTAATTACGACAGTTCATCTTCCATCCATAAAGTTTCTTTAGGGGAAGAGCTCGGCAAGTCTTCTCGGAAATTACAGGCAGTCATCACGCTTTAATAAGCAGAAGTAATAGAAACAAGATTTATTCGTATATGGAGTGAATCATGCGTCTGCCCATGCCCATGATCCACTACTGACATAAATGATCAATACTGAGGACAGCAACCAGGCTACTCAATGCAGTGAAGAACCATGGATTCCTTAGCATCTTTTCAGTCCCACTGCAAATTCAAAGCAGAAAGGTTAGAAATTCTGCACAGAAGGAAATGTTTTCTTCCTCAAAAGCTGAATATAATAGAGGTAGCATCAAGCCAAAATAACCAAAAGATCTCACTCGACTCTGTATTCAGTGGGATCATACATCACTTAGAATTTGAAACGTCAGTGCAATATGGTACAAAGAACTGCTATATGCTAGAGTTCTGGCAATGTGGCGGTAACTAGAACATGTGAATGATATATTCAAATGCAAGGAGACAACCATTATACATGAATAGAAATAGAGTATTATTCATAAACAAATACACAAAAGTATTTGGCATTTTTACTTCTGATAATTAGCGACAATTATGTAATTTGTCATCGTTTGGGGCTTTGGGCCTTCAAAGTGATCCTTTCTAACACTGGGCAATGCTGGTCTATGCATCACGCAATGCTGCAACACCACAGTAATCCAGTTCAGAACATACTTGTCATAGAGAGTAAAATAACATGGCAAAAGGTCGTCATTGCAAAGAACCTAAATACTACTGTTGCAAGGGCAAACATGACCAAAAAAAAAGGTTACAAGTTCGAAACAAGCATGCAATTATTACACAGTGGCACGGTAAAAAATAAGGGTCAAGTTTTGATGAGCAAACAAAAATGAATGAAATGTTAGCTACAATAGAATATTGCCAGATGTTAACAGTTATAATCAAAATCTTTTATACAATTGAACAATGAAAATCTGTAATGTATTTGAGTCGAGTATATTCTTTTTGCAGTCACAGAATGTCTATTGCTTATCACAGGAACAACATTGAAACAAAATGGGGTGTATTACTGAACTGATGAACAGAGATAGGGTTGTGAACTTCTAAATTGTCTTCACCACAAATTATGCCTTTTGTTTAACCATCAGCCACCTATATACAGAAGTTCTTCTTGATAGGCGGACAGCCATCAGGATGTTCCTTTGTTCATCTGAAGATAAGCCAGCTTTCCTAAAACATATAAAAAGGGCAAGTGGGTCAGAAATTATTTTGATTAGTTGGACTGTAAGAGGATGTGCAGCACTGAGATAAAACGGACTTAGGCACTTTGCATAATATAAGTGCACAAACATGATGAAGCAGCTAACAACCTAGAAGATAGCTGGACATTATTCATGATGAAGCTCTGCTTCCATTTGTGCAACTTGACTGCATGCAGCACCAAGAAAGGTCGTACAAGACTCGACATAGTCTCACGAATCAATCTGGTAGTTCTATTATGTTGCTTTCAATCCTCTGCTGTTTCCTTAAGCCATCCATGAGTTGCACAAACGCACATTCTTGTCCTATACTCTTTGCTTCCTGGAAATCATAGGGATTTGGATCCAGATTGCCCCAACTAAAACAAGCTCTTAGGGGGCAATACTATCATTTGCACGAGTGTACAACAGCTCAGCTTTACCCTCCATCAAAAGATTTGCTGCCCGGCCAGTGCACGCCCTGATCCAATACACTAAATTATTAGTCATCCTCGAGTAATAAAAAAAATGGCATAAAACAGCATGACAGTTAAAATGGTAAGTGCAGGATACCAATTACAGCAACTTCATGTGAAGCTAAAAGTGAGGACACAATATTAACGCCAAACAGCAGAAGCTGCTTGAGGTAACACCTGTATTATTCTGTTTGGATCTACAGTGTGGACAAGCTGAACTGGAAAGCTATTTAACAGCCATTATAATTTATTAGTGAATCAAGTCCAATTTGCTAGTATTGAGCCACTATCCTGCAAAGCTAGGTTTCAGGAAAAGGAAGTTTGTCTATAAATGTCATTGGTTGGATATGATACAAAGGTATGGAGTGACTTGCTTGGTTGGTGCACATTTGGCATCCCAAATTGCATACTAATGGGAAGGTGTGATCAAACAAAAAAACAATCTAAAGGTTCAAATCAACATAATAGTATACGGCTTCGCGAGACAGATGGAATTGTTTAGGGGCTTAATATGCTGCTTTGCCTAAGAACGATACTTTAGCAGCTATGTGATAAGGGAGACTGACCTCATGACATATGCTGTAACATAACTGGAGGGCTTCATTCCACTTATTCACTTCGATTAGTCCCATTATGAGCCAAACAAAAACACTTAGCTCTGGGACGACACCATTCCTTATCATTTCACTATATAATTCAAACGCTTTTTCAACTTGAGATGCTAAACAAAGTGCCCGGATTAATGAAGCGTATGTGTCCTTGCTGAAGTTTAGAGATGATGAGACTTCCATCATCTCTTTGTGCAACTCCAAGGCTTTCTCCAGTCTGCCAGCCTTGGAGAAACTATCAATGAGCATCCCATAAACAGGAGCTATTGCTGCAGTGCCATGTAACTCCATCTCCTCCAACAATCCAAGAGAGGCTATAAACTTTTTGCTGTAACCTTGAACTGCACAGCGGTATCCTTGCAAATATTTCGGCCAGTAAGTCTGCTTCATTTCGCTCAGCAGTGAATGGGCCTCATCCAAAAGGCCAGCAGCACAACAATTGTTTATCAATACTCTGTAGGTAACATAGTTGGGAGCACATCCTTGTGTGCTCATTTCTTTAAAAAGCTTAAGACTTGTATCAACTTTACCAGCTTTACCCAATCCATCTATTAGAGCAGTGTAAGTGACAACATTTGGGCTGCATCCCTTCTTTTTCATCATTGACAGCAGCTTTAAGGCCTTTTCACTTTCACCTAATTTACAAAGCCCATCGATCATAGCTGTGTAAGTGACGACATTAGGGGTGCAAGAACCCTTCAACATTTGAGAGAGAACTTTTATGGCAAGATCAAGCCTTCTGTCCTTGAACATCGCATCGATTAAGGAGGTGTATGTATGCACACTAGGCAAGTACCCACACTTTGACATTCTCAGAAATACCTCCTGAGCATCATCAATCTTTCCAACTTTGCAAAATCCATCAATCAAGGCATCATATATAATGTGATTGGGCTCGCACCCAGTTGATAACATAGCATCTAGCAATTCGTGAGCATCAGCCACCTTATGAGCTTTACACAAACCATCTATGAGTGCACCATATGTGACAACATTTGGTGTCACGGTGTCTGCACCCTCACCTTCAAAGTAAAAATCAGATTCTTCATTATCAGAAGTTCCTTTCAACCTGGCATAAATTTCACAAGCCTTTTGGATTTCACCTGCCTTACAGAGGCCATCAATTAGTGCGCTGTACGTAATAGTATTGGGATAACAGCCAACATCAACCATTCTGTGAAAAATGGCACTAGCCTGAGGTAGCTGCTTTGCTTTCAGGTACGCATGTAGCAGTGCAGTGTATGTTACTACATTAGGGGAGCAACCGGAACTCCTCATCTCATCAAACCAACTCTGCGCCTGTTCAATTAGACCAGCCTTACAAGAGCTATCAATCAAAATTGTGTATGTGTATACATCCGGGTTAACACCGACCTTCTTCATCTCTTGGAACAAAAGGAAAGCCTTTTCTACCTTCATAGCCTGACACAGAAAAGTGATCACCTTAGAGTATGTGCTCGTATCAGGTACAAAACCTTTTGTCATCATCACCTTAATGATCTGGAATGCCTTATCAAACTTTCCCATGCCACAAAGGCATCGAGCGAAATTGGCAGTGTTAACCTTGTTAAGAACACAACTAGAGGCCAACATCTCCTCGTAAACTTTCTCTGCCAAAGCCAACAAGTCAGGACCTGGCAATTCATCTCCTCCACAAATACTTCCAATAAAAATGTTGTACGCAACATAACCAGGAGGGCAACCACAAGCAGTCATCCTCTGTAAAAGTTTGTATGCATATGGATAATCCCCAGCATTGCAATAACTATGCACAAGTGAATTAAACAAGGAGGGGTTTGGATTGCAGCCCTCCTTCATCATCATGTTGATTATCCTCTTGCACCAGCCAATCTGCTTCTTCTCCAAAAATCCAGAGAGAAGTGTCCTATATGTGACTACATTGGGAACGCACAAATTGCACCGCATCCTGTGGAGGAATGAAATCGCCTCATCAAAAAGGGAGGCCTCCATCAGTCCACTGATCATCTGTGTGCACAACACAGTGTCAAGCTTGCAATCTTCCCTCTGTATCATGTCAAGCGCATCGCCTGATCGCCCCTCCTTGCATAGCGCCTGTGCAAAGCATCCGACCGTGAACCTATCCATACAGAACCCCGACTCTGACATCTCTCTTTGCACCCGAAATCCCATGTCCACCTGCCCCGCAGTTGCTAGCACCTGCACAAGAGCATTGTAGGTTGCACTAGAAGGCCTGTATCCGAAATTCTTCAGCCTTCCGAGCTCTTCCAGCGCCTCGCCCCACACTCCACGGCGGCAGCATCTTCGAACAAGCACATTGAGCAATCTGCCGAGCACCTCACGGTCATCCTCCCCAATCTCCCTCAGCAGCCTGTCAGCGGTCTTGGCACGGTCGTCAAACTCCAATACCTCGGCGAGCGCGTCGTAGCACGCGCCAGTGTGGCTGTACCCCACCTGCCCTTCAGCCCAGAGGAAGAACCTGACGCATAGCTCCGGGACGCGCACCAACCGGAGCACGGCTACCACAACGGCGTCGGTCAGGAACTCGCGGTGCCGCCGCAGGAACCGCTCCGCCTTGCCGTTGAAGTCGGCACCGTAGGCTCGGATCGCCTTGGAGATAAGGACAGCCTCCGGTGGCTGGAGGGCGGCGGCGGGGAGGGGAGGGGTGGGCTCCTGAAGAAAGGAGAAGTCTTTCGGCGAGAGGCGGGATCGGGGATGCGTCTCGGGTGCATCAACGAGTCCAGCCAATGTGTCGTCGGAGTCGGCGGCGTGGGAGGACCAGGCGCGGCGCAGGGAGGCGCGTAGGGCTGCTACCGCCGCCGCGCGGCGACTGATCATGGGGCGGCAGCGGCACTGGTGAGGGCGTATATGTCCTGAGATAAGGATCGGGAGGTAGAAGTGGAAATGGAGGAGGTGGCGGAGATTGGAGCTCCGGCCATGGAGGTTTTGGGGCGGCGGAGGTGGGGGATAAACCCTAGGGAATGTGAGGGCATTTTCGAAAATCAAGTTCAGAGAACTGCTCTGCAGGCGGGGCCCAACTGCAGTGGCTCAAGAGCAACGTCAGGCCCAGGCCGAGGTCCACCCCAACAGGCCAACAGAACCACACCTCCCTCATCCCCCGTCCCCTCTTCGTCTCCGCAGCTCCGCTCTCTTCCCCATTCGGATTGTTTCTCTTTGATTGCTTTGCTAAGCAGTTGGCCGATTTACTGCACCACTAGTCGTCAACCTTAATCGTCTGCAGAGTGAATCAACAGGATATTGGAATCTCTGGTTTGAGTGATTGAGAAGTTGGGTTGGCACGCCACCTGTTCGACGTATTTCCTCTACAGAGTGGTCAACACCATTCGGATTTGCTCCGGTGAGTTTAAGCTTCATTGCATGCACAGATCATGCTAGTTGCTCTTACTTTTGCCTCGTTTGGACCGGCATTTTGATTTGCTTTTGAGTGCTGAGTGCTGCGCCACAGCAACCCCCCCCCCCCCCCCCCCCCCCCTCTTCCCCGCTTCGCGCCCGCTACCACGCGCCCAGGCCCCTGCGCTGGCCGAGCTCGCGCGCGCCGCTGCTGTTGCCTTGTCCTGGGGTGACGCGGTCCAGTCGGCGGTTAGCTGCAGGGCGTTGCCACACGGCCCGGCCGCTGGACCTGCCCGCTGTTGCTTGCGCACGCACTGTTGCTAGTTTGCGCGAGCCCGCCGCCGTACGGCTACTAAGGCTTGGACGAGCCTGCTTGCTTGGCAATGTTGCTTGGTTGCACAACGAGCCGCTGCTTATGTGCGTGCTGGTCTGTTTGCTCCTTTTTTTTTTTTGGGGGGGGGGGGGGGGGGGGGGGGGGGGCAAAAATGGTTGTGGTCTTTTCACTTCTCTTTTGTGATTTGTGGACTTCTGGCAATATATAGTTCATGATTAATACATCACATGGTTCAGACAATATAGATGACATGATTAAGATGATAATAAGTACAAAATATAGCCTTTGGAATTGTTAGTTACAAAATATCGATAAAATTGAGTTGATTGGAATACGGGCATTGCTGATTTAGGGAACTGATTGGAGTGCACTGAAAAGTAGGGAACACAAACAGGATTAGGAATTCCCTATTCAGGAAGGCAGGGAACCAAATATGGAGAACGGTTTGGAGTTGCTAGACATGTGGGCTTCAAGATTCAGTGCTCCTAAGTTAGTTAAGATTGCTCCGTTACAGTTCTTTCCTGACAGATCTCTATATCACGGTAGCCTGTACTGTTGGAATTAGCCGGACTATTATGCATTGAGCCATGATTCGTGTGTCATCTTTCCAGATTCAGAACTGGATTAAGTTTTTGTGTGTGTGTTGGGAGAGGGGGGGAGGGAAGGGGGGGGGGGGGGGGGGGGGTATGAGGCAACACCTCAATAGCAACTATAAATTGGCTCACATTATATGAGTATAAATGTATAATGGTATCGAATGAACCACTGTACACTGTTACAGTGTTAGTGGCTAAAATTATGCAGCCTCCAACTACGTATGTTGACGTGTGGGATGGCTGTAAACTGGTAGAACCATTTCAAGCATTCCTGTATCTAGCGAATTCACCCCTTTGCTGCTAGAATTTTCAGCTATTTGAAATGACTTGGTAGAGTGATATTATATTTCTACTTGGGTGAACATTTTTTTTACCTGCACTATTTTGATATTTATGCACAATACCGTCTATAGTATGTAGTGTGAATCCTTGGTGTTCATTATTGGAGTCTGCTGGTTTCAGTTGAGTTAGTTTGTTTAGGCAACACCGTGTGGGTAGCTTGAAATTAATTCAAATTAAGATTGCAATGTCATGACGTGAACCACTGTATATTGTATTGGCTTTACTGTCTCCAGCCATGCATGTTACTTGCTACCTAATGCACCACTTCATTAATATTTTTTTAAGCTATTAGAATTCAGAAATGCCTTGGGAAGTGGTATTGAGTTCCAGTAGTAACTTAAATCATGCTGCATTTTTATATCATCGGAGCGAGGGACAGGCTCAATTATTTTGCATTTTGTTTGCCTTGTTATGTTCTCTCTTTTCGTTATAACTTGTACATACAATGTTTGTCTTGCCGGCATGATTTCCTTCCAACCTATCAATATATATGCTCCTCAAAACATATTCATTTGTATGCTCTGGCAATTTCTGCTATATATGTACAATATAACCTCTGATGGCATGCCATCTCATAAAAAAATGGTCATGCAGTGCAAAAGTCTCAAATGGCATGTACACAGCCTATTGCCACTGGTCTTGCTAGCTACGGGCTATATGCAGAGTCAAGGGCTATCTCACGGAGCTTTAGGAACTTCCCACGGAAATCCTCTTATAAGTTTCTCAGAATCCGTGCAGTGCAAGGAAATGATGGGCGTCGGAAGCTGGTTGACATCATCCGAATCATCCCAGAACTCTCAAGGGACTATTTTAGAAGCCGGTCGAGAAGAGCTCTTTTTGGTGGCATCTCACTGCTGGGTGGCTTCTATGTTGCACAGACAATATCTCTGTCCTTTGGTGCATTGGGTGTGAATGATGTTATAGCTTCAGTTGTTTGTGTCCTGCTGGCTGAGTATGTGACAAAGTTCTACTACAGCCGTCCTAAGGTTACATTTCCTGTTGCACTCCTCAACAATTTCAAGATGGGTTTCACATATGGCCTCTTTATTGATGCCTTCAAGCTTGCTAGCTGATCTGCTCTACATGCTGGCTGTATGGTATACTATAAGGTTTTACTGCAGGGACCTATAACGTTCCTTGGTGCACATTGTTTGTATAGTCTTGAAAATACTTCATCCTTCAAGGAATTCATCTCCGCAAATATGCATACTCGTAGCTAATCTAAGCTAATTCTGAACTGATTGACAGTAAAGTTGGCTTTGGATTACTGGCTGTTGATTCTGTTGCACAAATTTATAAAGCCCATCGGTAGCATCAGTCAAGCATTGGAAGTTTTATTGATGTTGTATAAATGTATATTTTTGTCTGTTCACAATTTTAGGTGATTGTGAACATTATTTTGATTCGTTGGGCTAAATAAGGATTCTTAGCTTGTGTAAGTCCATGATCCCATTGTAATGTACTCCCTCCGTTCTCCAACTCTAGATGTTTCCGGCCAGACGAATGAATTGAAAACAAACTAGGATGCTCTGTCGGAACGGCAAGACTTGGAGAACGGAGGGAGTATGCTGTAACGTGATGTTGTAATATACTCTCTGAAATCTGCTTACATGTTTCGCATGTACTGGCAACTTTGTCTGTTGCTTATGCAGTTACTCCCTCCTTTTTTCTTTTGATGACGTTCAGACAAGAATTGTAGTGCAAAATTGAACTAAAATCTTTGTCTGAATGTCATCAATAAAAGATCGGAGGGAGTATATTATTGATAATTGATCGAATATAATAAATCGCACGTTTGGATGTGTGTTTTCTCCTTCTGGTGGGATATCATAGGCTGGAACGTTGAGGATAGTGAAGTTGATTCGGCAAAAGCATCAGCGAAGCCACATAGGCTGAATGTGGTGGAGTAGCCTCTTCGCTTACCTCTTTTGGTGCAAAGCTCGAGGCATTTCCTGTTGCTTATTTTTCGTAGCTAGTTATAGCTACGTCAGCGAGTCTATGAATCTTCAAATTGGATTTAGACTGCTACTAGATAGTTTAAGCTAAACGTTCGACTCCACCTTATCTACCTGTCTGTAAAATGATATAGACTTGAAATAATATAGTGCTCGTACTAGGTTACAAATCGAGACAGACCTGTTTTAACATCAAGTGACAGCGCGAGTGTCAAAGGCACACGAGGTCTTTCCTAAAAGATTTGATCAAGCGAATCGCCTTGATGACGGTTTAAGCTAGCTTTTGCTCTACTTCAAACTGGGTCCTCATATCAGAGTCACACATCAAATCAGGCTTTTCGGTAGACTCCAATCGTGTGAAGTTCGTACGCTTTGTAAAGTTGCTGAATTTTGTAATGCGATGCATATCCACGAAGCAAAGTTGCTGAATTTTGTAATGCTGCTGCTTATCAGTAACATCAGCTTATAAAAGTAAGAAGTTAGTAACAGATACTACTATACATATGGTGGCATTTTTTAAGAGTAGCTAGGCGTTCTAGATCCACTAAGAAAAAAAAATCAAGTCATTGATAGGCGGAACAAACACTAAAACCACGTTTGTAAGGAGCACAAAGACACTATATTATCAGGAGCAGCGTCTGAAGATTTTTATTAGAACTACTAGTTGTCAAACGGGGGCAGAAAAGGGCAATGGAGTACCACATTGCTTCCGTCAACTTCAAGAGACCAATCTGGCCAATGATCTGCATGTGCTAGGACCGCAGAAGGTGATGAAGAACCAACCAAACCTCCACTGAAATGAAGCAAAGATTCCTGGAAAAAACATAAGTTTCACAAGTGAGAAAGGGGTCACAAAAGAACGGAAAATGTTACCTCAGCCTCCACTGAAAGTCTGAAACAAGGATGTACTACTTGCATATCCCAAGGCTTAGATGGAATGTGACGCTACAATGAAAGCACGGCCGGCGCAATTCGCGTGTCCTATCTGCCTCTCTCTTTATCCCGGTCGCTTCCAGGAGGTGTGGTGGCCATTGTCCCCATAAACAGCTTTGCAATGGTGTTATGTTTTTTCTCAGGAATCGACAGGTCGTGCAGGGGCAGGGGCCGAAACAAAGGACTGCTAAAATTTTAGCCCTGAGTATCAAAGAGAATCTTATCATTTAGGAGTATTAAATAAAGTTTAATTACAAAATTTTTTACAAATAAGATTTAATTTACGAGACGAATCTAACGAATCTAATTAATTATGTTTTGCTACAATCTAAACCTCTAAAAAACCAGTTTTAAGAAAAATCAATTCCACTCAACGCACCGAATGTTCCGGGCACGTCACGCCCCCCCCCCCCCCCACCACCTGATCCTCAGGGGTGACGTTGATTTCCACATAATGTTGCGTTACGGTGACGCTCCAAAAAATGATTTTTCTCACCGATGGATTGCTCTACTCGCCTGCAGATCTCATTCCTTGATTTACGCTTGATTATTTCCTTCCTTCCACCTCTCCAGGTCCTCCGCCAAGGTCTCTCCTTCCTCCTGAATGTCGAGGACGATCTGCGGCGAGGCTGCGAGGACAACCGGAAGCTGCTCCTCTACCGCGCCCCCGACCCCTATCCCGACGCCGTCGCCACGCTCGCCCATGCGCTCCGCGTCTTCTATCCGCTCGCCGGCCTCATCCGGCAGGAGACGCCGACGGCGCGCTAGCCGTGGAAGGGGACGAGGGCGCGGAGGTCATTGAGGCTGAGGCACAGGGCGTCTCCGTCGACAACCTCGCCGGAGGAGACTGCGGCGACGAGGACGAGAAGGTCATGCAGAGCCTCGCGCCCTACACTGGTGTCATGAACCTCGAGGGGCTCCGCCGCCCGCTGCTCGCCGTCCAGGTGATTATTTGTATTGCAGTGCATTTTCCCTAAACCAGGCCGCCGTAGATCTGCACCCACACATGCTGCCCCCTTTTGTTTTGCAACTCTTCTACAGATCGATTCCACTCCCAAGAAGGCCGGGTGTAAACATGAAAAATTGGAACGCTGAGCACTGATGTCCTTGACGAAGAGGATTTCATGCGGACGTGCGGCAGGGCTGCTGGCAGATCCGCAGTTGAGCAGTTTGCCATGGAATTGAATCAATCAGGCATGAGCTAGCAGGTAATTGTTTAATTGCTGTAACTTTCAGAACGTGGATATACTCTACAAGCTCTTCGTTGCAACTTGACCTTCTGCTTTGAAACAATATCAATTAAAAAGATCAATCTGGTGTTGATTAGTAAATTACTCATGATGTTATGTGTTCAAGGAAAAAATTGTCCTTACCAGAAACAGCTACCATACTTATCAAATTGAAGGGACTGAATTTTTTTACTAATCTAATGATTCATTCCTTTTGAAATTTCACTGCCAATTTATGCTTTGATGTGCAAAGCTACTAACTAAAATCTAAACTGAAAACCATTTAACTGAAAACCAAAAACACATTCAGTCGGTTTCTTCAGCTCTCTGTTTTTCTATTTAACTTGAACTCTTGATTTATTGCAGGCTTTTCGATGATCAGAAAATGCAGTTTTGAATAAGTTAACTGTTTTTGGATTAGCAGCTTATCATGAATTTAGAAATGTACATCAGCTTCCCTAATAGCTTTAAACTTTGAATTATGTTGTCCATTTTATTAGGTGCATGGGTCAATGTTACTTCTTGCTGTATCTTTACTGAATGAATTTTCTTTTAGGAGTGAGAATCTGCATAGCTACACTTGCAGTAGTATATATAATTTTATTTTTGTGGCATTGGCCATGTTACCAAGCAGGTTAATTAGTAGTTTTGTTTTTACTAAGCTTCTTAGCTCAAGTTCTGACACTTATTTTGTTGTATGCAATCACAACAAAACATAGAATTGATGTTCTATGCATGTCTAACCTTTGGTTTTCTCGTTTACAGAAGACAAAGAGCATCTAAACTTGATTGCAAGTATCAAGAAGTCATCTGCACCGCTATTTAAACTTTCTGGTGGTTCTATTGTCCCAGGAGAACATAGGATGAAGCTAAAGTTTCCTGAGATATGCCCCCATCTGCTTGTTGTTACCGGGTATGATTCACAGGATCTGATAATTTCTTAAATATGTACTATGGAAAAATGTCACCCTGTGAAATACTGTTTCCATTCGTGGAGATTGTGGTCTAAAGTAATGTGACATCTCATTCGTGCGAATACTACTGTGAGATACTGCTACTTGAATTACTGGTTAGTCTATTCCTGTTGTTTCTTACAAATTTTGTTGTTTGCAGTGATTTGTGAAATAATGTCACCCTCAGATAGGTACTTTGTTTATGTCGTCTGAATACTTAGGACTAAAAATACAGGTATTTAAATTTCCTTGTTTCTAGCATATCTCGACCTCAAGCTTTTCTCAGAAAAATTCATTTCAATACTATGTTCTGTGTTTTGTGACTGGGTCATTGCCAATGGTTGGCATGCCAGCTCTATTTCTTTTTGTGTTGCAAACTAATAATCATAGGTGCCAAAAGATTATCTTTATGGATTTACGTTTGAACCATTGCTGGCTGGAAACTATTTCTCACTTGTGTGCCAGTAGATTTGTATGGTTGGACCATGTTAGCTGGGAATTTGTATTATGCTGTTCCAAAATCGGTATTGATCATAATACTGCCATATTTTTTTTTTACTAAATGTGTCATTGGCAAATTACAGGAATGGACAAGGATTGGTCAGGGACTTGTATGAAGTCAGTATAAGAATAGATAATATAACAAGTTGTGCCAATCAACCAATGTTCCATGTTAGTGTTTTAGATGATTATCTATGCCTTTTGTTCCAATCAAATATATTTCGGCAATTGTTAAAGAGATCCAGATCATGCGCCATGAGATCTGGTTTCTTTTTTTCCAGATCGGTTTGGTGTAGATGAGAAAAATAGGGGTTTGCTGAATCCTCTATCCTAAAAATCACTTGATTAAAAATTTAAATGAGATGAGAGCTTATTGTGTCGTCAGAGAATATATGTTGCTGGTTCCTCAACTGAATGTCCCTAATTGTGTCATATTTATAATGGTAGTATTATACTCTTCCTTTAATACATTATGGAAATTGTCCATCTGCAAGAATTGCAATAATTAGCTTTATGCATGTGTGAGTGAATTTTCTTGTGGATCCTCAATATATGATTTTGTGTATTTTACTTGCTTGATCACAAATACACTCTATACATCTTGTGACCTCTGCATCTGATGCATAAATTTGTTGATTTGTTAAGATAAATGAACATTAGGTGTTATTAAGTGATCAATGTACTTCAATTAGTAATGCTGGGATTTCCAGTTATATTTTCTCAATAATATATGCTGTCTCTTTTATTCTAATTATAGTTCTGATTCTTCTCCATGATTTCCAGAGGTTTGTGGATGCCTTTCTGGCTGCTTGAGAATAGATATGCAGATGGAGAATATAAAACATAGAAACATGTATTTCATATGACCACATAATAGATTTTGTATAATTGTTTTTAACTGCCAAATAATAGAGGCGATTCTTGCTATGACAGGGAATTATCTGGGCATCAAGTGTTGCACGTGATCTCGAACTGGAATGGCGCTGCTCCCGGAACACCCATTTATGAGGGTGAGAGACCTGTGAGTATAGTATGGGTGACAACCACGGAGACAACTTTTAGTGGCACTATTGACATACGCCGGAAACGCGGTAAGGTGTGTCATAGTGGATCGTATTATGGACACCCTTGATCATGCGGCGGCGAACTACCTTGATCATGCAGCGGTGAAATATGCAGAGGCATGAAGAAACAACACATGAAAGTTTGGTTTTGTAAAAGACTATTTTCTTGCTATAACATGTAACCTGTCTTTGTCGGAGAATTCTTTTACGTTTTATGGCTGTGGGTACTTGTTGATTATTATTATGTACATTTCAAGTTTATTCAAAAGTTAAACCCAACAAACATGAATGAAACAAAAAAGAATCGTGATGCTGGCTGCGTTCTTTTTTGGCTCGTATTGTTTATGATCCCAGCAACTCGTTGCTACGTATGGTTGAACATGAGTATTCTGCTTGATGAATTCATTGGATTAACAAAGACTCAACAACTCTCTCGTTATTTCAACGGATTATGGTTTCATTGTAGAGTGTAATATATAGTATATGTGGTTTTATTAATAATAAATGTAATTTAAATGATATTTCGAAATATGTGCTACGAAGTGAATATTCATGGTCCTGTCAAGTGATGTCATTGTTTAGACACGTGCGCGGCGTACGTGCATTTTTACTAGTAATGCTACAGTAACCATCTTCTAATCACGGTTTAATTATCCTTATTAGATTCGTCTTGTGAAATAGTATAAGGTTTTGCAATTAATTTTATAATTAAATTTTATTTAGTACCTTTAAATTACAAGATTCAAAGAGGCCCCTGGACTCTCAACTCCTGACCACACGAACGACAGGTATGTCCTGCCAAGTTTCATCTCAACAAGCAAACCGTTTTCGGTACTGATGAGCAGTTACATCTCTGTTCATGTTTTTTTTTTGCAAGTATACGTTTTTGTTCGTGTATACTCTATGTGAAGTATTAATTTCCCTTAATTTCAAAAAAAAAGTATTAATTTCCCTTACATTTGTGACGTACAATGTTGTGCTAGCTGTTCTGTCTGGAAGCAAGGAGGATGACAAATGCAATGACGTCAGAGCTTTATTTGTCCATCCAGCATGTGACCAGGTACTCTACTTAACGCGTTGACGCATTGTGCAACATACAGCTCGAAGTATATACTCGAAACTCGAAAGGCAGATGCACCGCAAAAACTCGATGGCGGCCATTGTTTATTCGGAGTAATTCTTGCATAAGATACCGACGAGGAGCGTTCAGCTAAAGAAATCGGATGGCACAAAACTAACCGACCGGCTGGGTGTTCGTTTCCACACCTCTAAATTTTATACCTTTAAAATGAAAGAGAATCTTATCATTTAGAAGCATTAAATAAAATTTAATGACAAAACTTTTTTGACAGATGAATGCTTATTTCAAGACGAATCTAATGAGCCTAATTAATCTATGTTTTGTTACAGTGATGCTACAGTACCATTATCTAATCATGGCTTAATTACCTTTATTAGATTCATCTCGCGAATTACACTCGGGGTTCTGCAGTTAGTTTTGTAATTAAACTTATTTAATATTTCTAAATAACAAAATTATCTTTAATATGACCTCTCTAAAATTTAGACCTCTAAAAACGAACACCCTGCTCCGGCCGGCGTCACGATCAGGCATTCCAGAGATGAGCCGTAGTTTTACCTCCACACGACTTCAGTCCTTCTAGAAGGCGCAGCACTATTCAACCGGGCATGGTTTGACCTTCAATAATCCGCCGTATCTTTCATGCATAAGTACGACAAATCAGAGGAGACCTTAAACTAGTCGTGTCCATTCACAGGGGTTTGACCTTCCATCACATGGCCTTGGTCGCCAAGCAATTACTACTACAAGATGCAGTGACGTGCAGCTTGCTTTGCAAGGAACGGATTTAGAAAAGTAATAATGAATCTCGTACGTACTTGTGCTATTCTATACTCTGCTTCGGATGGATATACGCACAGCTCTTCAACATGGTTCACATGTGTGAAAATCTGCTAACCTCCGTGTCTTAGTTTATCTCTCTCATGAAATGCCTCGGTAGCGGGGAACGGCCACCAGTGCCTCCGTTAATTAGGAACGCACAAGAATTGCATTGTGGACGGAGTAGTTTGTTTAATTCCAACTACTAAGTAAGGCTACTCCCAATGCAAAATTTCATTTTGTAGTTTCCAAAGATGTCACATAAGCAAGAAGTCAATTATTTGGTTAATGAAATACCTCTTGCAATGCATTGTTTCATTTTTTGTTGTTTCCAAGAAGTACATGCAAAAGACAAGTTGTGTTGGAAATAGTGCATACATAGTTTCATCTAGATGAAACTCTTCTCATCTCTCTCTTCATCAATTCTTTGGCACATCATAAAAAATATTGACATGACACCATATTTATTGAAAATAAAACTCTCATTAAGAATACACCATTTTTCTTTCTTTAATAGGAGGAGTAGTACTCTGAAAAAGGCCAAAGGCCGCCGCTCGCTCCGGCGCGGCGCTGCCGCCACACGCACACTGCCGCGGCAGCGCCGCTCGGCTCCTCGGTCCGCGCCATACATGACGGGAGCATCGGCCACGGATGTCTTGACGGCAGCGGGGTGTTTGGCATCATGCGGCACCAGTCGCTTCACGGTGATGTCAGGGGCGGTGGTCTCTGCCGGACACCTGACGTACACAGAGATTCCAGACCGAGGTGCTCCTCTGTTCCGGCTCCGGGCGCTACCAGCAGTGGCAGTGAAAACGGCGTCTCTGAAAAGACACCCGTTCTGCTGGGAGTATACGTCCATGCATCTGCCACGGTAGCGTTCACATCTTAACCTGTTGAATCATTTTTTTTTAAAAAAAAACAACAACTAAATAACACTTCGAATCGCGCACTTGTTGGGAATTTGGAGGTCCCAAGCAGGGACCAAACCCTCTGCCGTGCACGCGCACTCTCCTCTACTACATTCGCAGGTGTACGTGCGGGGAGCTTTCGCATTTCCGAACTCGTACGTCGCGAAGAATAATCTCCCGTGCCCGTGCGTGGGGAGGCAGGCATCCGAATCGGGGATTGGAGCGAGCGACGAGGACGAAGGCGCCGGTGGCAGGCAAACTCGGCGCGCCCGCCCATCACCTGGCGGCGCACGCACTCCATGACCATGACGCGCCCGCCCAGGCCGCTGTAAAATGGAATGGATGGATGGGGGAGTGGCAGCGCCCGTCGGGAAGGAATAGTTGGTGGCATCGGGACGAGGATATATTCGATTCCATTCAAGGGCATCACGCTAGTCTCATGGCGTAGATCTGCCGTCTAGCTCTATTCTGGGCTCGAGATAGGGCAGGTGACCAGCTACGTTTTGATATCCTTGCGTTGGCACTCGAGGCTGCGATTGTTTACTGAACAAGTGATCGTGTTGGTGTTGTATGGTTCTCACGAATTGGATGTCATTGTTTTAGAAGTGCCATCACGAAGTTGGTAATTTTTTCTATGTCTCGTGGTCGCGGTGACTAAATTTCATCATCATGTCTGATTGTGTTCCGTCCTTGCCTGCCGCTACGGCTGCAGACATCCCACAAAGCTTGAAACATCTTTGCATTTGCATTGGCGAGCGCGTGCTTTGCGGAGGAATTGCGGTGCCCACCGGAATTCAGTGCGAGGCTGCGTACATGATGGCTGACACGCACAAACGCGCGCCAGTGAACGGATCCATTCCGGCCAATTACTGCTTGAACATGCGGCCGGCAGAGGCCCAGAGTGCAGCGTTCCGCATGTGTGCTTGCAGTAAATACTCTACTCGCCGTACTCCAGGTTGCTTGTGCTACCTCTACGGTATAGCTTCTCGTCTATTCCCGGCATCTTGGACATGGCTGATTTTCAGTCTACACGCAGCAGTAATTGAAGCCTCTGAATGCACCTAATCAAATCTGAAATCTAACACTAAATTAGTAATTGCAGTTCATGGAGGCAGTAGTGAAGTTTGGGCACCGTTTGAGCGCAGAGACTCAGTCATTGGAAATGTAACACGTTTGAGCAGTAGTTCAAGTCTGGTACTAGTTCTAATACTAGAATGGGGAAATAGAGGCAGCATCGTGCAAGCAGGCCCATATTTGAACGGAGTCGTGCAACATACGTCAAAATTAGGTTGAAAATTGGAATTTGCTTAGGTACCAAGAGCTCAATACGAGAGGGAAAACACACTATACGCGAATAATTTACATTTCAGCGGCCACTTGCACTCTCATTATTCATTATGTACTGAGCAAAGTACTCCAACGAAAAAAGCCAAAAGAAAAAGAAAACTATACTAGTGCCTATACATCATTGAACAGGAGCACCTCTTTAATTTACGTACTCCACCGGCCACTGCGCCGTACGTCCTCCTAACCTCATCCACTTAAATACGGCATACCAATAATCCAAATGAGAAAAAAAAACTTAATAATCAAGAAAATTATGACTACCGGTAGCTAACTTTTGTTTTTTTAAAAGAAAATGAAAAAGAAAAAAAAAATACTCCAGCTCAGAAAAACACGGAGAAATCTCCATCCTCTTTGGACGACGGATCTCTCCTCTTTCCCACGCCGTCGACGTCTCCTCGGCCTCCGTCAGCCTCCGGCGAAGCCTTTTGGCCGTCAGCCGCGGTCGCGGCCTCGGCGTCATTGGACGCGAACACCTCGCGGACGACCTTCTCGACGTCGAGCGCCTCGTCGGCGTCCTCGTCCTGCGGCAGCGTCGGGATGAAGGGCGGGCGCGCCACGTGGAGGATGCGGTCCCAGTCGACGCCGCGGAAGAAGGGGTGCGCCTTGACGGCGCGCGCGCCGACGCGCTTGTCGGGGTCCTTCTCGAGGAGGCGCGCGATGAGGTCGCGCAGCGGCGTCTGCTCGCCGACGAGCTCCGGCTGCTTGGTGAGGACGCGGTAGAAGGTCTCCTTGCGGTTCTGGCCCCGGAACGGGGTGCGGCCGTAGAGCATCTCGTAGAGCACCACGCCCAGGCCCCACCAGTCGACGGCGAAGTCGTGGCCGCGGCCGGCGATGATCTCCGGCGCCACGTAGTCCTCGGTGCCCACGAACGAGTTCGACTTGGCGGGCGTACGCGCGCCGGCCGAGGCCGTGGTCGCCGTCGAGGACGAGGACGAGGACGACGAGGAGGCCGTCCGCGAGGTGGACGGCGGCGACAGCGAGTCCGCCGCCGGCGCGGCCGCCGCCTTCGCGCCGCTGCCGGCGCGGAATGGGAAGCACAGGGCCTGCTTCCTCGGCTTCCCGCGGCCAGGGGACGGCGCGATGGCCGGTGGTGGCGCCGGAGGCTTGGGGGAAACCTCCGCCGCGTCCGGCTCCTGCGGCGGCGCCGGGAGCCGCGTGGAGAGGTCGAAGTCGACGAGCATGACGTGGCCGCTGTCCTGAATGAGGACGTTCTCCGGCTTGAGGTCGCGGTACACGATGCCGAGGCTGTGCAGGTACTCGAGCGCCAGCACCAGCTCCGCGGCGTAGAACCTACGGTTTCCGTTCAATCGAGCGAAAGAGATTAGGGATGAGCGTCCGAATTGCCTGTCACACGACTCGGGCATGGCTAATTAGGGGACGGGCGCGTACCGGATGACGGAGTCGGAGAACATCTTCTCGGTCTGGCGGCGGCGGAGCGAGTTGAGGTCGCCACCGCCGCACCGGTCGATGGCGAACCCGACGACGGCGTCGGTGGCGAGGACGCCGCGGAGCGAGGGGAGCAGCGGGTGGCGCAGCGACAGGAGCACGTCCCGCTCGAACCAGATCCGGCGGTGGCCGTCCGCTTCCTCGCCGCCGCCCGCGGACGCCGGCTTCTTCTTCTGCCGCGCCGCCTCCCGCGACACCGCCTTGAGAGCCATGGCCCCGCCCTCATCGGCCTCCTCGGCCTCCGCGGGCACGACGTGGAACACGACGCCCTTCGCGCCGCGCCCCAGTACGGACACCGCCTTCAGGCCCTCCAGGCTCAGCTGCCTCGGCGGCGGCGGCGAGAGAGCCGCGGCCGTCATGGCGAACGGCGCGCGGGCGGGTGGGATCGGGCGGTGGTGGAGTGAGGGAGTGGCGGTTGGTGCGCGAGGGGCCTGGGGGGTGATTTGGTTGCGATTCGGTTCCAGGATTCGTTGGAGCAAGTTGGGAGAGCCGCGGGGATTTATGCGGCCTGGGTTCCTTGGAGACGAAGCGGGAGCGAAGCGCGCAGCCACCTGAGACGGACGGAAGGATTTCCGCGAACGAAGCCGAGACAAGTTTGAACCGGCTGCGGCTGGCTGTATTTCTCTTTATTTATTATTTGGATCTCAGTTGTGGACGTATTGGGGCCATATCGAATGGATTCACTCGGGTCTGTCTCGGACTGCGCTGGTCTTCTTCTTCTTCTCTATCTTGGAGGAGGGAGGCTGGTTATGTTGGTCTCGTGTTTCTTCTGGAAGGGAGGGAAAATGAGGTCGCACAAAGTATTCGCGAATTCGTCTACTTTCCATGCTGGTCTGAATGCCAGCTCTAGCTCCATAACAACTTGACTTCGCCAGAGTTTGGGTTCCGTTCGGTGCCTTTTCTAATTGGATATTCCGATACGCTTGGAGAATCATCATCATAAACTAATTTTTTTTTTGTGCAACATCATCATCATAAACTAAGAGGAGCAGAGCACGCACAACACGTTCCGCAAGTCGACGAGCTCTCCCGTACGTCCTTCACCTCCCCTTAAAAACATGACGACCGGAGCAGCTACTCCTGGCCGGGGAACAGTAGTATGCACAAACCGATCGGCGCAGTCGCACGCAGCACAGACCGGCGCCATCCATACATGCATGGCCTGGTCCGGGCCCTTTTCAGATGTCGAATTGGCAACGCCGATTGGACGGGCTAGCTGCTCAATTTATTCGTGCGGGTCGGCGTTGGGAGCCCGTACCGTACGCGCGTAGCCAACGAACGATCAAGTGGCGCCGGTGCGCACACGTCCTGTTCAGATAAGCAGTCCTCATACCTCACGTCACCGTCCGCACGTCAAGACGACTCGTCGTCGAGCGTTGCGTTGTTGTAGGCGAGTTCACGTTAGAAAAAGGTAATATCACAGGTTACCTTTGAAGGTTCTTCCATTGCAACCGTGCCTACGGGGCGAGGGGCAGAGGTTGATAGATGCCGGTCGGAGGTGGAGAGAACACCCCGTGAGCACGGCGGAAATGGCATGGGAAAAGGCCGGGATTCCGCGACGATCCCACCCCACGACGACCGCCAGCGAGACGAGGTGATTGATGGAGATTTGGAGGCGAGCGAGAGAGCGCGCGGTCGTGGTCGGGGTTGTTGGCCGCTGGGCTGGGGCGAGGACCGGCGGGGCGCCACGCGAGACGGACGGATGATCATACCGGCGTGCGTGGTGCTGGGTACGGCCGCTTTGGGACGGTAGTAACTCTTTGCTTTCGCCAACCAGAGGGGGTCGCTTTACGGCAAGCAGGAAACCGAGATGATTTCTGTGGATCATAAACTTTCATTCTTTTGGCTAGTATACGTTCCCGTGCAAAACGAAAATTTCGGCTGACTTGTCTCTCTTATTAGCAGAAAAAAAAAAACATGAATGGAGGAGCTTCTTGCAGGAGTACTACGCGTTATGTTGACGTTGGTAATTGACGTTGGCGATCACGAGATTTTGGCCCTGTTTGATTACGATTCTCTCAGCCGTGCTTGGATTATAAGCAGCGGTCAGGAAAAGCAAAGATTTTCTCGCTTCTCGTAGTTCAAAATTGTGAAGCGGTGGTCAGGAAAAGCGAGAATCGATGAAAATAAGCGTGGCGTTTGGTGGGATTATCGCTTATTTTCACAGGAAAAACGAGAATCGACAAAAATAAGCGGAAACAAACAGTGCCAAATTGTGCAGATCGAATTCTGATAGGACATGGTTTCCGTTGAGAAGTCAAAAGGGAAATCGTATCACCGGAACAAGGAGACCTCTGCTTGTTCCAGAAAAGAAAAAGGCAACCCGTGCACGACTGACTGACTGATGTTGGCTGCGCGTCAGAGGTGAGGCCACACATGCAAACGCTGCGGTTACGTACGACGTGGGGTTGGTTGGTGGGCGCACTGTTTGCCGATTCTGAACATCCGTTACACTACCGGGGGAGTAATAACTACAGTAATCTGCTAAAACACTGATGCTTTGGTCTATCTGTGTGAACAAACAAGGTGGTTTGGTCCAATGATGAGATCGAATGGTCTATTCTGAGTTTTCTTTTTCTTTTTTGTTCGCGTGACTGAACTGCGCGTGTCCCCACAAGAGACGAAAGCACACAAGTTTGCTCGAGCTTAGATCCTACAGAACTAAACAATTAAACATCATGTCCTGATATTAGTTGTTGCACTACTTGACGCATTGCACTACTACCATTGCAAAGTTTAGGAAAGTTTTCCAATGTCTCTCTCTTTCAGAAAGAATCTCCAAACGCATCCCATTATGATGCATCAGGACATCCAATGCGTCAAGTAGTGCACCCATCAGATACGGATGCTTCGTGGCGTGGGCACCATGCCTCAAACTTCCTCGAGCACTTTGCAGGTGGAAGAGACTCCAGCTCAGAGTCACAGGTCGTCTTAGCCGCTATACGGTTCTGATTTTGACACGAGCGTGCATGAGGTGACATGAAAAATGCCAAAGGACCGTGTGTACCAGGAGGTCGACCCTGGGAAATCATGAGCTCCTGATTGATTGATCAGCCGGGGAATGCTAGGAAATGATGATGAGGCGTTGTTCCTGTTCCATTCATTGCTTGCCGCGCGCCTCCTCCTCCCTCCAACTTTGGAGGTGTTAATTGGGGAGAGGCGGGGAGCTATCACCTTTGTGATTAGCGGGACGTGGTCCCTCGCGGATTCCGTGAGACCGTGACGGCTCGGATCAACTGCTCATCGGCTCACGGAAAGCGTGCACGCCGCACAGCCCACTGGACACGACCTCCTCGTGCTCGAGCCTTTGCGGACCTCGTCTCGGCGTCACAGTTCACACACACACTTGGTCGTTGTGTGCTCATCGTAGGGATCATCGCATAGGGTTATGGCGAGAGTTTCGGTTGAATCAAACTACTGCAACTAATCAATCCTTCATCCAACCTAGCTGCACGGCGCCGTGACGATAACCAAACGCACCGCGCGAGCGTTTACGCAACAACGGCCCAGCAGTGCCCCAGCGAGGGATCATCAATGCAGAAGTGCCAATTATTCCCGAGAAGACAATGCGGAAGTGCGGTTCCAATGCTTTCGTGGTCGTACTTCGGAGTGCGCTGTCATTGGCACGACGCATTTACGACTAACAGGCTAACCGCACGATCCATGTTCCAGGTAGCTTTGTTCCTTCAAGCGAGCCCAGACAGGTCACGGCCCGCCACTCCGGCACAGCTGCTTCCCCTTCTTTCATGAATTCGAAGGGAATGTTTGGCGCAAAAGCTTTATGCGCGTATACAGGTTTGGTTAGCACCGAAGGTATTCATTACGAGTTTAACAACCTTTGCCAGGGAAGTGAATTGGAAAACAGAATTGGGTGGGCCTAAGAGACAGCAGTACAGTTATACGAAGACTGTAGGTGACAATAAGTACAAGTGAAATAAAGCCGGGCGATAAATTCTTGCACATTCGTGCAACACAGGCATTCAAAAACCTCGCCAGAACATATTGACAGCAAACCAACGGTTAAGCACATGACAGTAGGCTCATTCAGTATAGTATATTTCAAAGTGTCATATTCTGAAGACCACGATTGGGCATGGTGCTGGTAATATGCCAATTTGAATAACTTCATTCAGTTTTTGGTCAATAATTACATCATGACCGTAACTTGTCTGGCAGCCAATCTACCTAATTCCTCTCTGTGTTATGTACATCATGTCAACTTGGCAATGAATAAAAAATGGACATGGACAAGCAGGCACAGCTGCATAATAATGAATGGGAACAAACCGGTGCTGACACAAGTATGTATGGCTGGCAGCTGCATCGGTAATATATGTACAAGTGCAGGGCATTGCCAGGGTGAGTAGACAGATTATAGACAAGTAAGGTGTTGTACATGAGTGATCAGATTTCTATTTGGCAAAGATCAGTGGTCTATGCCAGCCTAGGCGAATCCTTGAAATGCCAATAATAAGCTGATCAGGATGTCGAGCCTCAGTCTGTCCAGATAACTCTCGTATACACATGTAGATGCTTCTTTTGTCGAAATATGAGTTCAGAATGGATTAAACTATACTCAGATGCTTACTACCTTCAGTCACCACCTCTTCGACCACGTGGCTTGGTACTCAGACCAAACGTTCCACGGGCGAATCAGAATTAGCCCGTCCCTTAGGCGTCTGGGCTTCAAGAATTCTCTGCATAGCATAGTGACACCTAAAATTGCAAAGGCATACAACATGTCAGCACAAGTGGCGGTGAAGAGAACAGCTAAAATGCTTCAGACTGAGTTTGCTGGCCTAACTTGCAGGCTGCAGCTAAGGGCATGTGTTCTACAAGACTACTCGTATAAAGCAATATATAGTACACCGACTTATGAAGTGACAGAACCACGTGCTAGGCACGACGAGTGTGTGCAATGGCTTGATATGGCAAATGCAGTGACATACATAACTGGAAAGCTAACCTAAGCCAGATAGACAAGGCAAAACTGCAACACAGCAACATGTTGGATTTTTTCTTAAAAAAAAAACTAAATGAAGATAGGACAAATGTTAGCTAAATTATCTCTGGAATATAAGAGAGATTGCCCCACAATGTTTCCTCTTCAACACTTTCTGTTTCCAAACAAAAAGATTAGGCAAGCATTGTACTAAAAGAATTCGCGATAACATAACTTTCGGCAATGGCATGTAAGGAACGTGATCCAGTGAGTTTACAAAAAGCCATGTGCACTACTTTTACAAAGTTAACGATTTACGGAGTAAGTTGAAGATTACCTCCATGGCAAATGATCCGTAAACATGGAGGGAGTAATTGCTAAATCCCTGAAATTCTCTCTTTTGGCTAAAAAAGCTTTGTATGGTGGTCCGATTTCCTGCAAGTTCCAGCATTTCCATAGAGGAAACAGGCTTCTTCTTTGCCGCACTATATGAATAATTGAGCCGGGAAGAAACATCTCAGGAGGCTCCACAGGTATTTCTGTGCAAGATGTCAGATGCTCTGTGAAACCAGCATCAGGCACATTAAGTGAAATTATTTGGAGATCACGATCACTACTTGGGCCTTCATCGCTACGATGCTCGTCTATGGATGCACTGGACCCAACAAAGCCATTGTGCATATTTTGGAGATCTGGTTCAGTATTGCATAATGAACCATGGTGTCGAAACTGTCCTTGATTAGATACAGCCGGCTCTGTAACAGGAAAAGAAACCTATTAGCGGTAACAGTATGAAAGCTTTGCAAAACCTTGATCGAACGTGTAAACAGAAGGTAAAAGCTTTCCCTAAAATTCATGTTTACCTGCCATCCTTGTATCATCAGCGTAGCCCTCTATCATGTCAGCATTAACACCATTCTCATGAAATCTGTTCACATTCAAAATTCTCCGAGCAAGCTTTTGTATCATTGCTGTATCAGCTGGAGAGTTATCTGAAAGAGCTTTTATGGCAGCAGATCGTAGCCTAAGGATTGAATTGATCGAAAGGCGAGAGGAAAATTCGTCATGACATACAATGCTGGAAGTCACCAAAGAAGTTAAAAGCCTTGGTAAGAGAATGTCAAATCCAAAATTGAATTTTCGTTGATATAAACATGTCATAAGAAAGTTTTAATTATTCTTACCTGGTTACAAAATGTGAACAGGCTTCAGCTATCTCAAAGTCCACACAAGGAAGCGGTCCATAAGCATATACATGCACGTCTGGGTATTTGCCAAAAAGCTGACCAAGAACAACATTACAGTATGAAGAACTATGAATATCAGATATTCCAGATAACAATGATCCGAATTCACATGTAAGGAAATAGAACAAGAGAACACATACAGAAGACATAAATAAACGACCATGTGCACATGCAGGATACTGATATGCATTTCGAGCATGAAGAATTAGTATATTTAATAGTTGGTACTAAATTTAGTTAAGTAATATGAGAGAAGTAACAAAAGTGACAAATGAAAATGATGAACTAGCCCAGTGGTCCAGCAAAAACCCACATCAATGTTTTCTGGCTTTTGACAGACATGCCACCAACTACGACTAACACAAAATTATTGATAATATAAATATATAAAAATAAAAGAAGAATCTTTATACCCAGGTAACCAGGTCAAATTTTACGACAATAAACAACTTTGGTGAAGGGCAAATTAAAACACAAGGATCATAAACATTACACTGATGGAGTGGCTTAGCTCAAATTTGAACTAAGCAACGTCAACAATTTAAGAATGGAGGTAGCACAACGAATATAATTAACAAAGAAAAAGTGCTCGAAATAAAAATGAAGGTTCCACATGCTTTACCATCATTCCTAGGACTGCAGCAATTGCGCCTCCTAGAGAGTGCCCAACAAGACGAACTTTATATCCATGACACTCACTACCTGCCCCCAGCAGCGTGGAAAGGAATCCAACCTGTCCAGATGATGTGTTTCCTGGGTTGCCATTTTGGTACGAGAGACAAAACATAAGATAACGACATAACAGAAAAGAACAAAAAAAACTAAGCAAATCCTGTTGCGACGTACTAAATGGATCCGCAAAGAATATCAATTGTTTGGCAATAGCTAAGATTTTTCTGTATTTGTCATATCAGCACTGAACTGAGCTGCTAATGCAGCATAAAACACTGAAACTTGCGGCAATTATTTAAGGTTTCAGCAGAAAGAAACCACAAGGACTACTAAAGTATATAGATAAAACTTGATTGCCAGACTAAACAAAACAAGAAACATCAGGTGTAAAAAATCAAACCTCTTGTGCAATCGTTTAGTTGCATAAAAAGCTCCCTAGCAGCCTCTACAATGCCACCATGGCCATAATGTGGGAATGTTGAAACAACTCTCTCCCTTGTGGCGGCAGGTAATTGTTCGCTACTGAAGAAACAGAGTACAGTGTCAACACCGAAACAGCTTGTGTAAAATAGATACCATAGAAAATATCTCATGACATTTAACTAGCCAAAAAAGGAAAAAGAATGTATACTTTGTCTGTCGAGCAATTTATTTTATTTGTTACTCCATGTTTAAATATATGACATTGTTGACTTCTCAAGATCTTCGATGTACAACTTTGACCACAACAGTCTATTAAAATAGAGGTATCTTGTCTACTAAAAGTATGATATTACTATTGTACTTTTCAAGACGAGCCTGCCTATGATTTTTATGCTTCCCAAACCTTTTCTTTTCTAAAAGCAATTGATAGTAAAAAAAATTAAAGCTTGACCAAATCTCGGTCAAAGCGTAATATACTTAAAGATGGAGTGAGTACCATCTTTTATCAGTTTATTAATACATACGATCAAATGTCCCATTTTAGTTGACAAGTATAATGAGCTATCAAAACCATTTGTACACTATATTCTAAACGATGTGATAACAGTAATCAGATTTATGGAACAAGTCTTGATAACACTATATTCATGTCCCTGAACTGTGCAAAACAACTTGCTATGCTAAAGGTTCAACTGAGGAACCTGGAAATGAAGATGAACTAGTATCAAAATAGGAAAATTACAACGATTCTACAACTTAATATTTTTCAGTTTCTGATACTAATGCTATCAGCTGCAGCCTTAAGCCAAATCAAACGCGAAAACAGGAAACTGGCAACACCAGTCACAGCCTCCATGATTGAACATTTTTTGCGGTTCTAGTATGAATAGATCAATTTGAACATAGAAGAGAGAGAATAAGAAACTAAGAACAATGTTGACTGAACTAAGAGGGAATTACTTTATTAGCCCATCCAAATCTTCCATGGTAAAAGCACATTCTCTGCACAATCCATCAGTTATGAGATCTTCTGGTGTCTCTGTACCACGAACTGCTATAACAACAGTTTTTTTGTCATGAAGGACCACAACAAAGTAAGCGGCTTCACGCTTGCTCTGCAAGGAGGAATACAATAAATCATTATAAATTCATTGGCTTGCTAGTGATTTTGGCTGGTTCAATCATGTCAGAATGTGAAAAGCGGGCATGACTAGTATCGCAAAACAAGCATAAAAGTAGTCAAATCTAATGGACTGCAAATGTAAATTTTAAACTAAATGTAGAACTATCATGCATATATTAATGGACCTTACAGTGACACATACCTCCCAATCAAGAAGTACAATAATCTGTTTCACAAAAAAAAAAAACTCAACCTGCAGGGCTAAGACATCTCCTCGGGCATTTTGGCGAAGAGAAGACCTCGCAGATTTGAGGTCGAGAAAACCCCCAAACCCTTGCCCCAGCCCTATACAGCAGCACCGTGGCCCGTATGAGAACAACCAACAACCTGGGCCGGGCCTTAGACCTGTGCTTTGGCATGGGACAGACGATGGTATTTTTTTTAACCTCAGCCTGAAATTTGCTCCCATGGAGTTGAACCATCTAACCAACTCAGATAGAGACCCATTCGCAATCACTAATTACAATCAGAATAACATAGTAACAAGGTGTTATGGGCAGCCTTGGGCCTTGGCACTGTAGGCTGTAGCGGCGTGGTTACTGTAGCACCGCCCTTACTTAGCCCTCGAGTTAGGTTAATTAGGGATAAGATCAGTTAGTTAGGATTAGGGCCGGCTCTCCCATCTCTATATAAAGAGAGGCATGACAGTCATTTGTTATCAATCAATCAAGCAATTAATCAATGAAGAAATACTCTCCCAATCCCCCAATATCTCTCAAGCTCTAGGCAAAGCATAAGGCCTAATTATCCACTACATTACATCTGGTATCAAATTGCCAACGATCCTTTCCCATGACTTATGTTGCTAGTCTACCACGAAAATCCTTCGACGTGAGCCTCAAAGAGTTGGCAGATCGGTTGAGGTTCGGGCTTGCAGCCAAAGAGGCAGCTGTGATCGCGGCGACGAGTCGCGGCATGCGTCACCGAGAGGAACAGAAGGCGTGGGAGGAGCCCCCTGAAATCGGGTCTTCGCCGTCAGTAACACAACGCTGCTGGGATCCAACGACCAACATCCTCGGCCCTGCTCACCTCCACACTGGTCGTGAGGAGCAGCCTGCCGCCGATGTCCGTGCCGCCGCCAACATCAGCGCTGCAGCGCACCACCCAAAGTCAGGTCGCCAGCAACTGTGCCCCTGCCCTGATTGCCGTTGGGAACAAACCGTTGCTGGCTGCGGTCATGCGCCCCGCCCAAATCGGCCTGCTGGTGACCGTGCCCTCGCACGCCTCCACGCAAGGCGTCGCCGGAAGCACCTCCGCTGCACCCAGCTTGGAAGATGATCCACACGGGACAGGCTCTCCCAGCTACAGTTTGCAGCAAGCACGCGTCCGGGCCAAGTGTCGTTCATCGCGACTCCCCTTCACCACCTCATTGAAACACGGATACTTCGAAACATTCTCGTATCGGACACCGATACTCGTCCGAAACGTATCGGACACCGATACTCGTCCGAAACGTGTTGAACGTGCATCACACATTTTTATTAATTTTAAATAATCAAAATAATTCCGATACTTGTTGACACCTCTCCGATTCTTCCTAGATACCTCAAACCCTAATCCACACCTCATTCGACTTTTAAAAAGGCAATGGTGCTGATAGCGCTGCAACTGCAAGTGGGAGGGCAAGCCAAATCTTGGTTGCTGCCCGTGTGTTCCTCAATCTTCTTAGAATCACATTTAGTTTTAAACATTTTTTTGGTCTTTTATATATACATATTCATAGAAAAAGTATTTATTCTAGCGTATCACCGTATCATTATTTTTTAGAAAATAGCGTATCGGTGTATCACCGTATCACGTATCGGTAATGGTATCGCCGTATCCGTGTAACATACGGCCACTGCAAACCAAAGCAGCAGTGGACCTATTCAATGCTTTCTCCATCCACGGGATCTCCACAGTCCACAGTTAGCTACGATCTGCTGTTTCCTCGCCGTGAATGCA
This sequence comes from Eragrostis curvula, assembly GCA_007726485.1. Lineage (NCBI taxonomy): Eukaryota > Viridiplantae > Streptophyta > Magnoliopsida > Poales > Poaceae > Eragrostis > Eragrostis curvula. Next base: position 19,642,880 of record RWGY01000031.1, read on the forward strand.
GGAGTTACCTTGGGCTTGTGGATAAAGAAAGCAAGAGAATAGAAACACGTGAAGGTGCCTGGGCCTTATCTCTTTGTGCTGCAGGATGGGGTCCACCGTTAACTGGAGGAAAATCGAAGATGCCCAGAAAAATATTTTAAACTTATTTTTCATCTTAGTGAGTCATAATAATGTCAGCCGAGATATCAAGGCTTATTTTTAGACATTTGGATTTTGTTTAGGAGTCGAATTAGTCGCCGTAGTGTGGAGTCTCAGCAGCTCGAGGGCAAGCTGCATCTCAAGGGGGATGGAAAGGGGTCTAGGATGCCAAGGGCATGGCACATGGTTCGGCCATGGCCACCATCCCAGCTCGAGGACGGGCTGTCTTGGAAGGAGGGATGTAGATGTTATGGGAAGCCCTTTAGGCTTTGGCACCGTAGCGCCGCCCTTACTTAGCCCTCATGTTAGGTTAATTAGGGATAAGATCGGTTGGTTAGGATTAGGGCCGGTTCTCCCATCTCCATATAAAGAGGGGCATGGCAGTCATTTGTTATCAATCAATCAATGAAGACTCACCCAATCCCCTAATATCTCTCAAGCTCTAGGCAAAGCATAAGGCCTAATTATCCACCACATTACACAAGGATTATCTAAACGACGGCAAAATGAAAGAGAAGACAGCAAATAAATGCAGTATATTATTGATATGGCTAAGAATGCTACAACCTACAACTGATTGAAAAAAGTAAACCCTGTCACCAAAGTCCGCATACATAATTCTCAATAGTACTTAAAAAGCCATAACATTACCTGACGAACACGACCTCTCAGGAGTGCTTTAGGTGGTATGTTAACAAACCTAAGGAAAGCTGCAGCATGGCCTCGCCACCAGTTATCGCCATCAAGTGCAGGGCGCCTGAGCAAAGATGTAAAGTTATGTAAGAAGACATAAATAAGGTGTCCTATTTTTTCAATGGGATTTTACTCCATCGTATAAATAAGGAAAACAATGCAGATCAACAAATCATGAATCCAAAATGGGTTTAGATAGAAAACATAACATGATTCTAATTCACCTAAAAGGAAGGCTAAGCAGAAAAAGACTCGAGAAAATGCTCGATTCACTTTGCAGTCTTCTAAAACTAAAAGACAGAAGTAGAACCATAGAAAAACGATATTTCAAAAGTAACAGGCAACTGTAGAAGCATAAGAGAGTAAGAAGCTTATGATATGAGTAAGAAGCTTTTGATATACCTCCTGCGTGCCCACGGAGTTAAAGCACCTTGTCTATATATCCATGCACAAGGAAACAAAATAGGGTTTCTTCCAAAATCAAGAAGTGGTCCCTGCAGTAAGATCGTGTCAAGTACAATCAAAATAGACAGGAGCACACAGAAATAATGTCACAGGGTTGGTAGAATTGTACTGTGTAACATGCTTCGGCAAAGGGATGGAGGATAGCAGCCTCTTGCATAAGCTCATAAGGTGCTTCCATAAGGTCAGTCTGCAAATCAGGCAAATTCCCATGCTTCTGCAATAGAGCAAGCCCTAAAGCATAACCAGTAAAAGAGATCCTTAGTGTGATCTTGGTATACTATAATAATAACAAAAATAGTTAAATAAATGAATTATATAAAAAAATAAAAAGCACATACATTACTGTCACAAAAGTTTTAAGTACGCTGTCAATGTTGTATTAACACCCCTTCTTTTACCACCATCTCATTATTATGATCTTTGGTAGCTAAAGTAGCTATCAATGAAATAGGAATACAATACCAGGGGTGAATTCCAATCCCTTTAGAGTTAACACTTAACAGTCCTGGATAAAAGCAAAGGAACTAGCTAGCAACGACCCAACTTGTAAAGAAAGTCTAGCAGGCGACTATTCAAATCATAAGGCAAATGGGGAGCGTGGCCAATCTGAGCAGCATTTCGCCCCTTGTAATTATTTTCTAAATTTGGCCAGAAGTAAATTTGACCCATTCGATCAAGGTAAGATCTGTGCAGGGCGACGGTGAAAGGACTATTGGCATCATTTTTGGTGGTCCTTTCGCAGAGGGAGACAAAAGGAAAGTGTGTGTAAAAGGGGATCTCTGCCCTCACTAACATAATTAGGCTGGATGTTCTAAAACAAACATGTATGTAAAGGATAACAGCAGAGAAGTGCTCAAAGCTTCACTGGTCAAGTGAAGAATAGACCAGTACAAAGTGTATGAAAAAAAATATAACATTTGCTATCACAACATATGTATTCAAAATTTGTGCAATTAACCGCTCAAAAAAACATGGTTTGTAGTCCTGTATATGACTTGATAACCAAACTGAAGTTAATTTTGTCAGGGGCATGACCCTTTTCCCTAGATTTCAGTTTCAAAAACTCAAGAGGTCAAAATATTAAGATTTTTTTTTTTTAGTTTCACAAAGAAGTCATCTTCCGAGGTATAGATGGATATCACACGAAATTAATAGGTCAAATATGTGATTTGGAGAAAATGAATTGTATGTTGGACTTTTGTATGGTACAAGTGAGCTAATGCAATTTACTTCTTGTTTTCTGTTGATCATAAAGCCCTAATATGGCGAATCATATACTGTACACGTACACAACAAGCTGCAGATATTCATGCGGATTCACTGCAAGTCTTAAAGATTGAAAATTCAGTACAGCAATGAGCTATCATATATGAATGTACTGAACCAGACAGCCAACCTGCTAAGAATTCCAAATGTCCAGTCCCAGAAGCACGATATGCAACCAGATCACCTAGAAGTCTTGCCACAGAATAAACCTCGTCTTCTTCCAATACAGTTCTAAATCAGATATAAGAGAACCAGTTCAGACAAACAAATTACTATTGGAGTTAACAGTGTAAAATCACGAGATAGAGACCTACAGATATTTTGCACGTCCTAGGCAGCATAAAGCTTCTCGAATCCCATGATCAAACACCTCTCTATAATGAGCTTTCCACGCCATATCATGTGTTGCGTAAAATGATCGCCACCTCAATATATCAGATCCCGTGAAACACTGGACGATGACCACAACCCAAGAAAGGATAAGAAACAATGCAATAAGTGCTCGCCCTGAGACCTGATCAGCTTCATCCTGTCCTAGATTACAAGCAAGTCAAACCAATTATTCAAGCCAAGTAGACGTAAAGAAATGGTATAATAGGAAACACAATCTTAGGAACGTTCATAGTGGAGAGTAAGAAAATTGTATGTCCAAAGTTGATCTTCAGAATGTATTTATTAACTGTTTTCAGTACATTCTAAATGTGGAAGGTACGAAAATAAGATTAATTATCATCCAATGCCATTTACACAGGAAGTTTCATACTGAGAGAAAATTGGCCACTGGTGGGTTTTGTTTTGTTTTTTAGTTAAATGGCAGTGGGTTAGCAGCAAACAAAGGTTTCGCAAGGGTTGGGGAATAAGTGAATACTCCCTCCGGACCTTTTTTGTCAACGTTCCGACAGGATTGCTAGTTCATATTTGAACTAATGGCCCTGTCCTAACGTCAACAAAAAACAATCAGAGGGAGTAGTCAATAAGGCAGCCAGCTCAAACATACCAAAGAAGCAGGAAGTGGATCTTCTTTCTTTTGAAAGATCTCTCACAATGACAAACATGAGATAAATTGCTGCAACCAACTGCAATGCACCAACTGCCATACCAAATCTAGTCCACCACAACCAGCGTTTATACCTCACCTGTTTCAGCAAAACGAAAGTAGCTCTGTAATAAGTTTGTAGAAGCTCTTGAGCAAAATGAAAGTATAAATGTGTAGCTGCACTTCACAATGTTCACATTCCATCGTTATCCTTCTACTCACAACTCATTTTCCCAACTCTAGTTTTTGCCTATTCCTATATGTGCTACTCCTATCTTAGCAGAATGCAGCCAGTCCTTATTGCTAATTCCTTCATGTACTCATTGTTGTATCAGAACAGAGCGCTGCTATGTTAGCATTGGTTTTCAACAGTTTGACAGAAAGAGGTTATTGACAATGCAACTAACGCCTAACAGTGAATAATGCTCCAGAAGAAATGGAAAAGTAAGGTTAGTATAGAATGCAACAAGAAAATGTGGGGGTTTATCTTTTTTATTACTACCTAGTTGACTAAATAGTACTCAACCACATATATGCAGAGTAGTAATGGGTTGTGCAAATGGGTCGTCCACACCGGCTTTGAGTTGATGGGGAAAAGCTGGATGGTTCCATAGCTGATCAACAAAAGCTGGACCTCATTGGTAGGCAGGTACTACAGGAGAGCAAAGTGGCCTCATTCCTGATTAGCAAGAGAGGTACTTTCCAGCCATTGTACCGAATAAAACAAAATCGGTAAAATATGTAGCAATAGACCAGCAGAAATCAGACTAGGCTTCCAATCATAGCGCCAGAACCTCATCAAATTCAAATGGTTATTTGGCAAGGAGCTGGATGCCTTGAGCTCACAGTGAACGGAGTGTCATGTCGTTTGGATCAACTAGCTCATATAGTCACATGCATCAAATCAAAATCCTAAAATCCAGTTGATGCTGCATCACTTCAGGAATGATATTTTGTAATCTCTCAACATACTCCACAGCATATTAGCAGCATGGACAGCTGATAGCTCATATCAACTGAATTATTACTAGCATTAAATCACCTCAAGCTAAGCTAAGACACAGAAAACTAAGCCCCGCTCATGCACACCAAAACTAAGCTAAGATCTCTCACCCTGATGTCGTGGCGAGCTACGGCATCAGCGGCAACAGAGGCGTCAGCCTCGTGGAGGTGGCGCCTGGCTATGGCGTCCGCCGTGGCGTGCTGCGCGCGCGCGGCGCCGACCATGGCGAGCACGCGGATCGCGGCCAGCGAGGGCGCCGCAGCGAATGCGTGCCCCCCGCGGCAGCCCGGCGGGAGCACGGCGTCGATGAGGTAGAGCCCGAGCAGCAGCACCGCGAGGTTGAGGCCCCCCACGAGGAAGGACACCACCCGCACCATCCCGACCCGGAAGGAGACCGCCGCCGCGGCCGCCACGGAGTCGCGGGCCATGGCGGGCCTCCGCCGGGCGGGCGGCGGCGGGGGCGAGGAGGGCGCGCGGCGGCGGGGGAGGAGGCGCCGGAGGAGGAGGAGCGGTGGAGGGGCGGAGGGCGGCCCGCTGGTGGGGAGGAGGGGCTTTCTAGGCATCGGGCCGCGGCGGAGGTTGCGCCCGCGCGGCGGCCATGCCCACGGAAAGCGGGGGGCGCGGGTGGTTGGGGACGGGGACGGAAATAGAAACAGGGAGGACGATGCGGTCGGAGAAGAGTCGCGCGGCGTCCGCTGCAGCTCAGGGCCGGGCCGGGCGTTTACGAGGTTGAGCTGTTGCTGACTGGCAGTTTGGTTGAGGTAGTACTCTTTTTGCATTTCGTTTTCATATACACCAGGTGGCAGGTGCCCGCGCCTTCTGATTTCTCATTTCGATTTGAGTTGGATAAGTCGGAACACTGCAAGAAAGTACGAAAACCGCATACAAGTTTCACTTGAAACTATTTAGTTCCGTTATTGGCACGATTGATTCATGACCCAAATGGGACAACCTAAAATCGGTTTGGGTTTAGAAAATTTCAGTCCTTGTTTCATTGGAGGTCATCTTTGGTCTAATCTGACAACTTTGATTTAATGAAGTTTTCTGTTGTATAAAGGTTAGTGAACCCAGGCAACCAAAATAGATGCTCCCCCCCCCCCCCCCCCCCCCAACCTCCCCTTTTTTTCCCTAAATTTGTACCTTCGCTATGAATCGAATGCAATATTTGGTATGACAGCAGTTCTCATGTGGCCAAATTTTGGATCGACTTCCTAGTATAAACCAAACATGCCCATTTAGACAGTGTAAGCATAAAAGGTGAACCATCGCTATATGCGCATATATAGTCAATTAGAATGAGAGATAAACCATAAACCATCTTGAGGTTTCGATCATTAACTGGTCACCGGTGCTTAGAGGACCGTTGTTTTGTTACATTTTGATTGCATGATGCATTAAAACATACATATCCCTTTATAAGCACATTACAGAAAACTATATGTAACATAATAAAATAACGGCGATTAAGTTTCTGTAGCCACACTTCTGTATTGTATAATGGTACTTGCAATTGAATTGATTGATCCCTTTCCCATGGAGATTATTTCACTATACAGAACAAACCATATTTTCACACCTCCTAGATTTCAATCAACTGAAAAAGGAAGAAAATTCAATTGATACGATTAACGGGGAGGGGCTTTTAGCACAGATGTGAGTAGCCATAATAGGTTATCTTTGGAATCGTGTACTTGTGCCTAGGAGATGTGGGTGCACGTCAACCAACATGAGTTGAGATGCCTTGTCACGTTGTTAAAACGAGAGATAGAGAAATAGAAGACCAAAAAAAAAAACAATGGTCCAATATGGATTCTATAAAATATATAAATCATGAAATTTCAAGCGTCTGGAAGATATCTTGGTCTATTTCGGATCCTCTCAATGTGAATGGTGGTTTGAGTTGCCCACCCTTTGTTGAGTTGGACGGACGCTATAAGAAGCCCCTGGTTGCGTTTTTTCCCCTTAGATAACGGTTTTCGAGCTTATTGGTTCGAATTCTTGTTTTGCCATCTTAATTATTAATCCTTTGGAATTTCTTTTTATTGAGTTGACTAAAAAAAGATTTTAAAAGGTGACTGGGGAGGGGCAAATCCCCCCCCCCCCCCCCCCCCACACCCCACAATACTAAAATTTGAAAATTGAGTTTTTCCCTTGTCTACAGATTTATTTCACTACACAAAGGGCAGCCATATGTTGTGAGAAAATAGTTAATCGTGCAAGTTTTATGACAAACATCTTTTCTCGCTTAATTTGGGCCGATAGGTTGGGGTCAAACTCAACATGGCCATCAACGTTTGCATGTTCACACCAAATTATCTTGTTTGATGGCCTTATTTGTGCGTGTTCCATATTTCGGGCATGATAGATGTCCAAGTGTGGTAAATTGGTTAATCTAAAAAAAAAAGTGTGGTAAATTGGATTATTGGGCTGAACCAGACTTCAGTTTTTATAGCTTGATGAGCTGTGCATACAGCGTGGAGGATCTTTGAACGGATTACGGATGGGTGGAGCTAGAAGTGGTACGTTTTACATTTCCGATTGGTTACAAACTTGCGATCGCACGGACACCGTACCCGAACTGACGCTAACGCTAACAGCTGTACTTCATTTCCCAACTGGTTGGTGTGTTCTACGGCAATTGGCGAGCTCAAGTTTGCTCATTGAAATCTGTCGCCCCTCAATTAATGCATCAACCATGCATGATTCAACTTTTTCATGATTGATCATGATGCGCGGCCACGCCATTCGATTGGCTTCTACGTTTTAACGGCGCTTCTGGACGTCCGATATCACAGACTCTCTATATATCGTCCCATTCGTTACCGAGTCGTACGTGCCGTGGAAGCATTGCCATGCTCCATGCACGACCTAGCTATCTCTTCAACATAGGACATGCGACGCGACTGAGGATTAACACTCCGAGACTTGAGAGAGGGTAGACAAAGAAATTAAGCAGTGACGACCCACCCCGGTCTCCCGCTTGGCGAAGTCCTGCGTCGGCGCCTCGGCGCGGTCGGCGTCGGAGGCGACGGCGACGGCGGTCACCTCCTGCGCGCGCGCCATGCCGACCATGGCCGCGATCCTCGCCACGGCCACCGCGGCCACGGCTCCGACCGCGGCCTTCTCCCTCATCCCGCAGCGCTCACGCAGGACCAGCGCCTCAGTCACGGCCCCGACCGCCGCGGCCGCCACGCTTACGGCCGCGAGCGCCACGGACCAGCGACGCAGCCCGCGGAGCCCGAACAGCATCGTCCGCGTCCGCGTCCGCGTCCGCGTGGCGGCTGCGGATGATGTCTCGCCAACGCGAGAGGACGCGCTGCCCATTGCTCTGCATGCGCGGCCGCCCGGCCGGGGAGCGAGGCGCAGAACGTTGTGCACTGCGTGTGCGTGGCGCGGCTGCGGCGGCGGCGTTTGCAGGCCTTGCCGTCTCGCTCTCGGGCTGCGCCCCGCTGCATGTGGGGGGTTTTTGTACCGGCGCTGGCTAGCTGCGGCGCGTGTGGGTGCAAGCATAGGGGTGCCTGCCAATAGGATACGCTTCTTTGCGTGTGGCGCGCGCCGCCTAGGGAATACGGGAATAGCATCGTGTTCTTAGGATCACGTGTCCACCGGCCAATAGGATGCCGCGGTTGCTTTGGATGCAATGCATGGCCAAGTGGACTAGTGTGCAGCGCACGCCTGGCACGGCAGAATCACGTGCAGGCGCGGCGGCGGTCCGTTTGCGCACGGTGTCTGGCAAGTGGAGAACGCAAAGGAAGATGAGTTTCCGCGCCCACGTGACAGTCGCCGGAGTTGATATCAATCGCGGTGGATGATGGATAGAGCTAAAGCTCCTGGACCAGAGATGATGCTTCATCGCCAGGAAGGAAGAGTCTTCATGAGTACGTGCTCCTAGGTGCTTTTTTGGCCGGCCTGTTGCGGACGCTGGCACACGCATGGGAGCCCCGGCCCGCCCGGTACACGGCTCAGCCACAAAGGAGACGATCGATGGTCCATTGCTCCTGCTCACTGCACGTCAGGAATCACGCCGAGAAATGCCAAAGGGAAGCGGAACCAAATATTCTTCTTATGAACTTTTTAAAGAAGTTTCAAATACTCATTTGGAAGCCTAGGAGGATGGGCCCAGGTAAGCCTCGATGGGCCAGCCGGCCATAAAAAAAGCCAGTCACACAAGGTCCAGCTTGAGATCATGAGATGAAAACCCGCTCAATCCCCCGCTCTAGGCATTTTTCATGTTGTTCAACTCACTAACAAAGCATACGAGAAACAAATAATGATCCAGTTTGTTGGAAAAATATTCAATTTGATGACGATTGAATATTGTCTTTATGGGGCGGCCTATCTGCCCGGTTTTGAGTCTTCAACTAGCCGTGGGAGCTCGTATTAATTCCAAATAAATTTCTTTTGCAATAGAAACACCATCTACAAAAGATTGAGCCTTGTCGTATGAAGCGGACCTCGTCAATCTCAAGATATGTTGTCCTAACATACAACAGACGTTGTTAAAGGTAGAATGAGTGTGCGGATGTATATATGTATGCGAGTGGCGTCCTGTTTAGCGATAGAGAGAGAGCGCGTATCACGAAGGACGACATAATGCCCTGTTTGTTTTAGCTTTTGCTATCTTTTGATATGGACAAGTCAAAAACTGAAACAAACGATATTCTGAAAAGCTGACTTTTCGAATGTTGTGAAGTATGAAAAGTTCCCTCAAAGTTTTTTTATTTTTATTTTGGTGTGAGGAGAAGCTAAAAATACATTACAAAAGGCAACAACCAACAATTTAACTAGCTAATGAATAACTTTTCTAAAAATTCAAAAGCTCCATGCTAAGTAACAAGGCCCAAAAGTAAAACGGAGAGCCATACCACACCTAAGACGTCGCTACACCTACACAGCATCTTTCATCACAATTCACAAACGCCCATATGTAGCTTGCAAGTCTCAACTTGCGTCGAAATCCAGTTGCGTCCCCACTCCCCATCAGCCTGAGAGCAAAAGGGAAATTTCAAATTGTCGCTCTCAATATTCCCTCGCCTTTCATATGATTTGCCCAAGTTTTTAAACTATTTTTATATTCAAATCCATGCTTTCGTTTGCTTGGTTTACATGCATGTCGCCATGTCCGGGTCGGCGCGTCTGATGCAGCAATACATAGCCAATATATAGGTACCTAGTACACTTTTGCTTTTCAAAGGCCAGCCGCTTCTTCTGCGCCTGCGAGAACAGTTCGAGGCTTGAGCTTTAGCTTGCGTAGATTAAGGTTCACGGATAGCATCTTTTGGCTGAAACATCATTGCAGTGCCGACATCACATCCTAGGACGATCGAGGGTGCCTAGAAATGCTCCGTACATGCATATGAAACGTCCAAGCAAGAATAAGTCGTCATGGTCCAATGCAAAGACATGATGATGATGATGAGGTACTTACGGAGTACATTATTGCTGCACTGGATGTGGTAGTGGGCATCAATTGTACGGTTCACAGAAGTTGGTCACAACGAAATACTGGTTGTCGACCGACATGCTACATGACCATATCCAACGTCCTCCTGATGTGACAGAAAGCTATGCCGTGCAAATTTGTGCGTTGACAAAAATCAAAATTCAGCATAGGCTGCATATATAGCCGCCGCCTGTCTCTGCTGAAAAATTCGTGTTTATCTCCTTGGGACTTGGAACGGGAGACGAATTCGAACTCCATGCATGGGCCTTGCACGTTGCACCTGACGAGAGCGATCACCCGGTTTGTTGGTTAATTAGCCGGGTGAGACCGAGATCAAACCGATCGGCTAATGGCTATGCTTGAAAATGCACGCATCCCTCTCCCTCGTGCAGAAACATACGTCTCCATGAACTGCAACTCAGCGTCACCACATCAGGCCTTGTCTCCCCCTCTACTTGGCGGTTTGTTTATTGCAAAGCGCCGTACGTAAGTTCGAGTAAAAGTACCCGCCAAGTTGGCCGTAAACAAGGGCCAATTTGCATGCTGCCGCGCTGGGCGAATCCGGCATCTTTCGCCCCTGGGGGGATGTATGAAGACATTGCATGCCAGAGAGCGTTGTTTGTTTTCCTTTGCTTGCTTGAACGGCAGTGCGTGCCAGTGCCATTACGTCTAGTCACGCGCTTATCTATGCCCCGGCCCCTAGCTCTCTCTCTCTTGTTAGAGCATCTCCAAGATACTCTCATAAAATTAGTTTCATAAACTTATTTTTAAGAGCAATTAAAAAATTATGAGGAGCGATTTTTCTCTCTTCCTCCAACAGTGCCCTCCTAAAAGTGGATCAAAACGTTTTTGATTGGGCCACGTCAGCATTTGAGGCTACCAAAACATTAATTCCATAGGGAAAAGAAGAGATGAGAGTCCTCAATTCTTCCCCTGTTTGTAGTTACAAATGAAAGGAGTTTAGAGGCTATAAAAAAACAGGAGGTGGTTCTGAGGTGCTGTTGGAGATAATTTTTTTAATTGAATTCCAATATTTTGATTTAAAGGAGGTTTTTGAGCTTTTCTTGGAGATGCTCTTACCGCCGCCAGCTGAATTCCGCTTGTTCGTACCGCTGAGTTCCGGTTTTCCAGTTTTTATTATTTTCGCTTGTGGACTGAAACATTGAACTAACGATGTCGGCTGACGCATATCCAAAAGGCAGCCATGTATATGGTACAAAGGGATTGTTCAGGTGCGAACCTCAGACTGTTAGCTAGCGAACCAACTTGTTGCTTATATGTTTAGTCAATGTTGATCCCCAGATCCACCACGTTTTGTACGAGTAGCCGCTCAGAACGTCCGGTGCAATTGGGCCATGCAGAATCGTGCATGTACATCTGATAATAACTGACAGTCAACCATGCAATCGGTAAGTCTGGCGGAGACAGACCGTAATTAACCGGAATCAATTGGTTTGACACCACTGGTAAGGAGTAGAGTTAAGAAAACAACATAATTAAAAGTAGAGTACTCTAAACACTACTAATAAAGGTGGTTGTCTATAGAAAATACAAATGCCCCTCTTTTATCTGGTTTTGATTTTTTTTAAAGCCAAAATAGATACAGGAAAAGACGATTGTACCCCTTGCAAAAAAATTGAAAAAAAGAGAGGCAAAAATGACACTCCGGCGGGAGAGGCAGGCGGCGGCGCCATGGGAGGAGGACGAGGCGGCCAGGACAAGGCCGCACCCCTCCGCGCCCAGGCGGCGCCAGCAGGCTCGAGCGCGAGGCCGTCGAGCGGGACGAGCTGCCCATCGCGCACCTCTCTGAGACGCGCTCTGGCAGGGACTCCGACCTCTGCTGCGGCTTCCGGCTGCCGCAATCGAACCAAATAGGCTCCATTCGGTTCTGGAAGGAAGAAAGGCAAGAAACACAGCTAGGGGCATGAAGGTCTTTTTCCTACGCGTTTTGCTAATAAAAAAAAGAAAATGACGGGAAAATGGCAGCGTATTGGCGGGTGTTGAAAGAGAGGCTTAAGGATGGTGTTTGAAAAACTCTATCTTTATTAATGTTGTTTTTTGGACTCTACTTTTTATGAATGGTGCGAGACCGATTAGCCCGATTAACCGCTGCCACTATCGGCAGTCATATGAAGCTCTCGCTAGCTACAAGTGGGTTGGTGCTCATCGCTTAGCCGCTAGTACGACAGCAAGTTGCAGCCCGATCGATCGAGCAGTCCGCATCTCGCACCCGACCGCGAGCTTGCGTCGCGTGAGGTGCAACGAACCCGCCGCGCCGGGGATGTGCGTGTGGTCTGGCGCCGCGCACCGGACCTACCTGCCTGCGGCGCCGCTGCTCGCCCGCTTCGGCGCGCGCCTCGGTTTCCCTCCTTCGGTCTGCCGTGGGTTGGTTTCCAAATGCGCAAGCGGGGCCCGCCCGTCATCGGCCCTCGGAAGCAGGCACCTTTCCCGGCCACCCACGCGGCCACTTGCCGTTTTCAGCAACAACGCCCGCCCGACCGACGACGCCGTCGCTCCCGGTCCCCGCCACAGCTAGCGCATCACCACCACCCGGCGCCCGAGACCGAATCACGAGCGTCGCGCCCCGCGCCCGCCGCCTATATTTCCCCCCACCCCACCCCGCGACGCAGCAGCGCGGCGTCGAAAACGCACCACCAATCCGCTCCCGCGACGCGAACGCGCTGTCGTCGCGTGTTGTGTTGGTCTCCGGTTGGTGGCCGCGCTCGCCTGCTAGCTGCGGCGGCGGCACGCACGCGGGAATCAAAACCCCCGGAACCCGTCTCAAAGCGAAGCAGTTAGTTGTTCCACACGAGGGCCGGGACGCCCCGGAAAAAAGTTTCCAACCCACGCCACGCCCCGCGCCGTGGCCCGTGGGCGGGCGGGGACCGCGCGCAACTGCTAGCGTGCGCGCGCGCATGAACCCGCCGCCGGACCGGGGCGGCCGGTCGCGCTATGGCGGCGGCGGCTCGGGGCAGCAGCAACAGCTGCAGGCCGCGTTCCCGTTCGTCGTTGACCCCACGGAGGAGCCCGCGTCGGCCGTGAGGGCGTTCTTCCCGGCCCCTCATGGGGAGCAGGCGTCGTCTGCGGCGGAGCGCGGGCCGGGGCAGCAGCGGTACGGAGCCGAGATCTCGCTCGGCCACGGGACGGGGATGCATCGTTACCATCAGTTCGGCGTGGAGGGGAGTCAGGACGGCGGCGGCGGCACGTCGGGCGCGCTGCCGCGGCACAGCAGCTCGCCGCCAGGGTTCTTCTCCAGCCCCGTCGTGGATAGCGGTAAGGACCAAATGCTAACTACACCTATGCCTATTTTATGCCATGTCAGTCTTCGCTCACATGAACTTCTCTGAAGACTTCACCGGTAGCTAGTTCAAGCTGTTTTCCTCTTTCAAGATTGCTTTGGCTTTATATTCTTTGAAAAGATCCTTCTTTCTTCAATTTGGAATGGAGAGTGGTGGATTGGATAGAATCAGTGTAGCTCTAGTTCTTCTCCTTTTCTTCCCTCAGAAAATTGAGACCCATGAATATATATAGTTTTAGCCTCTTAGGAATGTTTCTGCCTCTGCAAAGGCAATTGCACGTACGGAACCTCGCATCGGAGCCTTTGTAACGATCCAATACATTCAGCAGCTGATGCTGCGTTATTTGGTGTTCTTTATGCCGCATGAGCTCTGACAGAGATTAAGCTGTCATTTCTTGTGTGTGCCTTGCTTCCGGGAAGGTGCAGTAGTGATGCCGTCGACAGGCTTTCTCGAGCAGCAGCATTTTACTCCATTTTCGGTGCGCAAAAAGCCGGTGTTTGTTGGGGTGTTCCTGCATTTCGCTTCATTTTCGGTGGGCAAAAGATTGTCCTGCCTAATTTAGTAACACGAATTTTACTATAAATGTATAGGAACGCAAGGATGGTGTCTATATCGATTGGACTTTTGATAATGTCGATAGGACATGTATGCTTTTGATGCTTCTTTTCTTTCAAAAATAAAATCAAGTGGCACAACATGTTAAGTTCTGTGTCATAAGATCCTACACATTTCTCCTTTTGTGATCCAGCAGATTCATTAGCTCGCTAGGCATGTAGTATCATACACATCTATAGATCAAATTATCCTCGGCAAAATGTAACTAGTGAAGCATCTGAAACTTACATTTTTTTCTTCTCAAACACGTCGGTTTTTACTAGTTGACAATATCTGATTCAACCCATTAATTATGTGAATCCTTATTTTTGTTAATGGCATTGCCATATTGGTTGCCTGCTGAAACCGGCTAGGGTGGAGAAACTAGGGGCAGCATAGATACCAAAGTTTTGATGGTAAGGTCTCTTGCACAGAGAAAAACGGGCTCATGGGATTGTGGACTTAACAAACCTCTTATACGTACTTTTTAATTCAAATTTCGCCACAATGTTGAATAAATATGCACCTACCATATATTTAAATATGCTGTTGAGCAACCTACTTAAAAACATAATACTTTAGTTTGGTTCAGTTTATGCTAATTCACATTTGAAATTTCATTCACAGCCTTCTAAATTTATCCACCTATATAGTGTACTAAATTAGTTAGATTGCTACTGTTCAGATTCTATTCGATTCATTTTCTTATGACTTGTAAATATCGAACTCATATGTTGGTTAACAATTTATACAAAGTGATTTGTTACTGTTCCTAACATAGAAAGGAGCAGATGGAGTATCACAAACTTTGCGGCTCCAACTCTAAATCAGTGGTGAAGGAAGCAATTTTGCCCAATGCAATAGTCGAAATGATATACTAGTAACAGTGTCATAGTTCCTAATTATATGTTTATATGGGACGTGTAGTCGGAATGTATCTTGTATAGCCCCGAACTTATTTCAATCGATGATTCCAAGTTGCCAACCCAACCCAAACCAACTTGTTGATCATAGCTGATTGATCAATTTCCACTTGACCGAATATATTAGTAAGGACCCCACTGGATTTGGCGAGAGGGACCTACAGTGCTGTCACATGTCCAGATTCAGCTGACCTCTCCGTGGTGACGTTTATGCCACCATAAAAGAAATTGGCAACTAGGAAAATGTTGCAGAGGTGTGGTGTAAAAATTTGTGTTGAAGCTTGGATCGATATACTATTCACATAGCAACAATAAAAATAAAATCAAATCTAGCACTGAGATATACTTGTGCTGCGCAGATGTTCAAGAATATTCTTATATAGATGTCAGTAAATCTAAAATGGCAACGCGTTGATGAAATAGCTCTTAACTAATCTCTATATATATCTTTGATTTAAAGAACAATTCATGTAAACATGACAGTAAATCTGAAGCCTTTTGGAGCCTTTAAATGTGAATAATACATATTAAGAATTACTGGAAAGCATTGGAGAATTGAGTAATTATCTTTGCAATAAGTTAAAGTGGAAACTTTTGTACAAGCTGGATCGTTCTAATGACAACAAAAAGAAGCACAGAGAGGGTATCTATGAGGAATTCTTGGTTGTCATAGTATGTTTGTGGACCAATGAAGTGTGGTGCTCATTTACACTATGTGGGAGTGCCAACATGTATGCTAAGTTCACGTAAAAATCATGGGACATTTTATGCAAAATATTGCTACAACTTTGTAGATGTGTTAAGTTTTTGTAAAGAACAATTATTCAAACTATACATAAATAGAAATTTCTAGGATACGGCACCCCAGATATTGCTTGGGTAGGACTGACAAAATTCTTAGGGTAAAATGTCCTGAAGCGACTCTCCTCATAAAAATGATTCAAATAAACAGACTTAACTTTGAGACATACAAATTTTTATGTTAAATTCGTTTTAATACATGAAGTATACCGGCACGTCTTATCCATTAGTCCTACTTCAACAGTGCACATAGTATCCATTTTTTTTTTCAGCAGGGGCTAAGTCAGATGCACGAAGGGTCAGCGCTCAGCGGATTGTCCTGCTTGACCATGCTGCTCCTGCTCCTACCATTCGTTGTTGCTTTGATCTTGGTGACTAATCAGGTCTTGGCTCGGTTTGCTGATGCCGTATTTAGCTTAGTTGGATCCGCGTTCGGCGCGATGCACGCATTTGGGCGTTTTGCTCCTGGCCACACTGTAGGCCAAAGTGCGCCCATGCTATCGTTGTTGTGTATTGCGTCCTTAGTTGCTGGGTAGAGAGCGAGGTCGTCATGCTGCCGTGCTGGAGTCCAAGACGGTCGTGACCATAGATCCCTAGTCGCTGGAGGTCGCGCAACAGAGTGTAACGCTATCGGTGCGTCAGGGGTCACCTCGACACAATATGACGCATCGTCCTCGCCTTGCCTGTGTTACATCATGATTGGGATAGAAGAATCACCAAGAATTACAGAGGATATCAAAGATAACAGACACAAACACACAACTCTTGACCGGCTACAACAAGCCCTAGCCTTGGCACAAGCTGAAGGACGCCCACCGATTGTCGACAAAGCGGCACAACCGAGCAACATACTTGCTAGCTTCACAATGGTCATTGTACAGCCACACCACTCCTCGTAGCTACGCCGCTCTGCTGTCGTGTCCTGTGTGCCTGCACCTGCATCTACGATTGCCTGTCTTCTTCGGTGCTCATCGTCGACAACGAGTGCTTTTGCTGCTCATTTTGCTTCCATTGTGATTTTGTGAGTATCCACTACTGCCACCTGTATTTTGTTGATGGTCTCCTTGCTGGCGGTAACATTATATCAAACGCCGGATGTGCAAGTCCAAACGAATGCCGTTTCCATCCCTCTTGAAAGACAGTGAATAAGAGTAGGTGTAGTTCTGTGAAAGCCATCACCATCAGCTTGAAGGCAGCTACGAGTCCAGCGAGCTTTCGCCAGTCCGGTTCCCATCAGTTCTTTGGGCAGCCCTCCTGGGGGATGGCTGACAATGGGAGACATAGCTATGCGTTTGGTGTGGAAGGGCTTTGTGATTGCCGATGCCGATCGAAAAATTGTTCTTCAGCCCATGTGCAAGTCTTACGCCTGAGTCGTTCGTGTATATATAAACCCTTCGTTTTGGGCAACTTGTAATCATTTTGCTCGAGCAATTGGTAATAAAATGTAAGGTCAACATAAGCTTGCCAAAGTTTCCACGAAGGGGTTCGAAAAAAGTTAGTTGTGCTCTTTGACAACTCTAAATTATTTTGTGCGAAATCATATTGGTTGGTTACGATTAAATCAACACTATCGATTTGTGATTTATGGGAGAAAATAGAAAACTTCTTACTTCATTTCTTAAATGTCCCCAAGTTTATGATTTGATTGACTTTCTATTCGGACTACATTCAGAAATAATAATGGTCATTTTATATGTTTTATATATATAAAGTAGGTTTTCCAAGTGCAAGAATTGGAGCTGGAGGAGGCAATGAGGTTCACCAGGCAATGAGTAGCTACAACAAGAAGATGAAGTCCCCAATGAACTTACCTAGACAAGGCACCCTCACTCAAATCTCTGAGGACATCACTGAAAATATGCATGCTATTGGCTCCTCGGAAGAGAACATCACCACGAGCAATGTGGTCCGCTCTTTCTCTGGTGGTTTCTCAATGGGATCATGGGAGGATTCAAATTCCATCGCATTCTCCAGTTCGTCAAGCAAAGCTGGAATTCACAACAATGATGACATCATCGCCACCCTTAGCAATTATGAATTACAGGTACCATCACTCATAAATGTTTACTAAGAAATTACTCCCTCCGGCTAAAGCTTGATGCTTTCCAACTGAATGATCAGTACAAACTGCTCTGCTCTTGCATTTCCTTACGACGAAGCTTTTGTAACCAGAGGGAGTAGCTGTGTGTGTAATAGCTGCATGATATGTTAATTGTTACATATGAATCTGTCTATGCAGTTTGGTGTAACGAAGGAAGCAACTGGCGATAAATATCTGCAGATGCAGCAAGACCAGGTTCCATTCAGAGTACGAGCCAAACGCGGATGTGCCACGCACCCAAGGAGCATCGCAGAACGGGTATTACACATGAGAATCCCTTATGTTTCCAACATCATCTTATTGGTATGCACGATGGCATGCACTGTTCATGCAAGTATTTATAGCTGTGCTGAACTTATCTCTGAAACCTTAGTAGTGATGGAGTAGCTTCAATAGTATAAAATAGAGGAGTTTTAAGGTCCAAAATAATGGCCATTAGTTTCTCAAAACTAATGGCCATTAATTTAAGGGTAGTTTTGTAATTGCACTATTAATTAAGAATTTATGTTTTATGATAACAAAGAAAAACATTAACCCTACCCTACTACTAATAATAAACAAATTATTTACTAGCTTAATACATATCAAAGATTAATCATACTATTAATTTGATATTTTTATAAACACAAAACTATTTATTATAAGTTTGTCACCTTTTATTTTTTCCAATATTACCCTCAATTTGATGAAATAATGGCTATTAGTAGTGAATTTCTGAGATCAGATCTAATGTCCGTAGTTTAAAAAACTAATGGCCATTATTTTGGACAATAAAACTGCTCATAAAATAACACATCATCATCGTTTTCAAGATGATCGTCTGGAGATTATTTAAGATTGATCTTCAGGCATGTGACGAATAATTAATGTGATAGGAGCGAAGAACGAGGATCAGTGAGAAGCTCAGGAAGCTGCAGGCACTCGTGCCTAACATGGATAAGGTTCGTAATCAATAATAAATATTATCCATGCCATCTATATAGTCGCTTTGTTTACAGGCTTTGAATCTGATGACCTATTTTCGTTCTTTGAAAATGTGACAGCAAACGAGTACAGCGGACATGCTGGACTTAGCAGTTGAGCATATCAGGGGACTGCAAAGCGAACTGCAGGTACGGACGTATTTCGCTTGCCCCTTACTAGCACAATGCAACTAGGAACATAAGAACGTTGAGTTTTCTCAATGCACGAGCAGGGTTTGAAGGAAGACAAGGAGAACTGCACCTGCCGCGGCAACCATTCCTCAAGGAATTGAAACTGATCAGTCACGTTGGTCCTTGGCAACACACATGATGTCACTGCAAATGGGCACATCCAGGGCACCGCAAACAATCTGCAGACTTCAGTAGACCTTCGGTGGCAAATCGATCGAGACCTTTCTTTATTCTTCATTCAATGGAATTTTTAGTTTGAAGCTAGAAGTAGATGTTTGTGCTGTTCCATATGGGTAACCAGAAGAATATCCCTAATTTTCACCCTCTCTCGACCTGAAGTTTTGGTATTGCACGAGGACTTAGGCTACCGCTAAGCTGTAAGGTTTCTGTCGTTCAAGAATTACAATGCTCGTACCTTGCTGCTAGTGTTACACTCAGCATTGCGATGCTGAGTGTAACCCTAATGTGATCTAATAAATCTTGTTTCCCCTCGCAAAAAAAAGAGTCTATTTTTGAGGGTTTTCCTTTTTGTTGAGAGCAAGCTAGTCTATTTGAGTTGTGTTTGCGGCTGTTGGCTGCCTGAATAGGCACGCAGTGTGGCCTACTTTTCAGTCATCTTTGTTGTTGTTCCAGTAGGACTATGCAATCAGAAAACTTCCAGGGTTGCGAGCTGCGGTCCATACTTAAGAATCCGGCCTTTGAGTGGCTGAGCTCAGACGATCACGCAAAATGGGATGATCAGAGGAAAATACCAGAAAATACAACTTTCAGTATTGCTAGCTGCGGTTGAGATTTGAGACTTCAGAGTCCGTCCTTTAAATGGCACAGCGCCGGCCATCCTACAAAACCAACAAAACTATCAGAGCAAGAAAATACAGTAAAAGAAAAAGAACTACGAAAAAAAAATTATGCTGGCTGTGGGGTTCGAACCCACGCGCACTTCAGTGCAGAAGATCTTAAGTCTTCCCCCTTAACCACTCGGGCAAACCAGCTATGATGTCCAATTTAGATATTAGTAAAATATGTTCATATGTCCCCCCCCCCCGGGATCTTGGTGACGCCAGGAAACGGAGGCACGCCGTCGTGCCTGCCTTCCTGCCTCGCGGCGCGCCCCCGTCCTCCGCTCACCCAAAAAAAGGGCGCCGCCGCGGCCTCACGCATTCGCGAACTCGATCCGCGTGGGCATTCAGCACGCGGCGACCGAGACGCCCGCACACTGCCCCACCTAAGTTTGGCCTGACCAGCGCGCGCGCGAGGCTTTAGGACCCGACGAGAATGGCAGCCTCCCCTAACCGGCAGGGCTGCTTGCCGCTCGCGGTTCAACGGCGCACAGGCATTTTCTTCTCCTCCCCACCTGTCCTCGTCCCTGGCTCCCCCACGGGCTTTGTGCCCGCTCGAACGGCAGCGCAGAGGTGGGCGGAGGCGAGGACGGTCCGTGGGGCTGCTGGGAAAAATCCATGGAGAGATTCAAGGCCTGCTCCTTTGTCATCTCGAACGATTGCGTCCGGTATGGTCCCCATTTCACGCTTCGTCAGCCTTAAGCATTTTTTTCTTATTTAGACATAAGGCATTGTCAGCCTTAAGCAATGTATGGCCATTTTCCCTCCCTGGAATGTTGTCTGGCATGCAGTTTCTGCATTCATAGGCTTATTGATGGTTCGGAAAGAGGAATTTGTTCTACACAATTGCTACTGTTTAGCATCCAGCAGTACCGTTCCTGGAATTGTTTGCTGCATCACAATTGAGGTGTAAACATTCAGCAAAAGGCCAGAGAGAAAGTTTCCATTATTGAAATAAAATCATAATCGTGGCTTGGTTTTATCATGGAAATTTACTTTGTATGCTGGTTTGCACCCTACAATGTGATCATATCATGTTCGAATTTCATTTTTAGTTTAGTGCATTTATGCAGTTTCATCATTATCATCCTTCAACATGTGGTTGAAGTATCCATAGTATGTAGAGCATCTAGGCCTCCATTTTACCAGGAAATAAAATGTGGAAAAGATCTATGTGATTAGGGTAAAAAAGTTTCTGAACACGGCGCTTAAAATGTCTAGGCTGAAAAACTTGACTTTGATGTTAAATGGAAAAATCGTTACTTGTTTATATGAAGGTTTCATGTAAACATTCATAAATTTGCTTGTGCGCGCATGCTTGTCATAAATAAATTTATTGAATGCTTTTCGTGATAGCACATATCTGCACTGAGCGCTAATTCTTGTAAGTAGACTAACACTACGCTGTATAATTGGCTGCCCATTTTCTTGTCAGATGAAATTTGACTAACAGGACGACATGGAGAGAATTGAGGTGGATGGGGACTTTATTGCTGCTGACAATTGGAAGGTAAATCCTCTCTACCCCACTCATTCGACTGAAGCCAATGATGCTACAGCATCTATATGATTTTATTCTATTGTTCTTGGTACCATTGTCTTTAAACATGGGGGTGGATGCAGATGCTGTAGTTTTCAATCTAACTTTCTTGTGGCACTTGCGTACAAAGGTGCCTCCAGTTTAGAAAACAACTGGAACTTCTAAATTTCTCTAATGTTTTATCCAAAATATTAGCATCAATCATATAGCATATTCTTGTGTGAAATCATAGAATTATGAGTCAGATACAAAACAATAAATGATTGTATTTGTTTTCTTTTATTTCCTGCACTTTTCTTATCAACTAGCATTGCCTATTCATTAGTGTGAATATTAGGATGATAAGTTTTGGACTGTTCTTTGTCTCTTTGTGCAGCTACATGGAGCACTATGTAAGCAACTTCACACAGTAGTGGTTGAAGTTCTGGATGTCATTCCTGCCCTTGAAACTACAATACCGCGAAGCAGTTCTGGACTTCTCGTCCTAAGTTCTTTGAGCATATCTGTTGAGAAGGCCAAGAATTTACTTCAGCATTGCTCAGAGTGTAGCAAGCTTTACTTGGTATATAATTTTGATACACGCACATACTTCATAAGTTTGAGAAATAAAAAAGGATGGATACGTGAATTCTTCTTGTACTATCATGTTGTTGGAGCACAGTATACATGCTTGGCATATATATGCTGCTGTCTTGCATGGTAGAGATCAGCTTTGGACGATTTTTAAGTCATTATTGACTGCAATGTTTTTTACTTTGCCCTGCATCGCAGGCTGCTACAGCAGGACGTGTTCTTACTAAGTTTGAGAAGGCAAGACAAGCACTTCTGGAAAGTCTTCACCAAGTGGAAGAAACAGTTCCTGACGGGATTAATTCTAAGGTTATCACTAATCTTGCAGAAATTTAGCTATGCTGGCTAACCGTTTGGAACCAGATTCTAGAGTTTTTATTACAGATTTTAATGGCTTCTAATGACTAATTCTCAGTGAATCACAGTTTTACAATATTTGTGGACTGTAAGGATCCCTAAAGTCCCATGGTTTTGCCATAGATTCCATGTTCCCTTCAATACCTTATTTACCTTTCATATGGCCTCCTAATCCTATTGATGAGCGACTTCATTCCTGTTGCCTGTAGCCATTAACTTCATCTTGATCTTTTAGATCTTCTCTTAAGAAATAACTTGGGTGCATCATCCTCTGATAACTATCTGGCTTTTCAAATTTCAGATCACAGAGATTGCACAAGAGCTGGATAAAGCTGTTTTTGCTTTGGATGAGTCTGAAAAACAAATTGGCGATGAAGTGAATCAACTAATTCAGAACGAGAGCAAATCCAATGGATTCCTCGGTGACAATGAACTTGAAATTTTCCGTCAAACTGCTTTTCGGGTTGGTATTGCATCATCCGCGGCAGCCCTTACTGAGAGAAGGGCGCTTAGGAGGCTTCTTGAGAGAGCTCATGCAGAGGAGGACGTGAAAAAGGAATCGATCGCAGCCTACTTACTTCACCTCATGAGGAAATACTCAAATATATTTAGGAATGAAGTAATAGATAACACCAGCTCCCAGTGCTCAAGTCCTCCTTGCTCCTTTATATCAGTGTCCAGCTCAATTGATCTCCCTGGAGATGGTCAGGTTCTTGAAAGGCAAATGCCTAGAGTTGGTTCCTTCAATTTGAAACAGATCAAAGGGTTATCAGGGAGCATGCCATTGCCACCTGAGGAGCTGAGGTGCCCAATCTCCTTGCAGCTCATGTATGATCCTGTTGTTATTGCATCTGGTCAGACATACGAACGAGCTTGCATTGAGAAATGGTTCGACAGCGGCAACACAACCTGCCCAAAAACTCGCAAGCAGTTGTCCCAGCTCTCCATGACACCCAATTACTGCATTAAGGGTCTCATAGCATCTTGGTGTGAGCAGAACGGAATTCTAGTTCCATCTGCACCGCCGGAATCTCCCAAGCTAAAATATTTGAAGATATCATCCCTGAAAAACAACACATGTCTGGTTACTAATGGTGTCAGCACTGTTTTGTTTGAAGCCATGGGTGCAAAGGATGGCATCAAGTCAGACAGTAAAGCTGTTTTGGAAAATTTCTCTCGTCAGAACTCTGGAGAGGCCGCATCCAACCAATGCGTAGATAAAATCACTCCAGACAAATACTCTCGTCAGAACTCCAGAGAGTCTACATCCGAGATATGCGAGGTCGAAGACTCTCCAGGGAAGAGCTCCCATCAAAACTCCAGAGAGGATGTGCCAGAGAGATGTGAGCAGTGGCTCCATGTGCTGAATAGTAATGATCCTGAGAGTATGGATGAACAATATAAGGTGGTTGAGCAAATCAGACTTCAGTTGAAGAATGATGATGAACTCAGGGATTATGTAGGTGCTAATGGTATTACCGAGCCACTTGTCTATTTTCTGAAGATGGCTATCTGCCGAGACGATCTGCATTGCCAGGAGGTTGGAGCAATGGCTCTTTTCAATCTTGCTGTCTGCAATGACCGGTAAATATCAACTTCCTTTGTTTACTTGGTCACTGAGGCATGAACTGTGTGATAAAAGTCTCATCTGCGACCATAAAAAAAAAGAAAGTCTCATCTGCATTTTGTTTCCAGGAACAAGAGGCAGCTGCTCTCAGCTGGAGTTATCCCCCTGATTGAGCTGATGATACAGAAACCAGAAACTCACGAGGCTGCCATCGCAATGTTCCTGAACCTCTCCTGCCTTCCCGAGGCGCAAGAGATCATCGGTTCGAGCGACACCATCCCTTTACTTATCAGAGGCCTCAGGGAGGACGGCTCCCGGAGCAACACCTGCCGTCTGGACACGCTCCTCACACTGTACAACCTCTCCCTGCACGCGCCCAACATCCCGTACCTCCTCTCCTCCGGCCTCATCGAGAGCCTGCACACCGTGCTGACGCCGTCCTCAGAGTGGACAGACAAGGCCCTCACCGTCCTGCTCAACCTGGCGCTGACCCGCGGCGGCAAGAAGGAGATCGCCGCCAACGCGGCCATGGTGGGCGCCATCGTGCTCATCCTGGACAACGGCGAGCCCGGCGAGAAGGAGAAGGCCGTGTCCTGCCTTTACGTCATCTGCAGCGGCGACGAGGGCAGCAGCCAGACGGTGCTCCAGGAGGGCGTGATCCCGGCGCTGGTGTCCCTGACGGCCAATGGCACGGGCAGGGCCAAGGACAAGGCGCAGCGGCTGCTGAGGCTGTTCCGGGAGCAGCGGCAGCGGGAGCTGGAGGAGATGCCGCCGCAGGTGCAGCTGCTCGAGGTGGCCAACCAGGCAGCCGCGGAGCACGAGCAGCAGCAGCAACAACAACAGCAGGAGGAGGAAGAGATGGTGATGGCCGCCGCGGCTGCGACGCCGGGGATCAAGCGGAGCAGCAGCAAGAGGCGGCTGTGCAGGTTGGGGTCGAAGAAGTTCACGCGGGCCTTCACCTGCCTGCTCAAGAAGTGGAGCCTACGCTGATCGGCATTGGCCGGTGTGTAACTGTAGCACTGAACTGATATCTCCGTTGACAACCAACGGGCTGTCCGGTCCGTCTCATATGTTCTGACACTTAGCCTTCGCTAATCACTAACGCGCGTGTTCATTCATTCCTGTGTGTCTTCTACGCGAGTATTTACAACGAGCTAAAAATTTACACAGTGAAGTTTAGGCCGAACACTGAATCGGGGGAAACGAGAAAGGCCGATCGAGACCAGTCCAAATCCACGAGAAGTCCAGTCCAGTCCATGTTCCTTTCGGCCCAAAAGGGCCAGCGAAACTGGCATCCCAGCCGAATCATCCCGAACTTGGGGTCCGACCCATTTTCTAGTCTCATACACCGGTGCCGGCGCCGTCCCCTTCCCCACCCAAAACCCCCAAACCCTACCCGCCGGAACCCCTCCCGCCTCCGTGCCGGCGCCGCTTCTCCATGGCCCCGCCAAAATCCCCTCAAAACCCACGCGAACAGGCGGAAGAGCAGGGGGACGAGAAGAGGAAGGCGTCGGAGGCGGAGAAGGAGAAGGAGAAGGAGAAGGAGGCGAAGGAGGCGGCGGAGAAGAGCCGGCTGTTCCGCGTCCGGCGCACGGTGCTGGAGATGCTGCTTGACCGCGGGTACGATGTGAATAAGAAGGACATCGATATCACCAAGGAACAATTCCTGACGAGTTACGGCGACACCGTCTCCGCCATCCGCGACAGCCTCTTCCTCAGCTACTTGAAATCTCCCCCCAAAAAAGAAGAGGACAAGTCTCCCGGAAAAAAAGAAGAGACCAAGTCCGTCCAGGTCCGTCCCCTGCCCCGTTCCGTTCCGTTCCATTCCTCCCTCGCCGCCTCTCCCCGCCATGTGAGCCCTAGACTTGCCCTCCCTGCAGATCTACGTGTTCTTCCTTAACGAGGCCAAGCCCGGCGCCAAGACGATCAGGGGCTACGTCGATAAGATGAAGGCCGACAATGTCTCCAACGCCATACTCGTCGTGCAGCAGGCGCTCAGCCCCTTCGCCCGCACCGAGGTGCAGAACAACTCGCCGAAGTACAACATTGAGGTCTTCCAGGTTCGCCCTCTGCTTCCTCTTTGCGTCATTTGCAAAATGTCTTTACAGCACAGTTTGTGCGTGTGTCCTGTCTCCATGGAGAGATTGACCAATGCTTAATTCTCAGGAATCTGAGCTTCTTGTGAACATCAAGAATCATGCCCTGATGCCGAAGCATGAGCTCTTAACGCCAAAGGAGAAGGCGGACTTGCTCGAGCGGTACACGGTGAAAGAAACCCAGGTTGGATGAATTTGCCTCTTCGTTCCTCAGTGGCCACATTTATGTTTTCACAAATGCAGAACTTTGGAAATTTATTCTTATGCGGAGTCCTGGGTAGCATCCACACGAAATTAGGGCCGGTTCTGCATATCAGAAAGTGATGTAGCCTTCCAAGAAATTTTCCCACTGCCACTATTCTGGCATATAAGATACCAAATTTGAAGATTTTTTTTTTTCAGTTGTAGGCATGAAGTGGCCTGTCAACATAATTGTTCATTTGGTTTTAGTTATCTCATTGGAAATTATTAAACTAAATGTGTTCCTGCCATAACTAATTAATTATCTGTGTCAGTTCTGATGAAATAGGAAAAAACATGTGATTAGTTGGTCTTTCAGTTCATGTTCATACAAAAACGTTATTAGAGAAAATGAAGTTTCATCAACTGGAGATATATGTTTTAATAATTAGAATGCAGCACATCTGCACGCTTTTTGACTGACCTACCTGGATGCCTAATTTGTCCCATTATTTTGAAGGAATTTACTATTGAGTAAAACCACTGATTTGCAATGTGTATCTGGATTGTTAAGCAATCTTGATTCAAAAACTGTTACAAGGAGTCTGTATTATTTCAGTAGAGAATAATCATAAACGATAATTGATAATATGCCAGACTTTCTCTGAATTAGTACAATGATGAAAGAGTAGCCACGAAAGGTCTAAGGGGCTTTCGTCCTAATATGAGGCACGCGTGTTAGTAGCAAAGTTATTAGATTAGAAACCTGAAAACATCTGTTTATTGTATGGGGAAGATATTCAAGGATCTGCCGAGTTAGATGTTTTTCTCTTTCTGATGTTAACATCGTATTAGGTGGTCAACTGATTACTGACTGCAGGACTTTTTAATTATACCGACAAGTGGTGAAACTCTGGTAACTGCACATTGTTGCAATTTTTATGACCGTCTATCTTCTTAAATCAAGTGATGTAACTTATTTGGCCCTCATTTCTATTCCTGGTGCCTGCAACCAACCTTGTTTGCTTAGGCATATTACATCTGAGGAACCGGTTGTTTGTGTTTATGAGTTCTATTGAACATGTGATTCTTCATTGCATTGTCTGATATTTTAAAGACGCAGTCCTGAAAGAAGCTGTGTTTGTGCTGTTTTTCATTTATTAAGTTTTATTTATTGGAAGGCTTCACTTTATGATTGCATTCAGGAGAAGCATCACACTAGTTACTATGTGACTTATCCCATATGCAAATGGGTTCTTTCCTGATGATTTTGATAATTTATTATGCAGCTCCCACGGATTCAGATTACAGACCCAATGGCACGATACTATGGAATGAAGCGTGGGCAGGTTGTGAAAATCACCCGAAAAAGTGAGACCGCTGGAGAATACATCACCTATCGATATGTTGTCTGAGCTTATCTTCACGAATGGAGCTTTACTGCAAACAATGCTATATACATAGAAATATTGTTGCCTCTGTGAAGCTGAAGTACTGTCGAAGTGCCCTAGTGCTCTTCTTTCAGAATTGGTTGACATACTCTGTTAGCACTAGGCTTTAGTAAACCATTCCTGTAGCTGTAGTCCATTCATCAGAAAACATCATCGGTGCCTACTTGAAAAGGCAAGTACATCGTTGGTGCAGAGCATCCTTGGTGTATATGAAAAGGCTTTTATATGTTTCACCTTATTGTGGTGTGTTCCAATTCATTCTGGGGTAAATATGCCTTCTGGCTCCATTGCTTTTCTTGATGGTGAATTAGGTTCCTGATTATTTTTTTAGACCAATTTAGGTTCCTGAATTTTTTTTAGACCAATTTAGGTTCCTGATTTGTAAGCTCGTGTGCTGAGTTCCTTTCTGCTGCAGGTTTAAAACTCGGGTAATGTCATATGCGGTACTAATTTTCTATACCACTGCTGAAAGATGGCAGAACACACTAGTCAGTGGATTGTTTTCCGATCTGTTTCTGGAAGATTTGGGCCTATTCTCTCTTTACTATACTAGTCACCATCCTGGCAGTTAAAGACCGAACTTCAGTGAGGAAAGGGTTTATTGACGTTTCTTCCTCTTGGCTGTCGCAAAGATGTATATTTAGCGCTCGTGCAGTTGCCAAAGCAACACGGCAAGAAGTGGCAGGATCCGAAAAATCCTACGCCCGAGTCAACGATGCAAAACCGACGGCGACATGCTCGCGAGCAACTTGTCATGGGCATCGTTCATCACTCGTGTGCCCGAGAATATTCAGCCACAGATTACAGAAAGGGCTCCCGCTGTCGTGGTGCAGACCGCAAACAGGTCAGTGACAATTAGTTCTTGGAAATGCGCCGAGTTGTGCAGAAGTAAATTCTCAGGTTCACGGTCGGTGGTTCCTCACCATGTACAATTAAAGTAGTAACATCTTACTGTCACGCTTTTGCTAAGTGAATGCTACACTTGAATCAAATTTTGATAAAAGTATATTCTATGACGCTGAACAAGGGCCCTTTTGGTAGGGCTTCTTCAATAGTTCACATATTTTCTAAGGCTTCTTCAATAGCTTCACATATTTTCTAACTAAAGGGGATGCTTCTTCAAGTGTTTCTCCTTAAAAAAAAAAGGAAGCTGTATTAAAAAATAAGGTAAAGCATGAAGCCACAAAATAGTAGTTTCACCGGCTTCTTTTCTCTACGGCGTCCTCATCTTCCTATATTTGTCCCTAAAAATATGGAGAAGATGCAGAAAAAATCGGTTTGCTAAACGTTTTAGGCACAGCCGCAGACACAACCAACACAACCGTTTTTTGAAAGAAACCACAGCACAGCCAAAGCCGACAACCAACCCTAACAAAGAGACCCTAAAAGTCCGAAAGCCATGAGAATCAAATAGTTGCCTTAAAAAATTGTGGCGCACCAAACATTTGGCAACCAACCAAACAAGCCCATTAACACAAGTTGCCTAAGAGCTGTAAACTAACATATGCAGAAGATAATAAGGACCAAGTTTTTTTTTCCAGCAGGGAATAACGACCAAGTTACTGCAACATACTCCTCTGTCCGTCCCCCCCCCCCCCCCCCCCCCCCCCCCACACACACACACCAACCAATGTAGGATAGTTCGATTAGCGCAAATTTGCACTAATTGAACTGTCCTAACATCAACGAAATAAAAATAGAGGAAGTATATATCTACTATTAACCAGTTCAATGAATTTGCACTATCTTGAATCACGGTTAAAAAGAATCGACAGGGAAAGCCATATCCATGGTTCGTCACTATCACCACTCTTGAATCGTGTAGGTCCCCTTCTCCATCATGTATACTGTAGTAGTGTAGGCAGGGAAGGTCGGATGCTGGTCGATCAGACAAGGCACGATCATGCTGGTCGATCAGACAAGCACGATCCTTATTGCAGCAGGTCTGACTATGCCAGCTGTTCATCTCAATCAATAATTCAAGACCATAACACACCCCCGCAGATGCCAAGCACTAGCGTATAAAACGAGTCCAGAATGGCAGCCAGAAGCCAACAAAATGATTGACAGCGGGATGAGTTCTTTTACCGGTCAAGTATGAACTATACGTAGATTAATTAACACTAGCTTGGAGCCTTGGAGAAGGTTTTAAGTGCAGCTGCAGTCTTAAGCTCTACTGGCCATTTCTTAGGCACGTGCCCCTGGCAATGCGGACAAAGCATCTACTAATAGTCTAGTACAATAACCGCAGTCACCAGCTAAGCACATGATTCCAACGCAAGTACTACAAATTACCAGGGTAAAAGATCTAAATAATTGTGCTGTCACTTCACAAGAGTTTTATCTTCATTTAATTACGTCAGTAACACAATAGTCAGTGGTCAAGGGGCCGCTCGCTATCACTTGATAAGGTCAGATTTAGGATTTTGCGGTGATGGTGACAATTATGTGAATTGTCATGTGCACAGGGATTGATTATTGTTCTTTTGTCCCTAAGGGCTGACTTTCAAATCAAAGGAAGCATACAATACAAGCATACAAGCAGCCAACAAGACAAGACTCGACCAGTATACCGCCAACTTAGAAAAATATATGACATAACAGCTCCCGGAAAGAGGTGATGTTGAAAGTTGAAAGTGTCCCTTTTCCTTTGCTGATCAGATGCTTAGAATAACACAATTAGATGGTCCAAGGTTCACAAGTATAACACACAATATGCAACTTGTTGAAATTTACGCATCAGAATAGAACATTTCTAGAGTCTAGACTATACAAGTATACATCCAAGGCTCATAAGTATTAACAGACTATCCATCTTGCCAAAGGTTTAAGCATACAAAATAAAGCATTTTAACTACCCAAGGCCCAGCTAATATTATGGATGTGGGTGAGGCAGGGAACGGAAAACATGACATATGAGATAATTTGGTGTAAGAAATAATAACTTGAATGCCGAAATAACTGCTGTGGAGACTAAAGCACGTGCTGGTTGTTCCAAGATGGAACTAAGAGAAGTAATATCAGGATTTAGGCACATCAAGAATTACAGTTCCATACAGATACTACGAGCACTAGCAACAATTTAAAGGACATACAGAAATGCAAACTGATCTTACAGCTTACATGATTATCACATCCTTAGATGATGCAGCGATCAAACTGAAACATCCAGCGACAGCTTTGCGTCAATATGGCTGGCTCAGGTGTCAATATGGTTGGCTCAGCAGTCATTCTACCCTCGATCAATCCATAGTAAGCTATGGCATATAGCATCACTGAGCCTGACTGAATGGTATATCACAATCTAAAGCGCGATTGGCATCATGGCTACATGTTGTCTGAATCATCCTTATTATATGCCAGTGGAAACTCATCGAACTGCTCCGAGACATCACGACGCTCTCCAATGCTTTTTAGAGAGTGATAAACCCGGCACATAGAGTGCCTGTCTCGTGGGCGAGCAAGAGTACATGCAAAAGCTATCTTCAAGAACTCCTCGATCTCTGCCTCATGTCCATT
This sequence comes from Eragrostis curvula, assembly GCA_007726485.1. Lineage (NCBI taxonomy): Eukaryota > Viridiplantae > Streptophyta > Magnoliopsida > Poales > Poaceae > Eragrostis > Eragrostis curvula. The sequence continues at coordinate 19,673,915 of RWGY01000031.1, forward strand.
TCTTCGCAATGACCTATCAACAGCATCACCAATCCGCCCAGAAGCCTTCAGCTGATTTACCCAATCCATCAGTGTCCCCTTGAACCCTTCACCCGCCGCATCACTTACAACAGCACCAGCCTCTTGCCCGCTCACAAGTTCAAACAAGATCACCCCGAATGCGTACACATCGCCCTTCATGGTGCCAACTGGATTGCTAGCGTACTCTGGGGCGACATATCCAAACTCCCCAAAGTCACCATTCAGGAAAGGACTCGTATCACCGCCCTCACCAGGTGCCATCCTGACCAGCCTCGTGAGCCCAACATCAGTGATCCGAGCCTCATAATCCTCATCCAGAAGCACAGCGCTAGAGCTCAAATTCTGGTGAATCTGTGCAACCTGAAACCCATGATGCAACCACGCAAGGCCCCTTGCTGCCCCAACTGCAATCCTAAGCCGAGTTGCCCAGTCCAGGGGAGCTTCCTCTGGCTTTTTCAACACCGTCGAAAGAGCCCCACTCTCCATATGCTTGTACACCAGCAGCCTCTCATCCTCGACAACACAGAAGCCCAGCAGTGGCACAATGTTTGGGTGCCGCAGCTGCCAATCCGCCCCATTTCTGCCCTGAACGCCTTCTCCGAGAGCGGGCACGAGTGCAGGCGCTTGACCGTAAGGGCTGACCCGTCCCTCAGCACGGCTCGGTAAGCCGTCCCCGCCCGTGAGCTCCCGGCCACCACGATGTGGCTGGTGTTGAAGTCCTGCGTGGCGGCCATCAGGTCCGCGAGCTTGACCTTGACTATCGGCTTCTGGAAGAGGGACACCGGGGCCAGCCGGTTGTGCGCGGCGCGCAGTCTCTCCGCCCACCAGCTCCCGTCCTCCACGGCGGCGCCGACGCCTGACTCGCTGCCTCCGTGATTGTTGCGGCGGCGGCCTCCCTTGCTCTTCCCGGTGCAGCGCCAGAAGAAGTAGGCAAGCAGCAGCGACGCGGCTGCCCCGAAGACTCCGGCGGCGATGACGATGCCGAGGCCGGTGCTCCCCAGCCCACCGCCGCAGCGCGAGGACACGGGGTGGCCGCATAGCCCCTTGTTCCCGGAGAAGGCATCCTTGGGGAAGTTGGCGCCGAGCGGGGCCGGGATCTGGCCCTCGAGCTTGTTCCCGGAGAGGTCGAGCGACTTGAGGCGGTCGAGGCGGGCGAGGGAGGCGGGGATCTGCCCGGAGAGGGAGTTCCGGGCGAGCTTGAGCGAGTTGAGGAAGCGGCAGTTGGCGAGCTCGGCGGGGAGCGGGCCGGAGAGGCGGTTGTCGGAGAGGTCGAGGGAGACGAGGAAGGGGAGCCAGTCGCAGAGCGCGGGCGGGATCTGGCCGTCGAGCGCGTTGGCGGAGAGGTCGAGCGTGGTGGCGGCGCGGCAGTACTGGAGCGAGGAGGGAACGGGGCCCTGGAGGCCGAACCCGGAGAGCGCGAGCGAGAGGACGCGCGACTCCTGCGGGTTCCAGCAGGTGACGCCGCTGAACTCGCAGACGGCGCCCGCGGAGGTGTTGGCGAAGGACCAGGCGGTGATGCGCCCGTCGGGGTCCTGCAGGTCGGACTTGATGCCCCGGAGGCAGCGCACGTCGTCCTCCTGCGGCGTCGGCGACGCTCCCGGCTGCGGCTGCGGCGCGGCGGGCGGCGGGGCCAGGAGGAGGAGGAGGAGGAGCAGCGGGAGCATGAGGGGATGGAGGAGCGGAGGAGGCATGGCGGATTGGTGCGTCGTGGTGGTGGGGGAGGGGGAAAGGGGTGGTTTGACCAGGTGGGAAGACTGCTCGCCCGCGGGGATGGTGGAGTGGATGGGGAGGGAGCAGAGCAGGCAGTAGTATACTGGTGCGGCGTTGGCGTGGTGTGGGGTGGCGTGTGTGCGCTCTCTCGCTACTCTAGTGGGGTTGGTTTAGGCCGGAGCGTGGACTGCGCCGCGACCCGCGAACGAGAGCGGAGCACGGGGACGGCGCGGTGAAATGTTTGGCAGTTTGGGGCTCGGGAGTAGGGATAGTTGGCGCTAGGGAGCAGGCAGCAGTGGCGGCGACAGTGCGTCATGGCTGAATGGCTGGGCCGTGCCGGCTGCCACAGCATGTACGTTCTTCAGAGGGTTTGTAGGCATTTCTGGTTTGGTCATGGATGTCTTTCACAACTACTAATTTCATTTTAGAGATGTTTATTTGCAGCACTATATATAATATGAAGTGCCATTTTTACGGTAGAGATTGATGGATTTTCGGCACGTAGAAAATGCATTCACGATGTTGCATTTCGATAAATATCTCAATATGTGGGTTTGTTTCGCGTGTCCCACGGTGAGTTAGTCGTTGGTCTGATCTCAGTTTCTAGTCAAATGAGTAACGTAAGTTAACTTTGACGAAAATATCTTTCGGTCAAGCGGATTTTGCTGGGCAGTTCTGTTGTTAGGATACACCACAATCTATCATATGATTAAAAAAAAACTTATGAACCATGCAATTTTGGGAAGTTGTACTGGTGACATTGTGGTTCAAAAAGTATGTCATTACCGAGTTTAGGTAGTTTCAAATGACACCAAATCCGACAGTGGGTTAAGTTGTGATTGCCGGGCTTCTTTTTGTTGGATAATGCTAATTTTTATCTGTATATTTTGATTATATACATGCTCGGTATCATTATAACATCAGGGCAAGCAAAAGACTATATGACTCTTCAACTGGCAGCCATGTGCCACACTTAGTTAATCTACTATTTTTTTTTATGATTACACAGTACAACTCAAATACTCACAACACACATTTCGTTAATCTATTGTTACATGCATTGCTTTGAAGTGTTGAACTTTCGTTACGTTTGATCCTTTTAAAGTCTCTCCTCAGTCATGTTGGAAGTCACTGCCCCCTGACTAACATTTCGAGAGAAAAAAGAACTTTCCATCGTAACACTTGTTTGGTTTTAGGATCCATCAGCATGCATACCTTGAGATAAAAATTATGGTATACTAGCTATCATCTCGATGATTGCTATGTGATCAGGTGGAACTTGAGGTAAACTTGTTTAGTCGATGACAATAAATAACATCCTAAAAATTCTATTGCTCCTTTTCTGATTCCACCACAATCAGCACAAAGATAATTATTTCTAGAAAATCAGCACCAAGACAACTTTTCAGGGGCCTTTGGAACGCAGGATTTTTTCCCGTTCTTGCATTTTTCTTGTGAACAGTCAATTAATTCCTGTGAAATTCCTGTATAATTTCTGTAAAAATCCTGCATTTCAAAGGGTCCCTTCGTGATGGAGGAACTCAGGGAGCGCAGGTGCCCAAGGCATCATGGGTTGACGTGGGCACCGGCTGGCTGCGGGGAGTCCGGCAAGTGGCAACTCCGGCTCCGTGCCACACGAGGCACCACCCTGAGTCGGAGGCGTGGCTTTGGCTACAGTCCTTCAGCAGTGGTACTGCCGTATTTTGGAGTTGGCAACTTGACATTACCACTAGCGTAAGTGCTGTTTTTGTTTCAGGGTTGTGTTGGGGGGTCAAGCTGCCAAGCTCTGGATGCTGGTACGAGCGGGCATATCGAATGCACGAAAAACTTCGAGTTGTCATAGTTATTCTCTTCTTTTATTAGATGACCTCAGAGCAACCATAATGTGGACTTAAAGTGGTTAATAGGAAATAAAATAATCACTATTGATGGTATGGTACATTGTGCAACTAATTTATAAGGAATCAATAGTAAAAGCTATCTATAAGCTTATGGACTGGCTATAGTGAATAAAAAATATTATATCATTCTCATCCCTCTCTTGCACTATGGACTGGTTTTAGCTCATACATTGTAAATCAGTCTATAACTATTGACTACCTGCTACAGACCCATTCTTATGGACTACTTTTTTTTACACATTGCGGTTGCCATCATGAGAGCAGATCGAGCTGGCTGCGAAGGAATGAGAAGGTTACACCACAGGACGGTTTAACATCAATAATAAGCAATTAAGCATGCATGCCTGGAGAGCCTTATCAGGCGATTAGGCCAGCTCCAAAGCTTCCAACCAAAAGGAGCAAGCACACCAACACCAATCCGAGAACAAAAAGTGCATGGCCTGATGGCCCGGCCAGCCATTCCACTGTCAGGCTCCCAACCAAAACAATGAGACAGGCGAGACACCGTCGAGCACCGTGACCTGAGTTCACGGTCGGAGCAAGCAAGCGAACCACCGCGCGATTAACGGACGACTAGCAAGCGGAATCGGACCCATTCGACACGTTAATTAGGACGGAAGCAGAAAAACGATCACAAAAGCGTGGCGCACCGGACACAGAGGCGAACCCGTTCCAACATTCCGACAGACGGAGCCAGTGATCACTCACTGATCAGGTCCTCGTCGCGCGCCTTCGAACCCAACCCAGCCAGCGCGTGTACGTGCGGTGCGGACACACCTAACTATAGCTCGCTCGCGCTACCTGGCAAAGCGAACAGGTAGCACGCGACCAATTACGGCACGAGTCCACGGCCGGCCGGGCAGTGGCGGCCTACCGTTTACGTGGAAATTTCGACAGCTGGTTGAAAGCCGAGACTTCCTTTTGCCTGGTCCGGCGGCGATGTATCATTACGCGCTTTTTCGCCAGTTGGAGCGGCGGTTTAACGGAAATTGACTCGTCTAGTCGGAGTTGCAGAACAATGTCTTCTACTAACCTTTTTCTTCTGCAACGAGAGGGACAGAGAAGTTTGTACCGTGGACTAAGGAAGGTTCTCCGCTTCTAGATCAAATGTTCATGCATCGATCTACGTCCACCACTCCACCAGGACTACTGCTCAACTCTGAACAGCAGCATGTTTCGGAGATTCGGAGGTAAAAACAAGTATACAGCTGTCCAGCGAAAATCGCCATGTAAAAAAAAAAATAACGCGATTTTACGCGAGATTTTCCTCGTCTGATGGCGATGTAGTTTGTCTTGGCCTACACTGCCCGCAGATGACCGGCAAGTCAAAGTCTTGCGCATGTGCAGTTCGATGGTCCAACACTTGGATATCTTTTACCGTTTCAAACGGAGACGTCGAACGAACGACAGATATTCATTCTACGGCCGGGAATGGCACGGCAGGGCCACGCTAACTGTCGCGTGTTGAGATGTGGACTGATCGCTCCCTTCCCTGAGTAAGCCTTGAGATTTTGAGGAGAGAAAAAAACTGATCAACTAACTGATTGACCCAACACACTGGCACATCGTTGCATAATTTCGTGCACGTGGAGATAGAGCAGACAAATGACTTCCTCGGTTTTTCTAGCTTGTCCTTAACTACATCAAATTCTGTTTTTCTAGCTTGTTACGCCTGAGCTGAAATCAGTAGGATATTGAAAGCTTTGCAGTATCTATAATAACACGTATAAGAATGCAAATCAAGGAAAGGAAGAGCCGAATAACAGAAAGCCAGCAAGCGCTGTCCAAGCACCTGTAACTGTCCTCCGGATATGGCTTTGCCCTGCTGTGGGCACGGCCCTCCTGCGCAGATATTCATGGGAATGGATTCTGTGGTCATCAACAGCAACAAGCTAGAACAATTGATGTCACACAGTCGAAAACAAATTGAATAGTGGAGTTCTTCGAGCACATTTAATCGTATATTGACAGGGAGCCAAGCATTCAGCCACTTTGTGATCTTAACACGGGCCAAAAGTACCAGATATCAGGGAACAACGCTTTCATCCTTCACAGAAAGCATGTGACAATTGGGAGAGACAAAGTCAACCATATATTGTTGGAGTATAAGTGAATTGCCTATCTTTTCCCATCAACTTAGGTTTTTAGGTGAACTAGTTGATACATGCAACTCAATATGGTATCAGAGCCAGAGGTCTCGAGTTTGAATCCTAGCTGACGCAATTTATTAAAATAAATTGCAGCCCACTCCAATATTCCACGTTTGCGGCCTGAGGGAGCCTGCACGTGAGGGGGGGGGGGGGGGGGGGGTTGAGTATAAGTGAATTGCCCACCTTCCCCATCAGCTTAGGCTTTTAAGTGAACTGGTTGGTGCATGCAACTCAATATATATAAGACCAGATCTTAGAAGATAGTCGGTAGATTCATCTAACGTCTCTCTATATTTGCCAAAAATGAGGCTAAAGAGCTCAAAGAATATATTTTTTGGATATATATCTGTTGCATCTTGATGATTGCAACAATCAAAGCATACTCTCTATACAAAAGGACTAAATAGGGGGTGCTTCGATGGTGTAAGTAAAAGAATAACCATACAACAGAATGGTGGCATGATGTGATAGTGCACAGCGCCAGCCATTTCCCGTGTCATATAAACAACTCACCCACCAAGGGGGAATCAGACAGTTATATACCCCCAAAAAATGCAAAAAGAATGGCTAATTCATATCAGTTTCTCTTTTAAAGTTACAGGTGCAACTTAGTTCTCCACATGCACCCGACAACCTTTTTCGGAGATGGATCTTTTGGTCCTTTGTCTCGTTGCCCAGAAGTGAAATAGAGCCAGCCATCCCAGTATCCTACCAACGTGGTCTTGATTCGGAAAGGTAACCGTCCAATAACAGTCCATTCCTGCATGCATATGGAGTTTTAGCAGCAGCACAAAACAATGTCCTTAATGATCCACGGAATACAATTTCTGAAATAATTCTATCATGCTACTGTTGTCTACAGAATTACATAGGTACATGATGTTTCAGTGTCGTGTGAATAAGAATTTTGGCGACAAAAGGTTTAAGATTTTATTTGCTTTTATATCATATACTGCAGAACACTGTTAAAATGCCTTTTGATGATTTTTTTTTTAAAAAAAAGCACAAAAAAGGGAAACAGAAATGTTACTCTTGTTTTATTTACTCCAACTTTCTGGCTTCTTATGAACTCTATCTATGAGGAAAAACAAAGGAAATGAAACAAGCAGTTGTACCAGTGTCTCCAAATTGAACTGAAACACTTCACCAACCAAGACCATCTTTTTAGTTATTGGGTGCTTTTCTGTGGTTCCTCCAGCAATAACGAGTGAGTTGTTGACATTCACCCAAGCAAATTCTATATGCGAATCTGGTTTTGGCATAGGTGGAAGTTGCTTCCATGTCATTTCATCATCAAGCATGTAAACATCGCTATATACAACCTGCACAAGTAGAATATGTGATTAAAAAAATATAAACAGAAGAGAGTAAGTTCCTAGTTGCTCTAACAAAACAGTGAAACTAGAAGATGTCAGACCTATAAAGTACAAAATATTGATTCTGATATCAGATAAAATCATCATCTATCACGGCAATGCTTAAATGAACATAATGACCACTAGTTAATTTAAACTTGATGGCATTGTCTTCTGTATACAACAGCGGCAGTCCAGGATGTGTCTAACTGACTACAGTACTTTTTGGTGAAAATCAAACTTGCCTCCATTTATCTAAAACAGTAGGTACATCATGGTAGGTATTTAGCTGTCTATTCAATAGACTCAATTACACAGGGAATGCTGTCAGGTTGTTAAATTGCAGGAAAACAATTATTGATTGGTTTTGAATGTACAGATCACATAATTGCATCAATTAGCATTTATATCAACCAACTTGCATACCCACATACCTCACTTCTTCTAACACACTTAAATATAGGGGATCCAGGTTTGGCCATGAAATCACCTTCTTGACCACCAATAACAAGGAGCTTATCATTAGCAACGACACAAGCCCTGATAGAAACAAAGAAGGTCCTTGTAAGAACATCAGATACTTGACGATACTACCATTCTCTGATTGAGATTATGCGGCATAAACCATCTTAACCTTCTTTGTATTCATGCAACCAGATTTATACCCAGGAACTAGTTTCAGAAAAAACATAGTCCAGCAGCATACATATTGCCCGCAGAATAAGAGAAGTGCAAATGAAGTCAACAGGAACATGCCAAGACAGTTTAGGCATCTAGCAAAATTGCTTTCCAATGAAAACGACAACCATTGATATCATAGGAAGGGAAAGTTATAGACCTATGAGGACCACCACGTGGTATTGGTATCTCGGTTCTCCACTCCTTCTCCAACGCTTTTCCATCTTTTACTGCCAGACTCCAATGTTCAAGCCCAGGTTCATGCCTATCCTCCTTGCTGCCGCCCATAACATGAAGTCTGCCTCGCCAAAGTTGTGTTGCTGGAGCATATCTGAACATAAGTTTTAAAATGGCGAAAGCATGCTTTAAAATACAAAAACCTTTAAGTTGATTAAATATTGAAAGGTAACATTTGCATCAAAGGATTCATGAGATAAACTAATTCCATGTGCAATTAAAGCATATATGCATAACGTAAAGATGCCATATTTGAAAGGAACAAGATTAGTACCTCGGAACTGGCAATGGAGGCAAATCGTTCCATTCTCTTGTTTCTGTGTCCAATACAAAATTTCGAGCTGTAGGTCCCCTACATTGTGGACCATACTGTCCAGTTACTACATAGATAAATCGTCCATCTGTAACCATCCCCAGATGTGAATGTGCCATGTCTTTTGGCATATCAAACCTTCCACCCCATGTGTTATCCGAGAAGTTGTAGATATCCACGTGAGAATGCACCTACAAATGGGAAACAAAGAGAAAATTTACCAACAGCGATCTGTCTAGCATATCGAAATAACTCATCACATGGTAGAATTATCCGCTGAAGCAGGGTGAAATTTGCATTCTGATACTACCAAATATTACTGCCAGCTCAGCAATGTAATTATTTTCGCCCAAAAAATACTTATAATGAAATCACGGTATAATCTATCATACAGTACACAGCCAATTTAACTGTATTTCAAAATAGAAGAGCACACAGGAACTGGACAACTGAAATAGCAAGGGCATGTTAGAACAGTGCATAGTCACTCTATGCAGCTTAAGCAGGTGCAATACAGAGTGTAAGACTAGTGCAATCAGTCAGTCATTTATTAAACGACAGAGAGCAGAAATAATTTCTTCCTGAACTTGCAACTCTATGTGAGTCCATCTACAATCTAAGTACTAACTAACTAACTGGAGCTCTCAAAGGTAAATTATACTTCTTCTTGCCAAAAGAGAAAAGCAAAACTATGCAAGGGACCGCTGATGGACTTGCATGTCCTTGGAGCAGCAGATGTCATAAACTGAAAAAAAAATAGATATCTAGAAACACATAGCATGAAGGGGAACTTTGTAAGATATATCAGGCAGGTTTTCTCACATCGTTAATGGTGCCATAGCCAGCAAATACATATAAGAGGTTCTTAATCTGTATAGCAGCACCATCCAATCGTACAACAGGTGCTTCAGCCATCTCCTCCCATTTCAATTCTGGTGCCAGCAAATCTGCAAATGTTGCGTTGATGTCCAAATATTTCTGTATAACAAAATAAAACAGGATTAATTATGAGAAAGAAGCCATTGTAACAGAGTGATGAAAATATAGAAACAAATTTGCATGTTGAATCCAACATAACAAAGTTTTTGCACCATAGTAATAACTGACAAGCCCACAGCATAGTTTGCAATAATTTTAATAAGTACAGACTCTGTGCTGGAAGCTCCCACACAGGGTGTCTGGGGAAGGATTATAGGAGGCAAGCCTTGCCCCGGCAACGTGCAATGTAGAGAGGCTGCGTCGAATCCAGGACCCCTTGGCACAAGTGGATGACAACCACTGTACCAGGTCTGTCCTTCCAATAATTTAAATAAGGGTGAAAATATTCAACGACCAAAAATTAATTTCTATAATGTTGTGTACTACTGTATGACACAAAGGTCATGTCATCTAGACCTAACTTAGATATTTTTTTACTGTTGTTATGATACCTGATTCAAGTCACCTAGGAATAAGTAAAACAAAAAATATGAATGGAAACCATGTCAGTTCAAGGAGAAGTAAACGGTCAGCTCTGGTAAATCGCTGGTCCAATGTCTATAGGTAAACAGCTTAGATTTCTGATTAAATGGCAGGGAAGGGCTTGATAGTTAATATGTCTAGAGAAACACAAACGAGTAGTGCTAACAAAATAAATTTTGCTCCTTAGTTCTCATAGGTTGATAAAAAAACATGAGGGCTAAGTACAAGTCATATTGCAACTTTCTGCATAGGCTTCTTGAATAAATGTTTGACGAACAGTCGATTTGATCTCCTTGGTAATTTAGTGTGTAAGCTAATGTCCACGTTATGCAAGCAAAAATCTGCAAATATGTGGGGAAAGCACTAACAAAAAGCAACATAAACAAAAGTTGGAACCTGATGTAGCTACATTCCTATATATGTGTAGGAATGAACCCAAATGAAGCGAAGACGACAATCGAATCAATCATCTACGGTCTAATTGTGCACTTACATTGTAATGGCTCTCATACACTGCATCAGTACGAGGAAAATTCCCCAATCAAGCAAACGCATTCTACTCAATCAACAGATATGCAGATGAAGCCAAATTGCTCCCAGATTCCCACCGGATCTCAGTACCACAACCATCAACCCTACCGACCCGCAGAATACTTGAAAGGCACCAACGGCAGCAATCTAACAACCCAAGCATTGGGAGTGAGACGAGGAGGCGATACCTTCTTCGCAGGGGGAGGCGCGGCTGCGGCGGGGCCGGTGCCGAGGTTGAGCCTGGAGGACCAGATGGCGGGGGCTGAGCCGGAGGAGGAAGAGGCCCAGAGGAAATCGGCTACCAGGACGAGGCCCAGGACGACGACGACGGCAAGCGCCACCAGGTGCTTCGCCGGCCGCGCCTTCACCGCCGGTCTCGCCATCGGCGGGCGTGGGCGGGGGGGGGGGGGGGGGGGGGGGCGGGTAGCTAGAGCAGACCGGCGCGGCGGGAAGCGGAGCGCGTCGGTGGCATTAACGGCGAATCGGTGAGGTGAGGAGAGCGAACTGAAGTGCGGTGCGAAAGGTCGGTGGATACGAGTGAGCAGAGAATTAATCAGGCGTTCGATAGATTTGGTTTCAGAGAATGTCTCAGCTGAATTCTAATCTCGTATATCTGGCGATTAATTAGCTAAAGAATTTGTCTTGGAGTTTGCTACGTGTCAAGTAGATCTTTGGATAAAATGTTTTCGAAAATTCAAACCAGCAGTAAGAGTTTATACTTCGTGATGACCCCCACACCCTCGAGGGTCACGATTATGAAAAAAAATATGGATATGTTATTTGGTCCCTTCCAAGAAACAGGCGACCACCTCTTCTTCAGGTGTCCGGCGGCGCTGTCGTTCTTCTCGCGCATCGGCGTCGACACCGCTCCGGCGATGATGGCAAATCCGTGGGCTGCAAACCTGTCAGCTTCCTTGCCATCCACAGTCTGGCCAGACGTGCTTCTCATGCTACTATGACGGGTCTGGAACTGCCGCAATGCACTTGTCTTCAACAGCGATGATCAGAACACGGTGACATCTCTGAAGATCCTACTCCAAGACTTAGATACGTGGGGCTACCGCTACAAGGAACCCGGGCAAATTGCCGCTCTTGCCCGGTGGCGATCCCACCTGTCCGCTTCCATTTCTATGTCCTCTTAGCTACCATGTACTCTCCTGCTCTGCCGTTTGGCTTCGTGCGGGCTAGGCTTCCGTCTCTGTACTGCGTTTTGAACGCTGTTTTCGAATGAAAAATCAGGTGGGAAAACTCTCCCCCCCCTCGAAAAAAAAATGTTATTTGGTCCCTCTTGACTCAGCTCCCGCACCCTTCAAGATTGAACTAGCTTGTTTATCTGAACCACAAAAATAAAATAAAATACGCAGGGTGTGCTTCGTTCTATCTTGTTAACGAAACAAGCTCAACCTTCAACTTGGCTCATCAAAATTTGAACCAAGAACGAGCTCGCAAGTTATGTGTTTTTAACTTTTTATTCGACCATCTCTTTTGTCCGTCTTGATAACCTTGGTGTCGCTACTGATAGTCACATCACACTTGCATCTTTGCTAAAAGTAGAAATGGAGTTATTTACTTCTTCCGTTTCAAAATATAGACATTTGATAACTTTCAGACATCACGTAATAAGATTCTCATTTTTTTTCTACCCTACGCATCGGTGCGGGAACTGCTCGACTCCAACACAAATGATTGCATCCTTTAGTCGGCCGGGAAGTTCTTACATTCGAGGCCAAGGAGACTGAATTGAAGTGCATGTGAAGGTAATGGATGGTGCCGAGTGGGAGCAAATGAGAAATAAAGTTGTTCAACTTTATTAGATTGCTTTTTGTGGAAACTCTGCTGCTCAATTAGCATAAAGAATTTGATTCAGGGTGTGTAATGTACCATCATGTCGATGTTCACAAGCATTCAATCCATAATGGTTTGAACTCGTAGTGTTCAAAAATCAGTCACACGTCTTATCCACACGAGTTGTACTTCGCCGTGTCCGCCTACGTCTCTTCTTCCCCCTTCTTGTACTCTACGCATCCGTGCTCCGGTGATGGAACCACGACTGGCGATTACTCCGCCGCGGCCGGATCATGACGCCACGGCTGATGGCTCTACCACTCTCTCGTCTCCAGACCCCGACGGGATAAGAGCAGGAGGGGCAGAAGCGGCCAAAGGCGGCGGTTCAAACCACTAGCCCTCCTCGGTGCGCCGACGCAACAAGCAACGTCGCACCGCGCTTATCCTATGCTGATGACAAGGGGCCTTATCGCACGTAACCACCACGCCTCATCATTCGTCTCGTCCGTGACCATGCTGTCAGTTTGCCGTGCGCGTATGTGCATGATGTTGGTTTGTTCGGCTCGTCGTGCTCGCGCGTCGCAGGGTTGGATAAGGGCAGTACACGCAGGCAGGCTTGCATCTTTGCCTTTGCTGCCGTTGCGCGCCATGCAGCTCACCACCATAGTGTGTCGTACATCGTGGCACTTGTTTTCAATTCCCTTGTGTCTTTTCCACAACATAAAGGTTGTTCCAGGGCATACGAACCAAGCGCACTGCTAACTACCTCGCCAACAAGTGTTCGACTCTACGAGTTACTCCTTGATTGCACCATATGGAACTTGCAAAATTTTCGTTGCAAAGTGTTTAATTCCTGGGACTTTTTTTTGTGTAAATCATATATAGTTCGGAGGGAGTAAGTTCTTTGCTCTTCCCAAATTTTTTCCAAACATCCAAATTAAATCATAGCATACTTGATTGCAGCATGGTTAAATGTTGAAATCTTTTTGGATGTGTTAAATGTCCTATTCAAATTTTGCGAAAGGATAATTGAAAGTTCCCATTTCCTCAGTTTTAACTGGGACCGCGAGGAGCTGTCAAAGAAAACTAAGGAGTACTTCTAAACCTGTGCATCCGCTCACGCATATATATCTGCCGGACGTGGCCACCGAAAAAGAACACCGCGCACTCTAAGGTCGAGCTGCACACCTTGTCATTCCCACTGCCACTGACTCAGTGCCCAACGCCTCAATGGCCACCGCCACCGTCGCCACGGCAGCGCCGACGGCGCCCTCCTACGACACGCCGGAGGGCGTGGACATCCGCGGGCGGTACGACCCGGAGTTCGCGGGCATCCTGACCCGCGACGCGCTGGCGTTCGTGGCCGCCCTGCAGCGCGAGTTCCGCGGCGCCGTCAGGCACGCCATGGAGCGCCGGCGAGAGGCTCAGCGGCGGTACGACGCCGGCGAGCTTCCCCGGTTCGACCCGGCGACGAGGTTCGTCCGCGACGGCGGCTGGACGTGCGCGCCCGTGCCGCCGGCCGTCGCCGACCGCACCGTCGAGATCACGGGCCCCGCCGAGCCAAGGAAGATGGTGATCAACGCGCTCAACTCCGGCGCCAAGGTCTTCATGGCGGACTTCGAGGACGCGCTGTCGCCGACGTGGGAGAACCTGATGCGCGGGCAGGTGAACCTGCGCGACGCGGTGGCCGGCACGATCACCTTCGACGACGCGGCGCGCGGGCGGACGTACAGGCTGAACGAGCAGACGGCGAAGCTGTTCGTGCGGCCCCGCGGGTGGCACCTCCCCGAGGCGCACGTCCTGATCGACGGCGAGCCGGCCCTCGGCTGCCTCGTCGACTTCGGGCTCTACTTCTTCCACAACCACGCCGCCTTCCGCGCCGGCCAGGGCGGCGGGTTCGGGCCCTTCTTCTACCTCCCCAAGATGGAGCACTCCAGGTACATGACTGTGACTGTGACTGTGAGCCTGTACACGTATCAATCGCACAAGCACAGGTGCAGTGTGAGTGACACGTACGCACTGCAACGATTCTGTAACAGGGAGGCGAGGATCTGGAACGGCGTGTTCGAGCGCGCGGAGCAGGCGGCCGGGATCGAGAAGGGGAGCATCCGGGCGACGGTGCTGGTGGAGACGCTGCCGGCGGCGTTCCAGATGGACGAGATCCTGCACGAGCTGCGCGACCACTCGGCGGGGCTCAACTGCGGGCGATGGGACTACATCTTCAGCTACGTCAAGACGTTCCGCGCCCACGCCGACCGCCTGCTCCCGGACCGCGCCCTCGTCGGCATGGCGCAGCACTTCATGCGCTCCTACTCGCACCTGCTCATCCAAACATGTCACCGCCGCGGCGTCCACGCCATGGGCGGCATGGTAATAATGATTAAGCTCATGGAACCACAGCGTCTTGTTGCGTTGGCTGTAACCGTGTGCGATTTATTTCGTTATTGCAGGCGGCGCAGATTCCGATCAAGGACGACGCGGCGGCGAACGAGGCGGCGCTGGAGCTGGTGCGCAAGGACAAGCTGCGGGAGGCGCGCGCGGGGCACGACGGCACGTGGGCGGCGCACCCGGGGCTCATCCCGGCGATCCGCGAAGTCTTCGAGGGGCACCTCGGAGGCCGCCCGAACCAGATCAACGCCGACGCCGCCACAGCCACAGCAGGTGATCGCATCACAGAAGACGACCTGGTTCAGCCGCCAGTGGGCGCGCGCACGGTGGACGGGCTGCGGCTCAACACCCGCGTGGGCGTGCAGTACCTCGCGGCGTGGCTGGCCGGGTCGGGCTCCGTGCCGCTCTACAACCTCATGGAGGACGCGGCCACGGCCGAGATCAGCCGCGTCCAGAACTGGCAGTGGCTGCGCCACGGCGCCGCGCTGGAATACGCGGGCGGCGTGGCCGTGCGCGCCACGCCCGAGCTGCTCGCGCGCGTGCTGGAGGAGGAGATGGCCAGGGTCGAGGCGGAGGTCGGCGCCGACAAGTTCCGGAACGGGAGGTACGCGGAGGCCGGGGAGATCTTCGGCAAACAGTGCACCGCGCCGGAGCTGGACGACTTCCTGA
The DNA here is from genome assembly GCA_007726485.1 of Eragrostis curvula. Taxonomy (NCBI): domain Eukaryota; kingdom Viridiplantae; phylum Streptophyta; class Magnoliopsida; order Poales; family Poaceae; genus Eragrostis; species Eragrostis curvula. The sequence goes on from RWGY01000031.1 coordinate 19,689,114, forward strand.
CGCTGGACGCCTACAACCTCATCGTGGAGCACCATCCCGGAGCGTCATCACCCTGCAAGCTCTGAGCCTGAAGAAAGCAAAGGCGTGATGCTGTTTCGTTCAGAATAACGTCTTCGCAAGTTTGCTAATAAAGTTACAGAATAAGGTCATTCGAACTTTTTCTTTTCTTTTCTTTTTTTGGAGATGAGGTCCTTCGAACTTGAAATGAAGGACCATGTACGAAAGCCTTATAACGCCACAGGCTTCATAAAACTGATCTCTCATGTAAGTTGCTTCGAGCACTAGAGTTCATGTGGAAGCAGTAATTTGATTGAATCCATGTATCAGGAACATTCACCAGCTGCTTGGCTGTTTAATAAAACCGAAACTTAAAAATGATTCCGGACTTGTACAGTTCATTAGAAAATTAATTATTATATGCAACAAACCAATCCCATTATCTATGAAGACACAAATTATTTTTATTATTTAGTATTGTCAAGGCACGATACAAAAACAAGCTGAGCACAAAGCATCGCTTTATTTGATTATTCTTCCTTACTAGCCACCAGCTTGATGGCCTCTAGTAATGGATCGGGCCTTGGCGAGATGGAGTCATGGAGGTGATATCGGAAAAGGAACCGTCCAAGCTGAAAAACAAAAGTTCGTATCATGTTGTGTTACACATGTTGAACATAAGAGTCTGTTGGAAAATATATACTTTCCACTTTCTTACTTCGTAATTACTCACCAGAGACATAACAGTACTAGAAAGTTTCTTACAAATCTAAAGGATTCGGTACTTACTTCCACATTTTTCTCCAGCTGGCACTGGATTACGACACTCGCGTGCAACCCGAACGGTCTTGGCAACGCTTATGTAATGCTCATCTACAAAAGAAATGATGTGGCAAATGCAAGTCATGTTAGATTCTCGCACGGTGCGACAACATTTGTCGCTTGGCTCTTTATAATTAGTACCAAATTTTAAGGTGGCCTTGCATTTTTCAAAAACCAAAATTTTCTCATGATGGCAATCTTCCTCACCCCAAGCTTTGTTTGTTGCAAACATGGCAAAAATCAAAATAAATACCATGACTGGATGGATTACTTTTGTAGCCATCTCAGACTTGTATTAAGTTGATCTAAGACCAAGTGTGTACCCGGTTTGCACCGCACACATCTATTTATAGCACACAATACTAGAGTCATTGAGTGTCACAACAAATTAAGGTCACTGTATCCTCATTTAGATAGTTCGCATCCCGAACCAACTCATAAAACACATAATAAATACACAGAAATCCTGAAACAAAACTCCGGATCCTTAAAAATAAGCAGCCTATTTGGGAGAGATGGCTGCAGCTGCAACCATGTCTACCGAACAAGCCGAAGATATGCTACGTCATCTTTCAACAAAACCCTGGGTCCTAAACAAAAATACATGCACAAAAATCTTTAAACAAAAGTAGTAAGAGGTAGCAACAATTATATGAGCCATTTAATGTATTAACACTCATAAGTGCATGCAAGTGGTTGTTGGGAGCTTTTGGATTTGCAAACGAAGTAAAATATAGTATATTGGTGATCTTTAAACTTGTCTTGAAATATCATCTAAGGGGGCGTTTGCTTTGCATCCAGAACCTATCGCGCCGCAGATGTGGCAACCCCGAAAGCACGGCGGACAAATCGTCCGCCACACTTACGGCGAGAATTGGCGTGGAATTGAATTATAGATCTTCAGCGTTTCTTCGACGCGCCAGAAACACGTCGCGCTAGCCAAATGTGACCACCTCGCGCCGTGTGGCGAGCTGCGGTAGCGAAGCAAACAAACCCTAAGTTTTGAATCTCTCAAATACATATCTAGATCTTTAAAGTTGCTAAAACATCTCATCTAAAGATCAATATTACATATCTAGATCTTTAAATTTGCTAAAACATCTAATCTAAGATCAATATTCCTAAAATTGTTGGCCTCTTGATGCAAGGAATCGTTTGTTGGGGGGGGGGGGGGGGGGGGGGTATATGCACCCGGGGGTTAATCCCTGCGACCGAAGCAGATCAATGACGACGCTGCCGTGACATGCGTGGAGGCCGGCAAGATCTTCGGCAAGCAGTGGACCGTGCCGGAGGTGGACGACTTCCCGACCTGGACGCCTACAACCTTATCGTGGAGCACCATCCCGGAGCATATCACCCTGAAAGCAAGGCTCGTTTAGAATAACGTCTTCGTGAGTTTGCTTTTTTTTTTTTAAGAATCTTCGTGAGTTTGCTAAAGCTACAGAATAAGACCCTTCACCTTTGATAGAAATGAAAGACTTGTAACGCACACCGCTATAGATGCAAATAGGCCATTATAACTTCGCTGTAGCTTTTTGAGAAAGGTGTCGTGACGATATTGTAAATATTACCGTTAATGCCGTTAAATCCGCTATAAAGTTAAATAGACCTGCTAACTTCATCCGCTAACTCCGCTATAGCTGAGTTATGAACTTATGTATTTATGTTTGTGATACATATATCATAAGTCAAATGAAGTAATGATTGATTGCTTTTTTTTTTAAATTTGTATAGACTGTTTCGCCGTGAGAAAAGATGACAAATATATGCTAGAATGATGATATGCTTAGACAATGGCATGCACTTTTTAAACATTGGTTGAAACTCATGAATCACTAATGTTTTGGTTAAAAGTTTCCTTTATTTTGCATACTGATATTGGCAATATCTACCGCCATAGCTCCTATAGTTTTTATGAGAGCACTCCGCTAAACTCTATAGCCCGCCATTTATAACATTGCTCGCGGCCCATATATAGCTTTTATGAAAGCACTCCGCTAAACTCTATAGCCCGCCATTTGTAACATTGCTCGGGCCCATAAAACCGATTTCTCATGTAAGCTGCTTTGACCACTAGTTCTCGTGGAGACTGGAAGCAATAATTTGATTGGATCCATGTATCAGGAACTTTCACCTGCTTGGCTGTTTAATACTAAACTGAAAGTGAAAATGATTCGTGATGAAAAGCTGAATCGGGAAACACAAAACTTAGTTCAATAGAAATGGGAACGAAAGTTTCTTTCCGAAGGATTGATGAGGAAAATAAAACGTTATTCTGAGAATGAGCTTACTCAGTAAAGCAGTGGGGCAAATCTAGCAATTCAAAGACCGCTTGTCTGCATCTGGAGTAAATATTACACTTCCACTATGAAAAGTAAGAAACTGAACAAAAAAATATTAATCCTGCAATCCTTCTCAAGGTATCAATTAATTAAACAGTAAAATCAAAAAATCAGCAAATTCAGAAAGAGAAGATGACTATCTTGATAGCTACCACAAATTCAGAGCACTGCTGATTTTATAACAGAGCTTCCATTACATCACATCGGATTTCAGTTGAAAGGAACATTTTTTTTTTTGTCATTTACAGCGCCAACTGAACCTACAACCTACTATCCTACAGCACAGATCTACATCTGTTAGTATTTTGTAGTGTATAATGATGACTAGCCACTTGCATAAACCAGGGGAGATAATGTATTCACACGCTTTACAAATCATCATCGACAGGGTAATAGGTGATCATGTGTGCCAATACCCAGCATAACCACTTGATTAAGACCTCCCTAGAGCGAAGTACATAACAACAGCCATGAGGATTCCAAGGATGCAACCAGCCACAACCTGAAATGTTCAGAAAGAAAGTTACAGCGAGCATACTCATGTATCTGAACAGACAATGGCTAATGTCAAAACATAAAAGAAAGTATGTTACAGCGAGCATACTCCGTGTATCTAAGCAGACAATGGCTATTGTCAAAATATTGTATCTTATAATGAAAAGAAAAGCACAATCATGAAACGTGATCATTGGTAGAAATTGTAGAATGGGTGGAGCAAACTGGAGATATAAGATATATCAGTTGTCTGTGCTGACATAGTAATGAAATGTACTGTAAATATGCAATTCAAGCGTCTATCATTGATAGTAACTTTTCTATTTGTTATGCTGAAACCGGCAGAAAATCACATGTCAGGAAAGTGCTGTAGTCTGTAGAGATAAACGTGCATATAATATCTTCATATACTCCATTGTTCAAGTATATTGACTAAGCTTGCTAAATATGCTTTTAGAGAGGGTATACCTAAATCCTAATTGGCCTATCTGCTCTGTTTATCAATTCAATCTGGCCTTAACTTGAGACATCAGACACCACAAAACAGAACATCAAAAAAGGCATCTGAAGATTTAATCTAACCTGAGGAACAGTATGCCCAAGAATTTCACGCAATGGCTTTGTCTCAGCTAATGGATGATCCAGTGGCAGCTCATAGACAATCTGATTCAGCACCTGTAAGGATTTGCATGACAATATCAATGTCTAGCTTGTCTAAAGGTTACAGAAACTTGATAATAAGATGCGAACAAGAGAATAAAAAATCTTTACAAATCCAATCAATCTGACATTAACATTGACTGGCGATGGGGGCATGTCAAAATGTCAAAGTATATTGTCAATGTTTTCCTAAACAGAATTCAACTCCGTTTAATCAGCGTCTATTTAGCCCGATTGAACGGACATTTAGCCCGATTGAACATCCATTTAAACAGATCAAACGCTAATGATGGCCGATCAACTGTCTACCGTTTACCGTCTACGTTTTCATGGCTTCTAACAATGACACTTCGTATTCATGATGACTAATTTTTTGGATGACAAAAGTTTCAAACGAGGTCTTCATTCATCATGTATACATTTATTTTTTCTCAAGAGAAAAAATAAATGTCACATGCAAACAAGAGAATATTCATCGTGACTCATCAATTCCAATGTCACATGCAACAAGGTGGATATCATCCACGGAAACATCCAGGCTTTTTATACCGAAACCAGTGTGTGTATCTATGCAACTAAAGCCAAATAGCCCTATGATCCTATCATAGGGCTATCTTTACTCCTCCCTCAACAACCTGAAGCACAATTGACAAATGATGCCAGAGCAGAAAGATATCTATCTGACAGTATCTTCAGTTGTCGCACATATTTACAGGCCTTGTTATTCTTGTTGGCTTCACAAAAATTACTAGTATATAGCATAGTTCTTGGGTAACATATCAATTAGGGGAAGTCTCTAAGCCTCTAAGCAAGCTAACTGAATCTCCACTAAAATAGTACAAAATTAGCTGCTCTTGTACGTAGGAAATCTGTATGCGAGCTCTGGATAGACATGTTCTAAACGCAAGGTCCCACATATTCATTCATCAACAACTTGGCCGAAACATGCTACTTGCTAGTGCTTATTATTTATACAAAAGGCTGTATGACGTTGTAAGGTGAGATTTGGCAAACCTCTGCCTGCTTTCCAGCATGTAACCGAACTCCAAATGCATCATGCATCACCTACAAACAAAATTTCAAGCATAAGTGAAAATCAAAGGCTGAAATACTGTTCGAAGATATGTCCATCTCGGTATCACTTTCAGAAGAGCAAAATAGGCACAAACTATTAAGTGTTGTCATCAAAATACTGTTCAAGGCTTCAGGTGGCAGTTCAACAACACAGAAATAAGAGATAACATGTGTGAACTACCTGGATGAAGAAGAGTTAGATCAAGATGCAGCCAAACAAATGAATGCAATCTAGCACAAAGTTCACTATATTAGGATAATCAAATCATATAAGCGATAAGGATTATTGAATAAGGTGGCAGATTAGAACAATCAAGTCATATAAGCATGAAACTCTCTATCTTAGGATGATGATGTCAGAGAAGTACAAAGTTCTCTATATTGGGATAATCAAGTCATATAAGCAATAAGAGCATGTACGCACCACAAGTGCAAAAATCAGCGCTGTTGCAAAGGTGGCACTGCGAAAGCCTTCTTGGATTCCTACAGCCACCGAAAGTGCTGTCACTGTAGCTGAGTGGGAGGATGGCATCCCTCCAGAAGCTATAAATTGTCTAGCATCCCAACGATTCTCTTTATACCTAAAGAAAACAATGTAAGAGCAAGTGTTAGTAAGAAATTGAAAAAAATGTCACATGCATATAAGGAACAAGCATCGGTCATATTTGAACTGTGTTTTGGTTTATGCATCTGTACTCGTTTTTCCAATGCTTTTATGATCACAAATTGAAGAATATATAACAGCTCAAAGACTCTCATTCAAAATCAAAAGTTGAAACCAAGACTCTTCAAATCCAGGTGGAATATGTTTATCTGACTAGATGAAAGCAAATGAAAATGATCAACCTCCATTTAGAAGTCTGCCCAAATTTTGTGCCTACTGTCTGGCTGGCAGTTAGGTGTGTGCATGATCAAGGTGTAACCAAAACAAATTTTGTTTTCAATGATATCTAGAATGCCAAAGATACAATATGGTATTGTGCCAGCTGGAAAAAACCTTGGAACATTGAAACTCAGATGCAAGGGTGGGCCAGTGGCCCGCATACACCATACTACTACGACAGCTAATCTTCCAACGTTGTGAAGGAAGAGCAAGAGTTATCTTTGTTACTTATAATACCTACAGCTCTTGTTTATAAGAAATATGAACAGCGTGCAACCACAAGCTATACAAGCAAATCTATACAACCAAGATGGCTCAACATTAAACACACCGGGACACCTTCTTTAGCATTCGCAATACCTCCCCCAAAGGCGAGAAGGAGTTTGGGTTTCAAATACTCCATACCTAATTCGTACAACACTTTCTCAAACTAATAACTAATAACGTGCTCCTCAACTACTACAGTCGAAAACATAGAGAACAACAAGGAATTCCTCAAAATTCACAACAATTTCCGTCCAATTTCCACATGAAATCGGCATTTGGCATTCTGTTGCCTGTCGGAAACAAAATACTCTATATGAGCAGTTCGCAAGTACTCCAGCAGCTAGTTACTAGTACAAGAGTAGATGCTGCAGATTGACACTACCCAGACGAAGAAAAGCATAGAAGTAAGACGGATATGACGGTGACTTGTGAAGTTCGACAGGATCAGCACAGACACCAAACCAAATAAGCCACCGACCAAAAATCAGCAACAAACCCGTCGGTCGCGAACCTGAACTCTACACGGTCTCTGTACTCTAGCACACAATCTACAACGGCCCCAACCAAAAAATTTCCACGCGATCCCCACCTCCTACGCATTGCTCGTTCGTACAGGCTAACAGCAGCATCGAGCGTTGAAGCAACAGCCCTACACAGAAATGCAGCGGCGGTACGGGAGCAGGGCGGGGCGGGAGGAGGGCGGTACGGCGACTGGCTCACTCACCAGGTGGTGAAGAACTTGATGGACTGCGCGACGGCGAAGGCGAGCAGCCCCGCGACGAGCGGGTAGTTGGCCACGGCGGAGGCGGAGGCCATCTCCTCCGGGCCCAAGCCTCACCGACGGGATCCGACCTTTCCCACCGCGGTCTGCGACCGCGGAAGAGAGACGGCGGAGGAGGGGGAAGGAGCTGCCGACTTGCCGAGGAGGAGGGATTCGAATCCGCGGCGGGGAAGCAACGGGGAGAGACGACGAGCGAAGCAACAATTCGGTTCCAGGAGTATCTCGCACTTTTCCGTTTCTCGTTTCGTAGGTTCTTTCGCCTCCTCCTCCTCCATCCTAGTATTTCCACCTCATTTTTGCCCAATTTTTTTCTCTCGTAAACGCCGCGGTATCACGTACAGCTACAACTACCGCTACGGGTACACGGCTGCACGTACGAGGTAGTGGTTGCTTTCTCGCAGCCTGTGCTGCCTGCACGACCTGCACGGTGTTCACTATGGAAGCAGGCCATCAACGCTCCTTCTCACCTTCACCCGCCACGTACAAGTTCATCAGCGGGGGTGGTGGCGAATTTGTGGCGAAGTGAGGTTTCACGAAACCTTTCTCGCAAGCAAGGATTGTACGTTTCTTTTCAGGCTCGTTTGCATGATTTCTGGTACACAACGGGTGTTAGCGCCAATGAAAGGCTGGTCCCCTCAGGACCGGATATGCTCTGGTCGCTGAATTTGAGCGGCCGAATATGCCGCCATTTACAATTCCACAAATATCTTTACCCTCAGCCCAGCATCTTGCTTGATTCCAATGGCTTAACACGTCGGCTAACCTGACACTAAAAAGACGCGCTGATATGTCATCTAAGTATTCAGCACCCCTTCACCGGATAATCCCAGGCTTTTCCCAGCGTCAATCGTGAAGCCAACGCCGGAGGGAATTATTGTGCGGGCACATGGTTCGCAAGGCCGCAGGGTCCACAGACGTACCAAGCGATCGATCGAGAGATGCAGAATGGCAGGTAAATCAATTCTGGACCAGATCTAGCGAACAGAAACCGCAAGACCCACCAACAATTTGGCAGCGCGCTGCGATTGAAATGTTGTGACGCGAGACTACCCTGAAATGCTCAAGCATGGAGAGTGACCGAACAAAAAGAAAGGGGAATACAATCGACAATGCGTAAGGTATCCGGTTCACACGCAAGACGCTATTTGGTGAAAGAATTTTTCTACAAACAGACGTCCCTCCATGTCGGTCACTGTCTTCTTGTCTTTACAGTTCTGCATCTTTTGCTTCCGGGACTCTGCGGTCACCCGTTTCTATACGGTGAGGGCATCCCTTTCTTCGCCCAACACCTTCAATCAAACCGTACCTTATACGGCAAAGATCCCACGTCGCCACCTGGATTAACAACACCATTGCTGGAACAAAATACCACCACTGCAACTAATGAATACAGACCTGGCCAAGCTGGTGTTTCATTTCCAGGAGGACGCTTTGCATATGTCAACATCTCCAAGTGCTTGACTCTTCAAGCTGAAGTCATCGCCTCTGCCTACAGGGAGCACAGGCAGCAGCTGAGCTTGGCATTGGGAAGGATCTGATCGAAACAGATGCTCTGTTTGTGAAGCAAGCTTGCACGTCGAAAATTACTCTCCCTTTCCGACAAGTTTAACCAGCTCAGCTTTGGCAGCTTCCATGACCAACGGGAAATCAACCTCCATATAGCGCCCCCTGCCAGCGAAATTTCAGCCTGTGAGTGAAATTGGCGGGAAGGAGGAATGGATGTGGAAAAGATGGAAGAGAAGAGAGACCAGAAGTGGTTCTTGGACCAAGTGGCGGATGGAAAAGCTGGGCTCGATATGCCATGCATAATCCTCGCAACAGCCCTGGGGGTGAACTTTGCAAATGAATTGCTTTGAAGGAACACCTGTCATACAGCCAAGATAATGTCATGGCAAAATTGCATCATAAAAACAAATCATGGTGGAAATGTAGCATTAGCACTTACCTTGATATCGGCTTGCAAGAATGGGCTGCAGAAAGCAAATGAAATGTTAATAAAACAAGTCTCAGGTTGGAGGATCTCGAAATGACAAGTGACGGACCATGCTCTGCATTGTCTGGGAAGATAAAAGCACACAAACCTGGTCTTTTTCAGCTGAATACAGTAGCCATTGTCTGACAAGGCGTCATGCTTACTGAAATACTCAATAATCTTCTTTTGAATGCACGGAGTATGCTGGGAACCAGAACAACCACCAGTTCTTTGGCACCCTTTGACAGCAAAATTTGCAAGAGCAAACATAGCTTCCAACTTCATGATCTGTTCAAACAGCAAGCAGCAGAAAATAAGTCACTACAAACTAGAAATACAGTTACACGTACAAAAGGGACAAGGAAAAAAAAGGCACTGTTTATGAAAAGGGTGAGCATTTAGAGAAGATAAATTTAAAGGGAATGAAATGCACCTTTGATCTTTCTACAGCAGAAAGCCATTTTGTGATACTTGCTGCAAGTGCGTTGAAGTCATCTGGCTTCTTTAATATCACATAACAGTGCGCTGGATCTTTTAGTTCAAATGAAATTTCTCCAGAGAACTAATTTGGAGAGCAAGACAAAATATAATGAGTCAACATACAAAGAATGTAGGAGGGTCTAAGGAAAAAAGAATCGAATAATTGATAAATGTTAACAAATCAACTTCTATTATTATCAACCTACACCTATAAGGATCAAATATTTAGGAGTATTCTCTTAAATAGGAAGAGCAATAACCACAAAAGGTTTATGTGAACTGCAAGATTGATGAGGATGAAGATTAGAAAGTAACACACACAAACACACACACCCCAAAAAAATGAAACACCAGGCTATCATAGATTGGCAAGTAGAGAGAATCAAATTTATTTATTTCTTATGATAAAAAGCATTATTGGCATGCATGTAAAAATGGTAAATACAATCAAGTAAACTTAGTATCATATTGTAATCACAATTCAATATTTCAAATTTTCAATGGGTATAATCTGCTTTATTTTTCTGTGGTAATTACCAACCAAATTCTGGAATGGATGATGTGGTCAACTATTTCAGAAAATGCATTCAGAGGTACTGATAAATGTGGGAAAAATCTATGAACATGCAGCCACCAACCACTGAGCAGTGAGCAATTGAGGATTCATCTTGTATGGAGTCCACATATCTAACTGCAGTGATTCTATTCAAATGAATTGAGATTTCGTTTCGCTATTTGTTTAGGTTAGCCCATCCTGCACAAATCACTCTACCATTGAAAAATATTTGAAAGAAGAGAGACAACCATGGAAAAAAAACTAGTGAAGAGGTTGAAAACAATTGCTCGAAATAGGAAAAGAAAAATTATTAGGTTCAGGGAAACCTTTAGTTCTTGCAAATGATCAAACACTTCATTCATTGTGATCTTCAGATCATTGGCTATTCTGGTCACATCAAAGACAAAATTCCCATCCTTAGTCTCTGACCTGCATATTCCACAAATAGAGAATTAGGATCACAGAATTGCAACAGAAAGATGAACACATATAAACATAAAAGATAATATTTACTTGTTCAGAACTGATCTAACTAGTACATCCTTGTCTGCAAGGAGTTGTGGTGATGTCTGCATCAATGTAGTGAAATTAATCAGGTGAAGAAAAATAAAAGTGAGGCAAGCATAGTAGCTTAACAAAAGAACAATAGTAATATGTTGTATGCATGGTGATTGTGCCTGAGTGAAAGGGTGTCCCTTTAACAGTTAAGTGTTATGACTGTGGTAATCAGCTAAACACGTTACGCAAGATTTGGTTCACAATCACAGTGCAGATTAGAGAAAACCGAACACATCCAGATCACTGGATAATTCTAAAAGCATTTGATGTACCTTGTGGAAATACAGTGTGCAGGTAACACTGAACTGAGGGAGTAAACGAAGATATTGCTGATCACCGATTTCCAGCTGTGTTAGGACTGTCAGAAGCACCTGCAGGACTAAATAATCAATTTCGATGATAACATTTGAAAACTAGCTAGGATACTCAAGATAGAAGTGGAATTGCAAGAATAGATACTATCAGGAACTAGAATTCTAAGTACGTATCGGTATCACTAACTGTTGAAAAGTTAGAGGGAAAGAATGCATAGATACTTAGCTCAAGGTGGTTGGAATAACAGCCTTAGGTGTCACAGGGAAATAGCTATCATGGTGATCATGATTGCACAAAACTAGGCACCATGTAAAACTTTGAAAGTGACCCCTATACATTAAGGTCTGAGATATTCCTGAGGTGGATAAGTGGAGTGATGCTTCGAACAAATAACCATTGAATAATTTTTGTTGTTACATGGATACACTCTATGTCTTGACAATCAAATGCAATGAAAACGGATAAGTGTAACATATCATATAAAGAGCCTCTAAGGTTTATGGTTATGCACATAGCAAACATCCACCTGAAAAGGCTGAAATACAAACTCGTATGCTAGGATATAACCGTACAACTACCAGCAATGTAGCATGGCAGTATGAAAAAAAGAACAAGGTGCATTTGGCTGATAGCTGATGGGGCAGGTACAAACCTCTTCTTTTATATCAAACTTGCGTGAAGTAGACTCTTTAATCAAGGAACAGATGCACCCCATTGAATTCTCACAGGAAAATACCTGGTAAAGAAATTTGCTCATTGCATATTCATCAACACCGTCACTGTACAAAAATAAAAGGTCGATTAAAGTCACTTCCGAGGAAACATAGAGCAGATTGAACACGTAAATCAGAAGAAGGAAATGTCCACCTGTGTGAAAGACTACGGATCTTATAGAATGTCGTTGAATCAAAAAGTAGATGACAATGTGACAACCGTCCATCCCTCCCAGCACGACCAGTTTCCTGGGAAGAGCACAATTAGCAGTTTTGAAGAGAGAAAGGCGAATGGAAAAAAGCATCATTTGCACTAGAAGTCAGATACCTGTATGTATTCTTCTAAGCTTTCTGGCATGCTATAGTGAATCACCTTTAAGGGAGGCAATTCTTTAATCAGTTCAAGTCATCAGGAGTATATCTTTGCCTAAAGCTATGAGCAGTCATATTTGAAAGAAAATGTGATGATAGGTATACCCCTTCAACATCACTCTTATCTAGACCCATTCCAAATGCCACTGTTGCAACAACCTTCATTTATAGGGAGGGATGGAGAAAACAATGTTAGGAATCTGAATCTGGATAATGCATTAGACGAAATAAACACTGACAAAGAAGTGTCATACCACTCTTATTTTATTAGAGCAGAAAAGCTCCTGTACACGGCTTCTATTCTTCATAGGAAGTCCACTGTGGTAGCTCTACAAAATGAGAAAAACGTCAAGAAACGACAAATGTAAAAAACTTCTATCAAGCAAAGGATGAATACCAACCTTCGCACTAATATTGTTGTCACACAAGTACTTACTAACATAGTCAGTTTCTCCCTGTTTCAAGAAAAAAAAAATGTTACGTCTTTTTAACAGAATAGTATCAACAAGACTTGAGCACTTGACAAATGTGTGAACCATCATGAGAAAATAATAAAAAGAGAGTCTACCTGAAACTTGCAATAGACAATTATGCTTTTCATGTTAACAAAAGGAGAGGCCTTCAACAATAACATCAAATCCTTCAGTCTGCATTGGAAAAAAAAAATGGCAGTGTATCAATGTGAGCATGTTGGAACCGGTAATGTGGAATCTTTCACAGGTAAGCCATCTTAAACAACTCCAGCACTGCAATCAAGACAGTAAGAGAGAGAGTGGCATACCGGTTATCACTCATGCTAATACACAACTGTAGATTTTCCCTGACTTGAGATGTTTTGATGAGATTTTCAGAAGGTATTTCTAAGGCATTTACTATCTCCTCCAACGTTTGAACTGTTGCAGTTGCAGTCATTGCAAGAATACATTGAACATTAAGCTTTCTCCGAAGTAGTGATGCACGTAGCCTTAGATACGAAGGTCTAAAGTTATGAGACCTGCCCATTAGTTCAACATCAAGTCATAAATATAGCTAAATTAAAATCAACAGGCACATAATAAACAAGGAGAGGAACAAATGGTGATCGTGATAACTGAATGAGTTATAGGAAACAAGCCGATACGAAGCAAAGGAAAAGCTCCAGTGCCAACTACCAAGTACTTTCTAGTGTTCCTTTCTATTGACTGTATTACATGGACATATCAACTTACCATTCAGAAATGCAATGAGCTTCATCAATCGCAACAAGAGATATTGGTAGTGTATCCCTAAAAATGAGCAGAAATTCTTCATTCAAGAATCTTTCTGGGGAAACAAAAAGCACCTGATCACAAATGGAGAGCAATTCAGCATAATCCAGCAGGTTTCACATCAATATCAGTACATCACCACTGGAAAGGATATGAACAAGCATATAAACTCGGGGAAACTGTTTGTCTAAGATTAAACTTTGACTTCTATGTTATTTTCTCAATATAAATGCTACTGTGTTGAAATAACATTAACAAGAAAAGGGGGGAAAAACAGCCTCTCAATATTTGTAACAAGAGGGACATTTAGTTACAATAGCTTAAACAAGAATGTGGGGTTGCAACATTGATCGCCCACAAACCAAGAGTCAGGTAAGTGTACCTTTATTTCCCCTCCACGCAACTTTTGTAATGTCTCGTGAAACTCCTCGCTCGTCTGAGTGAATGTGAATTTAGTGGTGTAAACACAATGATCCAAATAAGAACGATCATGCATCTACTGGAAAGAATATTTATACTTCTCATGTACCTGACTGCTTGCAAGAAGTCCGCCAGGCAAAAATGCAGGGAGCTTCCTCAGCTGATCCACCATCAAGGAAAGCAAGGGGCTCACCACCAGTGTCAGCCCAGGCAAAATCATAGCAGGCACCTAGATAACAGCATCATCAGTAATTCAGGTCTGATCAGTGGAAATTCAATCAGTATCTCAAATTTCGCATGGCACCTGATAGCATAGTGACTTTCCAGCGCCAGTAGGCAGCACAAGCATCGTCGACTCCCCTGCAACAATCTTCTGGATTGCCTCAAGCTGCCCCTCGCGGAACGAATCATACCCACAGGCCACCCTGAGCAAACTCTCGAGATTCTCCTTGGATGGGTCCTCCCTCGTCGCTTCCACTGCCTCGAGAACACCATCATCACCTGCCCCTCCCTTCTTCTCCCGCTCCATCAGTGCCTCCGCCACGAAATCCCCTTCCTCGTTGCCAGAGCCTTGGGCCTTGGCGCCGCCGGCTCGCTGCCGCCGCCAGGATCGGTATTTCGTTGAGCGCTTCGCCTGCGCGTTCCTGAACGTCCTCCTCCGGCCATACCCATTGATGTTGAGGCGCACGAAGTTGCCCTCGCTGCCAGCCCCTCTCGGCCGCTTCGACTGCTCCGCTGCCTCCGCCGTGGCGACAGGCAACTCCGAGACCGAGTTGGGATGCACCCGCTTGGGCCTGGCCTGCGGCGGCGCGTCCGGAGTCGGGCATTTGACTTCGTTTGGTATATCGGCGGGCGTGGGGGCGGGGGCAGGGGTGGGGGTGGGGGAGGTGAATGCGACGGCGGGGTCGAAGGAGGGGTTGCGCGACTGGACGAGGCGGCGGAAGGAGGAGGACGAGACGGTGCTGGCGGCGGCGGCGAGCGCGGGGGCAGCAGCGATGCGCGAGGTGAGGCCGTGCGGGTCGGAGAGTGCGGCTGCCGGGAGGGGCGCCGGCGATGCGGCGGTGTCGGATGCGGAGGAGGCAGGCTTCGGTTTCGGCTTGGGTCTGGGTTTGGGTTTGGATTTCGCGGCGGCGGCGGCGGGCTTGGGGTTGGGTCGGGGCTTGGGTGGTGGCCGCGGAGGCGGTAAACGGCCGCGAGGCGGGGAGACGGACACGTCGGAGAGGAGGGATCCCTCGGAATCGGAATCGGCGGCGTGCAGCGCGGAGTACATCGGCGGTGGCGCAGCGTCGGCGGTGCTCGCGGCCGAATTGGTTGGCAGTGAAGCCTGGGAGACGAGGGATTTGGGGGCAGATCTGCGGAGGATTCCCGCCAAGGCTGGTGCGGAGCCTCGGAGTTTGGGCGGTAAGCGGCAACGGCTGTGGGAACGAACTTTTTTTTTTTTTTTTGAGCAACGGTTTTTGTTTTTTGTTTTTTAGGGGATTTTGAGCAACGGCTGTGGGAACGAACTGGAAATCAAAGATCGCGACTCGCTCGGCCCGCCTAGGAAAGAATCAGGCGAGTCGCCCGGCCCAGCCCACCGCTCATTCCCTGTTTTTCTTTTTCGAAAGACCATTCCATGTTTTTCTTGAGGAACCTCTGCACAATCGGGCGATAAAAATTTAAAAACGAGGCCTTAACTTGACATTCAGGTTACTCTCTCTCTTTTTTTTTAACATTCAGCTTACTCGACGTCGACATGCCGATCGGGCTGCTGGTTCTCTACCTCTGTGGAGTCGAATTTTTCCTGTGAACAATGCAAAATTCTTCACATAGAAAGCATGCATTTCTAGTACCCTTGTCTGGTGGCTAGGTACGATACGAGCTCATATGCCATGTTACAATCACGCATTCACACAGACGCAGTAGTTTCGACTCCTTCCGCAAGAAAATGGACAGTACGGTTAAATTAATGAGAAATGAACAGTTCGTCGGGTCGCGCCATCCAAAGCCCACTGAGAGTGGCCCACCCCCACACGACCGTTGGACGCGCCGTTCCGGCCCACCTTTAAAAGCCCCAGCACCGGTCGACGCGACGACGCCCCCGTGCACAGTCGATCCGTTTCGAAAACGCTCCGCAAAGCACCCGAGTCCCCGTTCCCACACCACATCGCGCCGCCGCCGCCGCACTAGCCGTTGCTGCTGCCCCTTTCCCCTTCACTTCCCCGAGACCACCGGCACGAACTCCTCGCGCGAGCCGAGAAGAGAGGGGCGGATCCGGAGGCGGGATTCCGAGGAAGGAGGAGCCGGATCAGAGATGGCGTCGAGGACTGTCTCCAAGGACATCATCACGCTCCGGGGCTCCGCCGCCATCGTCAGCGAGTTCTTCGGTACGCGCGCTCCGCGCCTCCCTTTCCTGATTCGTTTCGTGCGCCTGTCAGGTGTTTGACGAATTGCTTTGCTTCGCATCGCAGGTTACGCCGCCAATAGGTAACCTACACAGACGGTCCGGCCGGTGATGGATCGGTGAGAAAGGTTTTGCGTTTCCAGTTCGTGGATTAAATTTCGTTCTGGTGGTTTTGCAGCATCCTGTACAACCGCGGTGTGTACCCGGAGGAGAGCTTCACCAAGGTGAAGAAGTACGGGCTCACCATGCTGCTCACGCAGGACGAGGGGGTGAAGGCCTTCATCGCCAACCTCACCTCTCAGCTCTCAGGTCTCCTCCAACCTGAGATCCCTCCCTACTCCCGTCTCCCCCCATTGGATTGATTGGAAATGGAAGTGCGTTCACGTTTCCTAATCTAATTGGTGTCATGTGTCTGAATCTCCTTTGCAGAGTGGCTTGAGGCCGGGAAGCTTCAGAGGATCGTGCTCGTCATCATGAGCAAGGCCACCTCCGAGGTGTTGGAGCGCTGGAACTTCAACATCGAGACCGATTCCGAGGTCGTCGAGAAGGGGTGCGTCACTCTCACTTGCTCCTGAAAAACAATCATCCATTTCCCCTTTCGATCTGGAATTGCTCAATTGCGTGTTCTTTGTGCTGGTGGATGTGCGTTGCCTCACCAACAGGGCGATCAAGGAGAAGAGTGATAAGGAGATCATGAGGGAGATCCAAGCAATCATGCGCCAGGTCGCGTCCTGCATCACCTACCTCCCCTGCCTCGACGAGCCATGTAAGAACGAACTGCAGCTTCCCATCAGCTTCCTCCACTTCTGTGGACTTTTGCTGCATTCTCTTTTTGACTGTAATTGTGACACACTGACACTCTCCTTTCCTCTTGCTGCGTCGGACTAACCAGGTGTTTTCGACGTGCTGGCCTACACCGACACTGACGTCGACGCCCCTGGCACCTGGGTCGAGAGTGACGCGAAGCTCATCAGCAACCCGCAGATGGTGAAACTGCATTCTTTCGACACAAAGGTATCAACAGCACCCGCATTTCTGAGAGCCATCGATTTCTCCGCCGTTAGGAGAACATAATGTGGCTTTTAATTCAATTGCTAAGAGCGTCTCCTGTGATGGGTGGCAGATTCACAAGGTGGACACGCTGGTCTCCTACAAGAAGGACGAATGGGATGAGGAGTGATCAGGTTCGGGGGCAAGAAGACCCTGCTGCTACCTACCTAGCTTGGCGTGAACATTGTGTGAATCGTTCATTCACGTCTAGGCGCGTACTAGTCCTGCTTCTACTACCAGATACGAGTACTGCTTTGGGCAAGAAAGAGGAATCAGAAGTTTGTTGATGATGCTTCTGTCATTTTGCCACTTGCATGTTCCCTGAATTGTGTGAAGCCTTGAAATCATGCAATTCTGGGATTGAAACTACCTTCTAGTGAAAAAACCATTTGACTTTTTTCATTCCTTCGCTGTTTTAGTCTACAAAAAAGAAGTGAAAAGCCTGCGATGCTTCTCTGTCATTTTGCCATTCTCGTGTGTTACCTGAAATCTATGTACTTCTGAAAGCATGTAATTCTGGGGTGGAAATGACCCTGTAGCATTCGAGCCTTTTCCATCATTTGCTGTTTTATACAACGCCTATGTGACAAGCACTTGCTGAAGAGAACGAGAAACATCAAAAGCTCAACCTTCTGAACAAGATGCAATGTAAGGTTGTGAAGCCAAACTTGCGAAACAAACCGTCACCCGTAAAAGTTGGTTTCTGTATCAACAGCGGCCTGCAAATCAAACAGTTTCTAGTCAAAGTAGCAACTCATTTCCCCAACTATTGTCCTGGTCATTCAGATTTCCTCCTACAATCTCTAGGAGGGGCATAGACTCAGGGGGAACAATTGCTGAATACGTCAAGGATTCCATTTACTCAGTAACGTTTAACATTCACAAACTGTAACTAGCTACATTTACATATACTCGGACCCTCCCCATCCCCACTACCCATATCAATTTGACACAGATAACTAATCACATGCCTTGGTCAACAAATACAGCAAATCAATCACCAAGTGATCGCATGCCCTGATATATCGCACCGGGACGGAGATCATCCAGGGTATCAGCAATTCTGTAGCCACCATACTCCCTGAGGAGTGTCCAGCCACGCCGTGAGAGGAAATCTCGAAAGTCTTCTTCAGTGTAGAACGTTTTATCTTCTGTCCGGACTGTCATGCGGTCTGCATCTTCAAATGTGCAGAGTTTGATTGTCATCCCTGAAAAAGTGATGATCACAACAAATATATTATTACCATTAGGATGGTTACACTTTACTCAAAATTCATCAAAAACATTCCCTACTCAAACTGTCGTAGCAAAGGAACAGTCTCTGAAGTCATTAGGCCCTAGTCCCCATGTTTGTTGATGTCTGTGGACAGAAGTTGGATAGAGTATTCTGAACAACATTTTTTCTAACCTTCTAAATGAAGATCATTCATGAATAGCATTTTCTTCTAAGATAATGAGACCTAGACGATATTCCTAGCTTTATATGTGTCTCAGACTCTCAGTTCTTTCATCCATGGGAAACAGGAGTACTCATTATCTGATCAATTGTTTGCTTTTGACTTAGCCTCATTCAAAATTTCCACATTTCCCTTGGTAGGACATAAGAATGTCGCTACATTCTACACTGCTACAGCAAGATATTCCTAGCAGTTCAGAAAACAAATAATAATATTCAACGGCTGAGAAGAAATTTTGCAATTACCATCATCGAGATGAAGTGTGTATGTTCCAATTGGCATATCTCTGTCCAGGGTACGAACAACCTCATCTTCATCTTCAAGCCAGAAAGCACGTCTTGTTCTTAATCCAAATGCTGACTTTATGGCCTCCTTAATTGCTTCAGCAGTACCATCAATTCCTATTCTTTTAGTGTAATCACCCCACTTGACCAAAATGACCCTCCCACCAAAAGTAACTTGATTATCTGCACCTGTTAAATATTTCAGAAGTCCAGAGAAAACAACACATTAAACACAATAATTACGTCAAACTAATTTGTTTGAGCTAATGTTAGAAACTTCAAGGCCATAGCTTCAAATGACAAAAAAACGAAAGCATAAGTAAGCTGAGCAAAAAGTCTCTGCCACATTCTAAGAACTATGCCAATGAGCATTTTACTGATTACAGTTTTTTGAATTACTAGAAACCGAAGGGAGTATAACAAAAAAATGTAGTTAAGTCAGGAATGTTAAAGGTTTTCTTTCCATAAGGTTTATTAGAACAACAGGGATTGACCTATATGAGTTCATAAATAAAAAATGAGGCAAAACATTTCAAATAAGACCAAGTTTATCGCAATGAATATTTGCAGCCCACTTAATTAATTTGATTTTCAGCATGTGCAGACTAGTACCATTAGTTGAGGTGTCTCTCCAATTCCATGGGTTCACACCATTCGTTGCAACTGCATCCGCTGCTGTTAAGGGAAGTGGATGCCGGTCGTCATCCAAACGATCCTCGATACTCAGAATTGATCTACCATTTGCTACAAAACAAAACAAGATAAAATATTCAGCGCAAGTTTTGACAGTCATCACATGAGAAGAATTGCGACATATGTAGCCGTTATTGCACGTGATGTACCTTCGACGGGACCAAATGGGATGTTAGCATCTTCAAAGCCTAAACTGAAAAAAAGAGCTGATTAGTCATGTTCTCGCAAAAGTACAACAATTAGAAACAATATAAAGCACATATTTATTCGGCCACTAAACATAAAGGTGAACTTGGAAAAAGAATCGATGGTATTGCAAATGCTATGACAAACAGATCAATAAGATCAAATAGAATATCTAGCAAATGGTAGGGCAATGAATTATGCAACATATCATCATAATTTAGAGAAATTTAACAGAACGATCCATCTCACAGCTTAAAAAGTCTGCGTTGAGTTTAACAAAAGATAATTCTGTTTACTAGAGTCCAATGTTGTATTATCAAAATCTCAGACAAGGATTTCAGAACATATCTAGGGTCATCATTTCATCAAGCAAAGCATGGCCATCTCAGCTGTGAGAAAGAAGCGCACCCTTATCTGTCGGGAATTGCAGGAAGGAGTCGATCTTGGAGTTGGACGTGGGGCTCTTCCCAGCGCCAACGCCACAGCTGCTTCCGCCGCTGCCACCCGCCTTCCCGCGGCGCTTGAGCAGGTCGTCGATCTCCTTGTAGTAGGCCATCTTGGCGTTGCCGTTCCCTCCGGCGCCGGCGGCGCTGCTGCGCGCGTAGCTCCGCGCCTTCTTGAACTCCTTGAGGAGGTTGCGCCACTTGTCGGTGCACATGGTCGGGGAGCGGTCGAAGCCCTGGTCCCGCATCCGGGCGGAGATGGCCTCCCAGAGGTGCTTGTTGGACTTGGAGGTGTTGAAGTGCGCGTCCATCTCCCGGCGCAGCGCGATGAGGCTGAGGGTCTCCTCCTTGACCCACGTCTCGGCGCGCTTCTTCGGCCCCGACCCCGCCGCGCGGGAGGAGGAGTCGTGGCCGCCGCCGTCCTCGCCGCTGCTCTCCGGGAGGAGCAGCGGAGGGGTGGGCGCCGACGGCGGCCCGGAGAGGAGCATGGCCGCGGCGGAGGGGGGGGGGGGGGGAGTGGTGGCGCTGGCGCTTGGGGTTTGGGAGTGGCAGGCAGAGTGCGGGGAGACGGAGGTGAGCGGTGGTGATGGTGGTGGTGGGGACTGGGAAGCGGCGACGGGGAGGATCCGGGCCGGGGCGGGCCTCGGGAGGACGGGGGCCCGAGGAATATGTGGGTAGACAGGGAAATCGAGCCCTGCATGCCAGGAAGAACCTCTTTCTCTGATGTGTGTAGGCCCAGATAAATGTACAAGTGACAGTGATGACCAAACCGGCCTTGGGCTCTAAAATAGGCCCACCTCGCGTACCAAGCTTTTTGCATTTTTTTGCTTCTTGAGTTTGGCAAGGTAGGTGCCTGCACTCTGCAATCTGCATATGCTCCAAAAAAAAAAATGTGCTTGCACTCTGCAGCAATTGTAGTGTCATGTTTGATCTTGTATCTCGGATGACAAGGACTCAAAGGACATAGAGCGGATCACGATCGTTTGTCAGATATGTATAAACTTAAAAGGAAAACAATACCAATTTAATGACGACTCCAATGGTTTATACTGTGACGAAATAGGCTTCCTTTTTCCAGTCGAAGGACTGAAACTTGGTGTACAAAACACCCTAAACCAACTAGATCAGTTTATACTCTCTAACATAGAGATAAAACAAAAGAAAGTGCCAACTGTTTTGAACAGGAAATGCAAGGCGCAACCGTGCTCGAGAGAGCAGCCAGCCACCAACAACTTCGCATCAACACACATGACACGGTTCCGGAGCGGAACACGCCAATCCGGGAATAAAGAAAGATCGCGGCAACCGAGAATGCCGGTCGCCTTCGCGAGCTCGCAAATCACAAAGCTCGGACGGTTGTGACGAAAGCTCCAGCGCACCGCCTTCCGCGCTGCTGCTCCGCTCAGCTCAGCTCTGCCAAAAGGAGAAACCCAGACGAACGACCCACCCGCCGAGCGAACGGAGCTAGCAAGCGGCCACGCCGAGCCAGGCTTTCTGCCTGCCTGCTCCAACCGCCCTCGTCAGCGTCATCCGAAGCCTCTCCCTCCCTCCGTTTCGTGGCTGCCAAGCTGCTGCGCCCGCGCCTGACGCGGACACGCAGCTCGCGCGCATGGCGTCAGCGCTTACAACGACGGCTCTTTTTCACCCGTTGCCCGTGAGCTACTCGTCGCGGCCGGTGCTTGGCCACGAAGGAATCCGTGGGAAAGAAAAGAAGAATGTTCTTCTTGACCCGCGCGCCACGTCGGTGGGGACGGACGGGTTCGTGCGTGCACCAAGCAGGAAAAGGCCGGGAAGCTCTCGCTCGGCTCTGTACGTGCGACACCAGAAAAGCAGCGCTCGTGTCGTGCGCCGCAGGAGCGAGCAGGCAGGCGCGTCACCGGACGGGGGCACCACAAGCACAACGCCTGTTTCTTTTCCCTCCTGGGACAAACCGGCGCCACCAAACCGCTGAACAAAGATCCCAATTTCTACTACTTCTACCCTGTTCCAAGGGGATAACACTGTCGCGTCACACAACAACTAACTAAACAGCGTACGGTATCTCCGTATCCCAATTGGGTAATGGGCACCATCTCTCTGCTGATAGCCTGTCTGAAAGCCTCCCACAGGCGGTAGTTAGAGTTGGCTGTCCAGAAAGTCCTTGTTTTTCTCCGGAGAGGAAGAGGAACCGAGCCAGAATAATATCCGTTGTGATTAGTACACTTACTAATTGTCCTATAAGCTGAACCATTCAGCACGGAAGCTAAGGAGACGCAGGTACTAGTAGTAGTACCGCCCACTGGAACCGGTCTTCCACGCAGCCGTGAGCCGCGCTGCTCTCTCCGGCCCGCCCACTAGAACCGGTCTTCCACGCAGCCGTGAGCCGCGCTGCTCTCTCCGGCTCGGGCCTTATCGAGCGCGATCCAGCTCCAGCAGCCCCACGCCACTCAGCGTCACGCCCCTCGTCACGCAGCGCACCACGTGTGGCCGGCGCGGTACACGTGTAAGGCGCCGCGACAAACAACCTCCCACCGGCCCTATCCATGAATGCGCGCGCTTTCGGGTCTCGGAGCATCCATCCGTCGCGCGGCGCCGCGCTGGCTGCCTGTCAGTCGATCGGTGTACTCTGTCACGTAAATCCAGCAGCTTGGGTTTGTACGTTTGGCGGCGTAGTACGCGGGACGGGAGATGTGCGTTACAGCAGCAGTGGCCCGCCGGTCAGCGTGCCATGTACGCGTGCCAGCGGCTGACCCCACGTGTCAGTACTTTGGACCGGGAATGAGTGTGAACGGGGAGGAGCGACTGCGAGCCATCAGCCAGCCATTGACGGAAGAAACGGGCGGCTTGTTCTTTTTTCCAGATGAATCCCTGCTCATTTATGAAAACATATAAATCGTGAGAAAAGGTGATAAACGATATTTCAATCGCGTGTGGGAGTAAAGTGCTTAAGTGCTTTGTCCTGCCATAAATAAAACGGATGGATGACCCTAGATTTCCTCTATGTCCTTCCTCCTCCGCATTACTTAAGTGTCATAAGGCATCCATCCGTTTTACCATGTCTCTTCTTCGTCGAAAATACAAAAGGCATGATCGCTAGAGCCCGCCAATAAGCAAATGCAGCCACAGTCATAACCAGCTCTATCGACCGAGGACAAAAACTTTACGCGTCATTTTTATAGAAAGAAAAGATTCAAATGAGACAAAAGTTCAAAATGCCTGTAACGCCAAGCATATTAAAGTCGTACGCACAATCTTAAATGATTCATCTTCGGTTTAGTACACTGCACGTAAGACCATTCTTTTACCTTGTTTTTGTCTCTTGCGATGACGTACTTGTCGGATTCTAAGAATCCATGGTCGGTGATATCAGTTTCGTCTTTAATGTCCATTTTAGTAACGCACATTCAGTTACTGTCGGTCAATCCGTGACACAATTTGCATCGTCGCTCAAATTCTCCTTCTTGTCGCATTGGTTCCCACCTTCCTAAAATCAAAGGCAACATCAAGACAGCAACTAGGTCTGACAAATCAGAGATAGCAAGCTACTGAATGTATGCAAGTAAAACATAAAATAGAGATGTAGTAGCAATATAGCCGTTAAATATCTTGTAATGACACGTATAATTGTAAGGTTGCATGAAAAGATCCTTTTGGACCTAAATAATTTAGGTGCAGCATGCATATCACTTCAAACATTTTTATAATCTTATCACAGACCAAGCAACTCTTACTCAAACGTGATTTATTGTTTATATTCGGAACGTGTAAATCAAGCTCACAAATTATTAAATCAAATTCGTATCAAATCAAAATATGCCAGGCTCTTCCATGGCATCTAGAATCGCCATGCCAATTTAGGTGCAACAGCATTTACAGGGATGGGTACATTCACGCTCTTTATCACCTTCCTCGTGTGCAGATATTCAAAACCAAGCCCACAAAAGTTTCGAAATACCAACCCTGACCAAGCGCGGCACCCAACGGCGCGAAACCGCGCAGGGGACTGGACGGACACCTTCCCGAAATCCTCTTCTCGCGCACGGGAAGAGGGGGGAGAGGAAAACAAAAACAAAACCCCACCAGAACGCAACGAAAAGGTCGAGTCCCCGAGTAGAAAAACCAGATCCCCAGCCGAAGCGCGGCCCTCTGCCTGCCCTGCCCCGACCCCGCGCAGCGCAAGGCCACACCACGCCCTCTCGTTTCCCTCTCCGTCTCCGCCTCCCCCGCTTCCCTCGCGCGGCCAAGCGGGGACGGAACGAGGGAGAAGGAAGGAGGCGCTTCCAGATTTTTGCGGAACCCCCACGCCACCGCCCACCCTCCTACCTCCGCCTCCTCGCCTCCTCTTAGCTCCCTTCCGTAGGGTTTCCGCCGCGCCTCTCCACCCACCAGCCCCCACTCCGATCCCGTCCTCCACCCGCCGCCGCATTCGGAGCTCCGCAGCCGACTCGCCACCGCCGGTTTGGCGATTCCGGCTTCCCACTGCAGCTGGTTGTGCGGGGGATCTGGGGTGAGCTTATTTCTGGAGCAGATTGTCTGTGCCGATTTGGGCGTGATTACCCGGGCTGTGTGGTGACGGTGGTGTTGGGGGTTTAGATTTGGAGCTGGGGATTGGGATTGGGGAAGTTTTTTGGGGGCTCTGGTTTCTCTGCTATTGGATTGTATTGGGATCCATGATCGAGATTGCTCGGTGAAGTTTTTGGTCCAAGGGATTGTGTTTTTTTGTATCGGCCCTGACCAGGAATAGAGGGGTTCTCTTGTGGAGATCTAGGGCCGTGTGTTGTATCGTTGTCTGTAGATAAAAACAGTACAAAAAAAAAAGAGGGGGAGAGAGAGGAGGCAGTGGAACGGAGGTTGGATGCTATGGCGCTGAATTGCTCATCGCGCTCGGTGCTGCTGAGCGATGAGTGCGCCGGCATGATGCTTGGGTGCGGCTGCCGGTCGGAGGAGGCCTCCCCGCTGTCATCATGCGGGGTGAGTTCACTGCGGTGGGATGAGCTGGACCTCGAGGTGGAGGAGGTGGATGAATCTGACCCTGTTGCTCGCTTACCGAGTGACCCCTTCGAGATGAACCTGGGGACCTCCATGTGCGTCACGGCGGCGGCGTTGGCCAGTGCCTTATCTGGTGCTCAGACTTATGGAAATGGCGGCGATGATGACATTTTTGCTGGCCTGAGTTATTATTACTTGAATCAGGCTTTCCAATTTGGCCCGGAGCCGTGGATTTTTGGATATATGGATGGTTTTAGGTGGTCATTTGAATCTGAATGCGCCTCTGATAGTGGAAATGATGACCAATTCTCACAGTTGCCTCCTAGTGCATCCTGCTCACAGCCTAGTGGGTTTGAGGAGAACCCACCCAGCTCCCAAGAGGCTGCTTTGCCGTGCTGTGATGCAGTTGATGCAGCTCCTGTGCAGGAGGGAAATGATGCACACGAGGCATTGACGTATGTTCTTTCTCACCTTAGCTTGCGAGACGTCCTTTCTTGTGAGATGGTGTGCAAGTCATTGCGTTCGGCTGTTCGGAGCGAAGCCTACACATGGAAATGTATTCACATTGACTCACAGTTGGGGGAGAAGATATCTGATGCTGATCTTCTCCGCCTGACACAAAAGGAGTCTGGTGTTTTGCAGTGTCTAAGCCTTGTGCGCTGCAAAAACATCACAGATTTGGGGTTGAAAGCTGTTTTACAAAGTAATCCACAGTTGACAGAGGTTAGTATGTTGCAATCCTCTTTGAAATATTTCCTCCAAATCTTGCAGCTGTACCTTGAAATAGTTCTGTTTACAATTTATCCCTTGCTATATGAATGTAGTTTCTATCTTCCAACACTCCCATGAGTCATGTTTATGTCATAATATCCTTATAATCTGCTTTGCTGTTTTACACAGTATTCTGCTACCATATGATGCATTCTGGGTATTTAGAACCGTGTACATTCACTTTGGATATTAGTTGCACAATGATACTCATTGTTGTTGGATGTTTGTACACATTTTGGAGCATGAATGCTGTTTGGGCTATCTTCAGTTATCTAGTTATCTGTGTGGGTATGTGGGTGAAACAAAAAGCTTATGTTTATATACCATCTTTTTATTTTGCTAATTTGTTCATTTGTCCATATATATGCGAGACCAGGATCTGAAAGAACCTAGTTAGATGAAACAACATGCATGCTGTTGAAGGGCAGGGTGGTAATAGTTATAACTCAAAGATTGCATGTACAGAAGTTATAATGGTCTTGAGTTTCCAACTATTTACTGTATTTTCCACTTATTTTTTTATGTGTATGCTATCGAGTTTCTTGCAATAACAGCTGGATTAGTATGACAAAAATATACTCTACCAGTTTTGAGAACATGCTCAATTTGTTATTTGCAGAACTGTGTCTTATTTACTTCTCTTTCTAATATATCTCTTTCTGGTACAGTTGGGCATTTTTGGCAATGTGCGGATAACTCACCAAGGTCTTGTTGACAATCTGAGGTCATTTAATGTGGCAGCAAATACTGGTATTAAGAAACTGAGAGTCGCAAATCTTGTCACTGCATCTAAAGCGCAGTATGAAGAGTTGTTGTCGTTGTTGAAAATAGACAAGGGGTTGGCATTGCACAAACAGGAGCCACGGATCTTTCATGCTGATTGTTTTTTACTAGATCATCATGGAGGATATGCTCCTGACTATTTCTTACCGGACCTTCATGATGGATATGCTCTTGACATTGAGAGGTGCCCACTTTGTGAGAATTATAAGCTTGTTTATGACTGCCCGGCAGAGGGATGCAATAACAGCAGATTTGGTACTTGCAGAGGGTGTCTTGTTTGCATTGAGAGATGTTTGCAGTGTGGAAGATGTATAGACAATGAGTATGAAGAGACATTTAGTCTGGATAGCCTTTGCCGAAGCTGTCAGATGGAGGGGGATTCATCTGTTGCTGAAAAATAAAATTCAATTCTGTTTTATCTATTGGAAGGATACCCTCCTAACATACATTTGTTTTGTTGATGCTCCAGCTGGGGGCATGCTAACACAATATGTTCAACATGGAAAAGAACAAAAAGAAAAGCTAGTTAAGGTTGTTATCACTGTATGTGCAGTTGTTGTGGTATGTATTGCATTTGCATGGAAGAAAAAAGAAAAAAAAAGAGTCAATATAAAACCTCCATAAAAGAAATGATAGTACACTGTTAAGGTGTCAGCAGTGGGCAGCGATAATTAAGGTGCGTGGCTCTGCTTTTCATTGATATGGTTTGGGCTTCAGTATTTTGTTAGATTTCACACTCAATTCTTGTTTTGGGTTTGTTTCTCAGGAATTTGCAGTTGAGGACTGTAAAAGTACAGCATGGATATTAGGGCAGTGGGGTCGCTTGATGGTGCATGTTCGTGGAACGCTGGGTAGAAGATGGATTGCCGTCGGCCCCACATAAAGGATGAGTTGATGTATATGTACATTTATCTGTATCTGTGTATGTTACATTGCTGGTGTAATATTTATTACTGTCTGATTTCTGTAACGTTGTGGCGTCTGACTTGTGAAAGGCACTTTGAATTTAAATAAAAACTTCTAACTTTAGTTAGTACTAGAAGAATCTCTCAGTAGCTGCATTTTTCTGATGTGTCCAGTTCTGCCAGTATGCAGCTACCTGTGTTCAGATATTGTTCCTTGTAGTTCTGCTGTGATCCCCTTATAGCAAGTTCAGTAAATGGCCGTCCTTGCGACGGTTGATTGCACGCGAAAGGCTGTGTACTGCTGAATGCCGTTTCATGCAAAGTTCCTGGTCGCTTTCTTGGACGCACATGACGCTTGGTCCCTGGTTATGAAACATCTGCAGGAGAACGAGATGTTTGTGTTTTTTGGGTTAGGCATGCGGAACGGGTGCTTTTCTTTCTGGTCGTGTATGCAAGATCTGCAACGCGGCCGGCCGGTGGCTTCCCGAATAGCACCTGTCTTGCTACTCTAATTATAGAGCTACAAGTCCGCTCAAGCCAACGAGCTGCACGGCCGGCATGCTGCGCTATATTCAGAAAACAAACGGCTTCAGACCGAGCGTTGGTGAGCACGTGTTTACTGGTCAGGTAGGCCTCAATTCGAAGTCTTCAACCGGGTCTCTGCCAGGATAACGTAACGTATTTACATTGCCCGACCAGGTTAAGTTTGTCCTTGGCCCCGTGGATGATTTTCAGACACGCTTGCTTGTCCCACAGGCAACGTCAAGACAAGGATTCCTCAGAGCTCGGAAGCAACCGGCAGGTGGATAAGAGTAGCAGAGCAATTCGTTTTGGACATCCAGGAAGAAGGAATATCCAGGAAGGAAGCAACAGCTGTCTGGCCTGGTTGCCTCTTCGTGGCGTTCAAGGGAAAGACAAACTATGCACAGGGGCACAACAAGGCAAAGTCCCCGATGCTAGGGAGCATCGAATCCATATGATAGAGAAGATGAAAACGAATAAGCTACAACGCAGAATATAGGGAAACCAAAAGGAATCGAGTATGCACATATGATTGGCCGATCCACCAGGTCCATTGTCTCAAATATCCTTTTTACCAGGCACCTCTTTTCTAAATTCAGCAATTTTAGCAGATGCAAAAGTACAGCAAATCTGAAGAACATGCAAAAAGGATCAGATGACACGAAGGAGATCATACTGTTTAAACATAGAGAAAAATAAATCAAATGCGATGAATCGGGAGTCATTCAGGATCTAAATTAAAGAATAATAATCATAGTACAGTGTACAACGATTGGTAGAATCACTCATTGGAAGAATTCTACATGACCACCAACATCCATACACAACAGTTTGGCTTCAGAAGCCAGTTTCCTGCTCCTAAATAGCATCAGATTTGTGAGCCGGTGCTTGGGCTGCGGTTCGAATGATCTAGCTTCAGCTTCCTTCCCTAGAAGCACTAGCTCCCGTGCCGGCATCACGTTCCCCCACCAGAACTCACGCAGGACATCGTGCATGAGCTCCCAGTATGCGCGGTCTCGGGGCACTCGGAACAGACTGCTTCCATTTGGAGTCCAGCAGTAGAGCTCGACCCAATCTCTGTCCATGATCTCCATCAGGCCCTGCACCTGCGGCATGTAGTAGTACGGCATGACCCGCCATGGCAGAGCAAGCTCAGGCTTACCCTTGTTGAACGGGCACTTTACCTCCAGGATCCCAGCATCGGGCTCATACCCTAGAATTCCATCAGGTGAAGCTCCGAGCCATCCAGAGTTGGCCTCAGTGTGCACTGCAAATCCAAGAGTTCCCACCATTCGTCCAGTGATGCTTGTGTACTGCTCTATGGCTATACTTTCATGATTGGTGCCCCAGTCCATGGCAGATCTGGCCGCATCAGCCAACTTGATTTCGGTTGGTCCGAAGACTTTCTCATTCCATAGCTCCGCCCGTCTGTTGCCAGCCCAGAAACCCAAGGCGGTGCTGAAGGTGCTTGTGGTGAGCTTGTCCTTACGGAGTGCAAACCATTCCTCCGACCGTTGGGCCACATCAGAAGAGCTCAGCTGAGAGGACACCATGAGAGCTGAAGATGGTGATAGGGTAAGCAGTGATGACCTGCTATAGATCTGAACCGAAGAACCAGAGCAGCTACGAGGAATATAGCCTTCAAAATTTCGTCTTGGTGGCAAGAATGCAGACACAGTCAAACTCACACGAGAAGCTGAAGACAAGGCTCTTGGAGTTTGCAGGAATGTCCTAAACAAACGAGGAGCTGTTCAATGGTTAGACACCGCGATGAATGATGTGATTTAAATGAGTATGAAACCTAAAGAAAGGTGAGAAGGTAATCTGAGAAAGCATAGAGGCAGTGCTCAACAAGAAAGGTTAACATCTGAATGTGCAATACATGACAACAGTATGCTTCTTTTATATGAAGAGCTCCCATCATTTCTTGAATGAAGCATGGTGGGATATTGCAGCCCAAGGTTTATTCCTTACCTGATTTCAGCAAACAGACATTGCTTGGGACAAGTAAAGATCTGGGCAAAAAGGCCAGCTAAAGATATCCCAGACTCTCAAGTAACAGCGTCTAGTGTTTAATACAAAGAAGCAAAGTCAAGGAATAACCACAATGGCATGCAAACTACTATGATCTCCCAACCAGAAGGTAGATTGCTACGACTTCCCAACCAGATTGAAAATTGACATTTTGACAAAGACTATTCACACAATCAGCCATCATATATACTATTCCGTATCATGTATTTGGATGCAATCCAGAAGGGCAATGAAGTCGGAAATTTCCTAATGGTAGCCTATATATGTTTGTGGCGGTTGAGTATTTTTAGTTTAATGAAGTTAACATGAAACCATAAGATTGTATAGTATAAGGTTCAGCGTCAAAAAGTGTAGTTGCAGCCTTTTAGGCAAACTACTCTTTAACATTTAGCTGGAAGGGAAAGGGCAAACATCAAGATTACGAAACTTGTAGAATTCATTATGGGCACAAGCACCAGAAAGAAACAGAACTTTACTACACAGAGGTTATGATTATGAAAGTATTGTAATCCATTTGATTTCCCCTTCTATATCCATATCTCTATCATCATTACCATTTTTAAATGCTCCAAAATCAATGACAAGAGTGAGCCATGCCCTGAACTTAGTCCTCAAAGCATACAGGGTGCCTAATCAAATAACCATGCGGCATTACTTCGTCGTTGTTTTCAAAGTCAAGTGCTGGCCTGAAGCTCACTGTCATTCTTGAGCACACGAGGTCCCTCTTGTTCTTTTGTGGCGCAAAAACATACTGTTCTAAAACCCCAATACCTCACCAAAGCCTCAAAGCCAAATAACTCCAATTCACAACAAGGCTGATGTACAAAGGTAAGACGATGCCCCAGAAACAGTAAGCTTATCTGAGCGAGAAGGATAAGCTAAGCAAGCCTTCAGTTTCAGTACCTGAAGCGACGCTACAGGTGGTGGCGGCGGACACGGACGAGCGCCGCGCGGGCCTTCGGGTGGCTGAAGACGCGGCCGCGGGCTGCAAGCGGAGCCCCGCGGCCAAAGGAGGCACGCGCCGCTGCGGCACATGGTCGAACACATGGCGTGCGTCCTGCAGCGTGGCGCGGCGGCGCGGGAAACAGTGGGGAGACGGTGAGCTCGCTGCCGCTCTCATGTTTCTCCCCCCGTTTCTCTGGCTTCAAATGCGCCGGCGAGCTCCTGCAGCCAGCTGCCGGCGGCGACGAGGTGGTGCTAGCCAGGGGAGAGTGCGGCGAGGCCGTGTGCCCGTGTCTGCGAGGAGATATTTTGGGTTCCGCTCGAGCCGCTAAAAGCCCCAAATCCCCTCCTCGGCCACTGCGTATAACCGCCCGATCAAGATCGGACGGCTCGGATGCTCCCATGCGGGCTTTAGTTAAGACCCCCGGACTACCTGTCAAAGCGTCTCCCGCAAATACAAGAGTCCGAGGAGACCAAAAAAACCTCGACGAGCTCACGAGCCGCAGGAGAAGGAAGCCGCCGGAATCCATGGACAGCGGCGGCGACGACGGAGGCGTACCGGAGAACGCCAACGAGCGTAAGGCCTCTCGCTTGATGGTGGAGAGCACCTTTTGGAGGGACATTCTGCAATCCCTTTTGATCGGTTTCGCTTTTCACCGCAGATTGCCCCGGGACGCAGTCGGAGACGGCGGGGAAGGAGGATGCGTGCGCCGGGTGCCCCAACCAGCAGATCTGCGCCACCGCGCCCAAGGGTCCTGATCCAGGTAACCACACCCTGTCCTACTAACCGCGCCGCCTTTCCCATCTAGCCTCAGTAAATAGCGTGATCGCAGTTCGCTTTGCTTTGCTTTACTTGCGCGCTAGTAGTGTGTTACATCTGTTGTTTGTTGCAGTAGTGCACTAATCAATGTAGCACACAGCCTACATTCAGTTGAGAATGTTCTATTGGCTATTGGCATTGTTGTTGGAGTATCCCACTGTGGTCTATGTAGCAACAGCCAGTGGATTGCGAGAATGTGTGGTTTACCTGTAAATAAACTTTGGTCTGTTAGAATTTTATTCCTGGATTTTTCGCGATTGTATTTGTAAGTGGATGTTTTTGTGACATCTGCCCAGATTCTCTCCTGTTTCGGTAAAAGAAAATATGTCCAACTTTGGTGAGTCTTAGGTCAGCCAACCAACTCAATGCGATCACTGCAACAAGGCTTGATTTGGTAAATGATCGGGACATGAAGCGCTTAGAAGAAATTGCAGCTGTATGGGGACTCTGATAGATGTACTATATGCTAAAGCACGGTGTAGTTAATCACTTAACTGTATGGGGATTCTCTTAAGTGTTAGGCTGCTGTTAATTTTGTCCTGGTTCTATGAAATGTTATCACAGTTTGAATTTTCCATATCTATGTATATGCACTTGGTGCAAAGTCTTATACACAGAATTTTCTTTTTTCAGACCTTCTTGCCATCATTGAACGAATGAATACTGTGAAACATAAGATACTCGTGTTGTCTGGGAAGGGTGGTGTCGGAAAGAGTACATTTTCAGCCCAGCTCTCATTTGCCCTTGCTGAGATGGACTATCAGGTTGGCCTCCTTGATATAGACATCTGCGGCCCAAGCATCCCGAAAATGTTAGGTCTTGAAGGTCAGGGTATTCATCAAAGCAACCTTGGCTGGCAGCCGGTATATGTTGAGTCCAACCTTGGTGTTATGTCAATTGGCTTCATGCTGCCCAACCAAGATGATGCTGTTATATGGAGGGGTCCTCGCAAGAATGGACTCATCAAACAGTTCCTCAAGGATGTTGATTGGGGCGACATCAACTACCTTGTGGTGGATTCTCCACCAGGCACGTCGGATGAACATATCTCAATTGTGCAGTACCTTCAGATTGCTGGAATCGATGGTGCAATAATTGTCACCACTCCGCAGCAAGTTTCTCTTATTGATGTGAGAAAGGAGATAAACTTTTGCAAGAAGGTTGGCGTTCCAGTTCTGGGTGTTGTTGAGAACATGAGTGGCTTGAGGCAGGCACTTTCAGAATTGAGATTTGTGAAACTTGGTGAGTCTGGTGAGACAGATGCTACTGAGTGGGCATTGAACTATATCAAGGAGAATGCTCCAGAACTTTTATCGGTTGTTGCATGCTGTGAAGTATTTGATAGCAGCAAGGGTGGCGCTGAGAAGATGTGCAGTGAAATGGGAGTCCCTTTCCTAGGGAAGGTGCCCATGGATCCACAGCTTTGCAGGGCAGCTGAGGAGGGGAGATCATGCTTCATTGATCAGAAGTGTCGTGCAAGTGCTCCAGCTCTTAAAGAAATAATCAAGAAGCTGATCAAAACGCAGTGAGAAGATAACGTGACGCGACTACCATGTGTTCCATTGTATATATTACTAATACTTGGTGTTCAATGGAAAGGTTTTAGCTTTACAAAAACCTCTTCTGGTGGCTTGCAAAGTCGGCATAATCTGCTCACAGCTCAGTGAATGAGCAATTGGAGAGTTGTAGGAATTGTTAGATTCTCCTTTGCAAAATTGGAATCCACAATGTAACTCTATCCGTTAGTTTTGTGTTTGTTTACAAGGCAGTGAAAAAGTTTGTTGGGATAGTTTCTGTTAGTTTGCTTTGTCTGTAGTTTGTATGCCAACGTCCTTTTTTTTGCTAGGCCCTTCAATCGTACAACTGGCCAGTGTTATTGATCAATGATCAGTTCACTTTACAAGCTGAGCCTATGCATTCAAACTAAAGTTGCATCCATCTGAATTCTTAGGCATTTGAACTACTGGCCTTGCTTCTGTCATCGTAAGTAGTGCATTTCATCTTCTTGCAGTGGACGACTCGCTCTCAACTTATCCTGCCTACTGATACCGTTGGGATTTTTTTCATGAGACATTTGGGATGTGTTTCCAATATGCACTCTCTGGTTTTAAATAGGCGTACACTTGGGACTTGTTTTAGATATATATGGCGACATAGTGAAATAACTCCTAACTCTGATCATGATATAGCTATTGAAACATGTAATTTCTTTTTATTTCATATGGTACTTTGACATTCGCAGAACATTATTATACCTTATTATAAAGCCGGGTAGTCGGCAGCACAGCGACAATGGGCAATATATGTCCACAGGCAGTAATAGGCGCACTCTTCCTAGCTACACAACGCCTATGTGTGGTACCAGCCATTCTATGCGAGCGTGGGTGGTACCCATACGTAACCGTGGGTCTGCACATATCCAACTTTGGCGCTCAATTCATCGGCTTCCTTGGGTCCCCTGCTGCCAGGTTGATACGGAACAGCCTTCATCTTGCCATCGTCGATATCGTGCAGCAAAGGGGTGAAGATCTGCCAAGCAGCCTGAATATCAACAGGTACAGGGTCAGGGCAAGACTGGGGCAAAAAGTTCTTAATAAGGGCAAATAATCCTCATGAGCACACAAGTACACATGGTGGCACAAACCTTTAGCTCATCTCGGCGAACAAAGTGCTGTTGGTCTCCCCTTATTCTGCAGAACCATGGATATCAATCAGTGCAATAAAGAACCATTGTACATAGAACAAATTTACAGAGTAATAAAGAAACAAGCTACAAAGTACGCATAATTTATTGCGATATCGAGATGAGCGGAATATCTTTGCAAGAGAAATACTCCATATGCTAAGCCACGGTGTACACATAATTGTGGTATCGGGATGAGCGGAATATCTTTGCAAGAGAAATATATGCTAATGAAAAGTTTGCCACATACGTATCCAAGATGAGGCGTTCATATGCCTCGGGGATTTTGACATTCTGGTAGCGCATCCCGTATGAGAGATCAAGTTCGCTCTGTTCAGTAGCCATTTCTAATCCAGGTTTCTTAACCTGCAACAACTCATACAAATTTAAAATTTTATATTTTAAATCCAATTGAAATTGCCAGAAAACTTCATGATATCTAACAGAAGAAAACGAAGCATAAGTTCCCACAGAAGTAGCAGAACTTACAGTTAGTTTCATGTACATGGCTTCCAATGGCTGGAGGCGTATAACAAACTCATTTCTTCCTTGCTTCTTGCCTGCACCAGATTACAGTGAGCTCAATTATTAGGTCCTGAATTCTGAGTACAGGAACAACATATCAAAATATTCGTAGAAAAGATATCAACAAGAGATTCATTCCAGGCATGTTAAACGGTGAGTTAAACAGTTAACCTTAGTATTACTTTTATGTTCAATGAACATATAGATCCATCCACCCTACAAATCAAATTTGCATGCTAAATGTAGCATCTAGATCAACTTGAGTCAATTTAACACCAAAGGATTTTACCAACATGCCATTATAGGCTAGGGTGAGCTAAAAAAACCTGACTTTTAGTTTAGTCAAACTTCAGTGACAGGATATAAGACATTCCATGAGTTTCTGTACTCAAGCCAATGCAAGAATGTTTCTTGGCTTCCAAATCGACGATATCCCACCTACTTTGCATTATCAACGTCTTAATATTGTGTGCAACACCTTGAGTCAATGCTTTGTTAGTCTACTCTCATGGCACGTCTAGCTTTCTACTGTCTATTTATGTAAAGGCGCTACATTCTGTCATGATACTAAGTACTAAAAACATGATTATACACTAGCCCCTGTGTGCTACGAGTTATCTTAACCATGAATATTAACATCTATGCACATACATTTAAAGATATCACCAGGAACATCCTTAAATTGCACACGCACTTCTGCTTTCCTTGAGTTTAATGCTTTTCCAGCTTTAAGGATAAAAGGAACACCTGCATGATAGAATATTAGAGAAATTAATACTCAGTGGCATGCTGAACTGGAAAGAAAAAAAGAACAGAGAACAATTATTTTAGTGAGATTTTGAATGAGATACCTTCCCATCTTTCATTGTGCACCCTAAGTACAACAGATGCAAAAGTTGGGGTATTAGAGTCATCTGGCACTGTAGGGTCATCCTTGTAGCCATCATACTGTCCAAGGACTACCTCTTCACTCTTAATAGGGTTCACAGATTGCAGAACCTGTCATTAAGACGCCATACAGGTTTTTGTAAGCCACTATTTTAAAAGACAATAATTTGCGATGTGCACTTTGCTACATCTCAGGCTAAACCACAGCAAGATAACTGGCGAAGCTACAGTATACATGTAGAGCGTAAAGAGAGATTGGACCTTGACTTTCTCATCTCTGATGTGCTCAGGCTTAAGGGAGACAGGCTTTTCCATTGCAACCAAACAGAAAACCTACAGATGATAACACTTATTTATTACTGAACCATTATGTAAAGACATTCATATCAAGAACTGGTTAATCCGCAGAAAATTCGGCATGGAACTATCTTTGCCTATAAATGTAAAACAGGCAAGTGGACAGACGTAAGGAA
Source organism: Eragrostis curvula (assembly GCA_007726485.1). NCBI lineage: Eukaryota > Viridiplantae > Streptophyta > Magnoliopsida > Poales > Poaceae > Eragrostis > Eragrostis curvula. Next base: position 19,725,878 of record RWGY01000031.1, read on the forward strand.
AAAAATGAGACCTTATTATCCAAAGCCAATAAAAAGACTGAATGCTGAAGTTAGTACTAAAACAACTGCAGAATCATAGAATGCAAAGTACTCGGTAAAACTTATATATATTTACCTGCAATAAATGGTTCTGAATGATATCACGAATTATTCTGCAGCAACAGGAGTGGGGTCAGATATCTATAGAGCGAACTACGCAGGACTGCAGAGTCAAATTACTTGAGCAATGACACAGAGGCGATATGATCCAGTATACATTACATTAAAATCTCTAACATTTAAATCATCCGTTCCCCTAGAGCAGGAGAGAGTGATAGAAAGACCCTTTTGTGTTCCAATTCAGCAGAATTGTTTGGTTTCTGCAACCTGTAATTTACCTTGCTAAATTATGCAAGTTTAAGAAAAAAGAAAGAAAGCTATGCAGTTTTATTTTGATGTGACATAAGTATTCTTCAGTGGCAAGTACAATGTACATCCATTCATCAATAAGGACGAACTAGAACTGAAACTATTTAAAATTTTCATTATTACCTTTCATACTATATGCATTGCATGGGAAAATTATGTTTTTAACTTGTAAGTTTTTTATTAGAAAACTTCATTACAAATTTGCTAATGGAATCTAATACACTAATGCTTCTACATTTGCAAGAAAGTGAACTGTTTCGACGTACCCATATTGGTCAAAATATCCTCCACGCCCTTCAGTTCCAAAGTCTTCCCTGAATACAATCTGCATGTTTGGAATTATTAGCATGCCATATTTTTGGTACTACTACGTTTCAAGCTTACTATATAGAAATAACCATTATTCTTACGGTTGTCTTAGATTGCATAAAAATTCAGCATTGAGCTAATAAAGTTACTGCAATTTGTGTACATCGTATTCAAGGAAAACATTCAAGTACATGGAACTTCAACCAGCAATGAAATAAGCAATTGCTACTATCAACTCACGGCATACCTGTATATTATCGATATTGTCACGGTTCCAAAGAGGCAAGAAAAAGCGGTTGGCGAAACGAAGCACAAGCTGCAAAATGTTATCAGTTCAAAAACACTTATGGGACAAATGTAAAGATGTCAATAAAAGTTATAGCCAGTTACATAAGTGTTAGGGAAATGTAATGATACTAATAAAAGTTATAGCCATTACCAAGTTTTGGACCAACTCTTTTCCGAGGTAGTGGTCGATTCTGTACAGTTGGTGTTCCTCAAACAGCTCACCGAGTTGGGAACTTAATTCTTCTGCAGAATCCAGATCCTTTCCAAATGGCTTCTCAACAATTACTCTAGTCCATCCAGGGTGAGAAGCTGCATGAACAACACTAATGTTAATCACAAACTCAACTAGTACTGCAACCCGTAACATGTGTGTCGCTCTACTTTTGAATATGCACTGGAAATAACGCAAATAGTTCTTAGTTTTCCAATGTAAATAACTCATAAATAGAATTGAATCGTATTCCTCTCCATCTGCGACCAAAAAAAAAAAATACAGTGTCTCCTTTGTACTGATTCTTTCCAAACAGATTCATACACAACAAATAAAACACTATCTTTATTTTGAATTATTTTATTTTCTTCAGTCTCAAGGGAAGAGAACACGGAAGTGAACAACAGGTAGGGATAAAAATCTGAAACGATGATGCCCTCATTACTGCTGTACATTTGGAAGTTCTAGTTATTAACAGAAAAGATTGTTCCCTATGCAATGAACAAATAAAATAGATCTTGATGTGGCTAAAGCTTCTGAAGAGACTCGAAGACATAATGAGCATTACAATTTCACCATCCATGTTTTTTCATATGAACTAATGAAATGCAGCAGGTTATCATTGTTAGATAGCACAAAAGAATGAACTTACATGGATTCATGCAATATGTTCTGATCATTTTGCACACTGAAGGGTATACAGACGGAGGCAATGCCAGATAAAAGAGTCTGCGATAGCTTCCTGACTGATTTGATGCCTCATACTTTGATATCTCCTTGTCCAAATTCTCAAATCCTTCTCCACTGTCATATGAACCACTGACATATTTTATCTGAAAAACACATATACCACAAATGATGTCTATATCACACAATGTGTTAAGTGTGGTCATAGCAACAACTTATGAGGGTTCAAAAAAAAAAAAAACACAACTTACCAATTGCAAAAATTCTGAAACATCTTCTGGCTCTCCTTTGAGATACCTGTGCAAAAACAACACCTTTAACACATGTCGAATTGATGTCTGAAGTTCATATAGTATAGGTGCCTGGCTGAATGCCCTTTCAATTCCATATTACTACTGAAAATCTAAGAAGCTATAGCACGTTTCAGATATAATATTTGTTTTGAAGGAATTTTTTTTAATGCAGAAAAATGTGAAAGCACATAAGCTTTCATGTGTTGTTATTGAAAATAACTATTTGTACACTAATCAAATTTATGTGTTATGCAACTTTGGAACTTGCTTGAACCATCGGAAACCGTACCCGCGAATGCGTTCTCTTAATCCATCATCAGAAAGATTTGATCGAGCATATCCAAAAATATGCACTTCGCCAGATTGTAAGAATCCCTGTAAAATATGAACGTTAACTTCGACAAATACAGTTGAATTGATACCTGTAGTGTCGGTGACAGAATAGGAAAGATTTCAAACAAGTAGTTATAGCATGCTTTTGAATGTCTCAATTGGATGTCCAATTATAGATTTATCAGCTGTAAAATTCAAAAGAATTGTCTTTTTTTCCTCATCAACTAAAACAGTAAATACCTGATCAAAAAGGTTGTAGAGTGCTGGAAAAGTTTTCTTCTTAGCAAGGTCACCAGAAGCCCCGAGAACGATAATGGAGAGGCATCCTTGCTCTGAAGGAAGCTCTAGGTCTCTAGATAAAGAATTAAAGCTGTTTCTTCTTGACGATGGTGAAGATCCAACTCCTGACATGACAAATAGAAAGAGTCTCTTCTTCCTTTAAGGATACACCTAACCAATGAGAAAGATCTGATTAATCTTAAAGGCATGCATCCTCTGCCACATGATACTAAAGATCTGATTAATCATAAACAGGCAGAGTTGGTTCCATGCATTGCCACTGCATACTAAAGGCATGCATCCACTGCCACAAGAAGACTGGAGACAAAACCTGGATGTGATAACATATTCAGATCTAAGGCCACACACTCCTTCCCTCCCCCTTCTAATGGATTGATCCAGCTCAATACTTTTGAGGACAAGTGTCTCAACTGATTGTTCTCTCAGAAAAGTGTCCCAACTTATTGCACTTTCAGAAAAGTATCTCAATTTATTTCTCTAGCGACAAGAACACGCCGCAAAATCCAAATTTCAAGATAGCAGTATCTAGGGAGCAGTAACAGCTCCCACTTTTCTATTTCGAGTTCGTCTAGCTAAATCCACTAACGGTGTACGAGTAGAACAAGCAGCCATATGTGGTCCAACCAAAATCTATTAGAAGAAATGAAAAGGAAAACATCCAGTTTAATATGCCAAAATGCCTCTATTAATTCCCAATTCCTAGCAGCAATCCAAAGCACTAACCGAAAAAAGTAATACTACCTAACGAATCAAGCAGCGAGGCGAGGAAAAGATTTTCAGAAGCAGATAACTGAAGGGCTGAAACACTTCCTAAATCCCTGTCATGGCCAAGGGGCTTGTAAAACCCAAAGCAAAACCACTAGCTAAATCCTAACCGAAGTTCCCTTGATCGATATGACAAGATGATCGGCGGCGGCTCTGGCAAACTTCATCGCTACGCAAACACCACCGTCTACGCTCGAGATCCGCGCCAAACAGAGCCGGAGAAGCGTTTCGAGAACGAGGAAAGAATCCAGAGCGACTCATGAAAGCGGCGCGCAGGGACGCCCGCCACGACCCAGCAAAGAGACAAGAAAGAACAATCTCGGCACGGATTAACTCGGCCTTAACAAACCAAGCAAGCGCGACGGATCGCGGCGAATGAAAAAGAGACCTGGACTCGACGAAGCAGAGCAAGCACCGAACTGATAGGGGGAGAGAAAAGATGAGGTTTTGGCACTGACCGGTGGCGAGATTTGCGCGGGGCTAGAGCTTCTTTTCCACTCCCGTTGGTCCCTCCGCCGTAAGCTTTTATACCGCGACGCCGGCGGCCAGCTGCCGTCTGTCTCTTCCCGCTCACCTGCCCACTACCTACCTGCCTTTCCTCAGTTTCCTGGCGAGGTCACCACCTGCGACTGCTAATAAGCCGGCGGCGTGCTCTGTGCCACCAACCACGAAATATTCCGCCAAATCAGTCTCCCCGACGTCTTAAACCGAGGAATCGCAGGGTCCTCCTGAGAAAATGCATGCGGCGCAGTAGTAAACAGCTGCGAAAAAGGTAACTGGCGTCGCGTTACCGGTTACGTACTGTATTCACTCCCTGCACCAAGATCCAGCACACGAACTAAAATAAAACGAAACTAAAGCACACTTTACTATGTTTGCACGTGCGGAACGGATGGACGATGTCTTGGCACGCCGTGCTGCTGAAAATAGCATCGTTTTCGTCCACGGCGTCGACGTGGTGGCACGCGTGGACGCAGGACGCGTGCGCATGTGCGTTCGTCACGCGCGAGTTCAATAGGACAGCGATCCCACACGAGTGTTCGAGTCTTCCACCGTTTGACTCGCGGTTGTAGCTGACGACGGTCCAACGCAATGCGTGGACTTGTGCTCGTTGCTAATTGCAGTGCTGAAACGAGGGCGTTCAGACGTAGCAGTACTGATTTTGATATCGATTCCGTCTGAATTTTCGCATATGAAACACGGCGACTTAGGAATGTCATCGCTGCGCCGTCCGTAGCTCGATGGTTCCCACGCGTGCAGTACCGAGATATCCCGCCTGAATCACGTCATCTGATGAGAGCATGATATCATCTTTGAGGATGCACCTCTACTCTGCTTTAGATTCAGTTTCTTTCCTCTCCTTTGTCTGCCTTCCAGACAATACATGATAATCTCCGTGCGGTTGTCCGGCAATGGCATCATCCCTCGCCTCGGCTCAGATGCGCGGGCGCGGCGCTGGCCGGAGCACCGAACCCACGTGATGCACTCGCTGTGCGAGAACATGCAGTGCTGTACTACTAGCATCACAAACGACGTGGCTCTGCATGCGTCCACTTGGTGCTTGCGTTGGATGTGGAGCAGAGTTTAACCATGCGTCGTGATGTAGCGGCGGTACTGCAGCTGAATGGCTTTGCTCGCTCGCTGCTCATGATCCGTAGCAAGTGGTGAAGCTTTGGGCAGTTCTCCTCTCGCTGTCGAGATCTGCGACGCTGAAAACGAACTCGCTTCTAGATGACAAGCATGGGTCACGTGTGCACTGTGGATGGATCACTACTTTTTGTGGCCGGGCGTACTACGTGTTCTTGGTCACAGCAACCGAATATCCGATCTGCTTGTGGTATCGTTGATCCGCATGTAGTTAAATCAGCAATGACTCTGTAAGCTGCGTCCTTCGTTTTTTTATGACTCATTTTTGTTTCCAGGAACCCGATTCAACTCCGAAATCTGAACCCAGCGCGAAGTGTTCGTCTGAAAGTATGAAGTCGCAGCAGAATCACGTGGCAATCAATCTTTCTTTAGGACTTCTGTCTGAAATCACGAGTAAAGAAGAACGCAGGAAAAGTGTTGTTCGCCTGAGTCCCGAGGTGAGTAGTAACTTTGGACTCCAGAAAGTTTTGCGTATTTGCAGATGCGGCCGGCGCCGCTGGAAACCCGTCCATGGATGCCATGTTTGTCCTCCGTTTGACTGGACTTGAAAATGGACCGATGGTCAGTGCATCCAGCGGCCCCAGCCGGCTGCTATTACACCAACCAACTCCGCAGACTTTAATCAGTTTCCTCCACCATCGAAGAAGCTGTTAAGCTGGACGTCAGCGTCAGTGACCACGTCTGGGCGGGCAGCAACCTTCTCCGAGTTAAAAATGCCTACACATCTGTGTCGTCTAACCTGGGCTCCACCGTCCAATTGCCCGTGCTTTTAGCAAAGCAGGATGGTCAGCGTGTAACCAATTGAAAGATACATTCAGGTCGGGTCGGCTAACCAAGACCTGAATTTGGAAAGACAACAGTGCAACACCAAACCTCCCTTTTATTTTCCTTCTGTACGGATGTTAAAGCTCAGGTTATCTCAGCAAGCAAGTGCTACATCAGTGGCGTTGTGAGTTGTGTCGTCCGTCCACGCCTGTGGTAGATGGACGTAACGCTATCATCCGTGGCTGCCAAACTCACCACTCCACCATAAAAGGGACCCCCTCCAGTCACATTTGCTTTAGACTGGATCAGTCACTCCAAATCTCATTTCTGTGGATAAATGTCTGGTCAGGAGTCTAGCCTGCTGCCAGTATAGACATTGATTTCTGCATAAGAATTGACCCAAACGCCAAAAGATCGTAAACATGATTGCAAGATAACATATAAATATGTAGTGATTGAGACAGGCATAGCACTATAGCAGCCTCCTACGTTGCCCGGATACGCGGATACGGATACCGGTACGCGATACGGTGATACTCCGATACTTTATTTTTCTAAAAACAAGGATACGGGGATACGCCAATATATCTATAAAAAATAAAATTAAAAAAGGTTCTAGAGACTAAAATGTGAGAAATGATGCGTCATAAATTCATATGTTGTATAATTATATTTTAAAAAAGTAGGGGAAAAATAAAAAAACAACCTTATCTTATCTGTTCCACGAACAAATGCCGGTTCTCTTCTTCCTCCACCTCCCATCTCACACGCTGTCTTTTATTGTGACGGTCGCGGCTCCACCTCCCATCCCACACGCTGTCTTTTATTGTGACGGTCGCGGCTCATCCCGTACGCACTCTCACGGTTTGCACTCTTTTTTTTGGGCGGCCGCGGCTCATCCTCTCTCTCCAATGATGGCTGCACGGTATCCGAGAAGTATCCAAGTATCTGATAAGGTATCCGATATCGGTACGTAAGTTTTGCGAAGTATCCGTGTTTCGGAGGCAGCCTCAACTTTCTGGCCTCAGCCACAGAAATGGGGTAATAGCATCAATGCGGGAGAAGGAAAAGGTGAAGTACAGACATTTCATAGTAGTATCAGTGTATCTCACAATACTCGTGTCAAAAGTAGCCACTCCACACAAAGATAATCGAACATCAAACAAAGGCATCGCAATCACGCATAATCTTGCTGGCCACGACCACTAGCCCATTTGAAATGTACACAATGATTTATTTATTTATTTTGAAATTCTTATGTGCACTAGTTGCAACAAAATAGTGACGAGGGATCCCTCAACAAAATGAAGAGCCTGCGTAAGCAGGACTGACGTTTTTTCCCGGCCAACTCAAATCACTTAACTTTTATACAAGGTTTTCTTGTGTAAAGACTGGCACAAATGTTATCTCCATGGGGTCTTTACACAAAGTGTAAGGTGCCGATGCGTTTAGCTGCAACGTTCAGACAAGTTTCAACTTTCAAGGCATCAAATTTACATGCTACACTGGTCCCGCCTATAAAAGATGGGATCGAAGCCTAATGCTACAGCAGTGCGGCCTGTTGCAGTTCAAAGTTGTTGAAACATGGAAGCCGCATCCCAACAGAGTGCCCATGTGCTTTATGAATGGTTCACCATTGCGTATCAAAATCCAAGCCGGTATCACCTGCGAGGGGTACATAAGGTAAACTGTCAATCTGTGTTGATCTTGCAAGTTAAAGGATAAGCAGAAACACACCGAGTCCAAGAAAAGAGCATTATCATAAGAAAACTATCCTTTTATTGGGTTGATCGAACATAGTATGATGCCATGCGCAGAATGAAACTGCAACATCATATTTAATTAAATAAAAGCAAGCCAAACAAAATCTAACCAGAAAAATTACAAGGCAAGCATTCAATTAAAAGCTCATAAGTGCTAACAATGTGCTGATGTCCTGGATAGCAAAACGCCAGCAGTTTTTCTCCCAAAGTACCGGACCACAGTCAGAAGCAAGTTGTTTTGAAAATTTTCACCTAAAGAATGTGATGAGCTTCACAAGTATCTGTGCAAATGAAGTTTCCCATATTCCTAACAGCGTGGAACTAGAAGACTGATGGAAAAGGTATCAAAGCAGAATATTGTAACTGGGAGCAATAATATTACCTTTTGAACCACTTTGGCCTGTTGGGTTTCTTATTTGTTGCTGCTGCAGAATCAGATTGAGATTCATTGGGTTGATGGGTGGAAGAGTTTATCCTGGAATCAACAGGTTGGGAAGCTGGTTTTGACAGAAGTGACAGTCCATTTAAACTTCGAATTTCTTCGCAGAGATAAGGCCCTGATTTTACATCATCTGTGTTTACCGAAGAACCTGCGTGTCCAAAAGCATGTGAAGCCTCCAACAAATATATTCATGAATATCTAACAAAGGGACAAGCATAAGGTTTGTGCAATGGCAACAATGAAATCTTGTGATCATAAAATGAATCATTTGATAACTAATTACTACATCCTGCATGCGCAAAAAGGAACATATTCTTTTGTGTTTTGGGAGGGTGGTGTATTGTGTTCAAATGCTCAAGGAAACACAGCTTTATAAACGTGAAACACCAAAATCAACTTTGTTACAAGAACACAACAAATATTAAAGAGGTGATTGGCGCTGGTCATTATGATGATGCATACCTTTGGCCAGATCATAAGAAAAGTATACATTGGCCCCAGGGACAAATCCAGCTGTATAGAAGTCCTGTGATGTGTCTTGAATTCGCTTCTTTGGGGGTACTGTATCTGTTGAGTAATTGAACGTATCCAACATTAAGAAATTGTAACCAGTATATGTCTAAGATGTATCCTTCGCAAAAAAGAAAAATGTATAAGATGTAAGTATTGAATATACATGGATTTTTTTCCATTTTAAGCATAACGCAAACCAAAAGACACCAGATGATCACAACGATTATCTGTTTATATATTTTACAAGGTAAACCCAAGGAACCTTTGGTATACAATTTGATGGTGCACACTGTAATAATTATATTGTGTCACTTTGATTTGCAAAAAACATCTTAGCACTTCAGATATTTTTTGAAACTGACGAGCACAACTAAGGATTGAAGCTTTCATGAAAACAATTCTGTAATCCAGCACAAGCGCCCAACTTGTCAGAAGAAAGCAGTTAGAATAGAGTTCCCATTAAGTTACTGTTATGTCATGGATTGGCTACCCTGGATGGTGTTAGCAAGAAGAAATGGCTCTTCGCCCTCCTTGCAGAGGTTGTGACTTGCACTTTTATGTTTCTTCTTGCTTGATTACAAATGATGATACGGCCGGGCTTATATAGCGACTCCCTACTCAACGAGCAAACTAATAATCCTAACAAACCAACATTCTTCATCAATCTGCCTAACAGCTGACTAACTAAAGATGCTAAGAAATTAACAAAACTAATCCTTATCCTCAATTTATGACGTGCTGCTGCTGCCTTGATAGCGCTGGCCATGCCACCAAACTGGCAGCTAATGCCACAACAGTTGCCACTGGTTCTACACTTCCATACACTGTTCTTTACTGGCTCATAGCAATTCATAACAATTAACTCGCAATTACTGTCAAACTTTCTATTCTCAGAAAATTTTCAACAAAATGATGCATGGACTTATATTCGTTGAATTTTTATGTGCCAAACTATTTATGACAGGAAAATTGTTTCCCTTCCTGCGCGGATGGTTGACTATCACCATACTTGCTTGCCAATGATAAATATACATTCTACCTAAATTAACAATACTCGTAATATGTTATTACCATGGAGAAATAAAAGGGAATGATCAACAGAAAGAAGACTGGGGAAACCGATCTTAGTTTAGCTTGAGAACTTACAAAGATAGAATGGCAAATCTGGTCTAGCAATTACTTTCAAAAGGAGGTCCACTAGACTGTGAATTCTCTCTGATGAAAGAAAGTCAGCCTCAAGAATGTAACCATCAGGGAATCGCACCCTCATTACTGCCTACAATCAAGGCGTATGGTTATAAAAGGTATATACAAAAAAAGATGAAGGAAGAACAAGTAAATTATCAGCACTCCATTTCAGAAATTTAATACTTAACTAGTAGGAATAAGCTGCAACCTTCTTTGCAAGCAAGTAGTTAAAACTATGTGCATAAGGTAAGCTATATTTGTTAAGAATAATTCATATGCTAGCATAACCATAATTAGCAACAAATACTTTCTTTGTCAACAAAGATATATCCACGCTTCAAGCATGAGGCACTGCTTAGATAAGGCTGCATTGTAAAGATGCTAAATAAAAGTTGCATTGAAGGGAAAAAGGGAGTTGACAGTGAAGAGGATGCCACTCTTCAAATATTTCTTTGTGTAGACGACTAGGACAAGCAGCATGGGTTTACTAATTCGTGAGAAACTTAAGCAGTAGTGATGTGCATTAGAACCAAACCTTAGTTATCTTTGCCCGTTGTGCAGCAAGTTCTGCCTCCCGCATCTTGCGAGTCTTTAGCATTTTAGATTGTTCTGCAGAGTGTCATCATTTTAACAGTAAGCAAATCAAAGGTCAAAATAGTACAACTAGGCCAACATTAAGTCAACACTAAAATGTGAATGTGAAACTTTCCAAACCATATTATGTACCTGCCATCCTGTTTGAAATCAAGTTGAAATAATCAGCCGGCTGAAGCTCATAAAAGTCATCATCTTCCTCTGCACAATAACTGTTTGAATCAACACAACAAAAAGATAGAGAGGTTTTGGCAAGGTAAAATGAAGTAAAGTTATGATACCTTGATCTGCCCCAGGCAGCTTGCTAGGTATCGCTGCAAATGTTTCGCCTGAAAAGACCCGGATCTCATGTCCGAGTTCCTGTGCCACTGCTTTCAGCTTGTCCTGCAGTGTTGGCAAGCAAACGAAGCTGTTAGATTTTCTTTCACATTCCCCTTTCCCATTCGTGAAAAGCTCATGGGAAAAGCTCGAGTACAAATATTTTGACACGGAAAGTATGATCACTAATCCAAAAACAATACCCTTCTAGAAAATATTTCAATTTTGTAATCTGAAGGCTGCTACAGATTCCATGAAGCACGCATTGCTTGGGTTCATTCTTAATCACTGAAATCAGAAGCAAAGAATCCCTCTTCCAGACACGAATTATGGGGACTAAATGCAACCAAGAACTAGAGAACTGAACAGTCTGCATTCTCTTCTCTAGACAAGACGAAGGCAAGAACCCTGCCAATGAAGCACGCACGAACCCTAAAGAACCAGCTCCCTATCCGAAACCAGCAGCCACGACAAACTCTTTGCCTAATCCCCAAGCTAGCAAAGATCCCTCCCCTCCCCCCTCCCAACCCAGGGCGCTAATTCGCACCGAAAACGGGAAAATACCAAACCCCGCTACCAAGAAAGCTACCTTGCGCCAAGAAACTAAACTACAGGAGCAATCGTCCGTCTGGCCGGCCAGCCGCCGACTAACCAACAGAAGATCGCGCAAGAAACGCGAGGGGCGGAGAAGGGGGAGGGGGAGGAGGAGGCGGACGGACGTACCGCGGCGTGGTGCGCCTCAGCATCGTGGGGAGGATCCATGTGCGGCGGCTCGTCGTCGTCCTCGTCCCTCTTCCTGCGCCTTGTCGTGCCCGGCCAGAGGAGAGAAGGGCCCGCTTGGTAGTGCTCTGCTTCCATCTGGGCTGGAAGGGGAGGAAAGGGAAAGGGAAAGCTTCGCAAGCCAGACGGGCGGGCGAGAAACGCGGGTTTCGGGCGGGGCGGATCAGAGTCCAACACTGCGGACTTTTTATACTGCTTTGCCGTTTCCGGCCCAAACGGCTAGACGCGAGCGAATCTGGGGATCATCGGCCCATATGAATGGTTGCAGGCCTAACAATGGCCTGCTAAGGACTTTCGGATCAAATAAACGAACTGCCAGGGAAAGTACAAGGATATGTTTTTTTTTTTTTGGAGCGAAAGTACAAGGATATTTCTTTTTTCGAATGGGAAAGTACAAGGATATGTGGCCGGTAATGTTGCCTACGGGGCCAGATGATAGCAAGTTAGCAACTCAGATATACTAATAAAGTAGAGCACGGATAGTTCAAAAAGAAAGTTTAGCAACTCCATCTCACATCAGCTTAACAAAATTAGCACATTTGTGCTTTTCGGCTAGGCACGACACGAATCCTCTCGCGCCGGCGCACTCATCCATCCCTCTCAACTTCTCAATCGCTTGTCATCATTGCTTTTTGGCACTGATCCGATCAGGCGAACATCAATCATCTTGCTGAAACCCACAAAACGGGCGTCGCGTCGGCGTGGTCCCAGCGCCACCACCGGCAGCGCGGCCGCTGCTGTCTGTCTATCGCCGAGCCGATCAGGCGCGCGTCAGCCCCACGCGCGGGCAGGCGCAGCGCAGTTCGGACAGGCAGGCCCAGACGGGCAGACACGCGCACGGCCCCGCGCACGTTGGCACGCGGCCCGCACGTTGCGCCGCCTCGGGGACAAAGAAAAAAGAGCCGGGCTCACTGGTCACTGCCCCCCGATGCCTTTTTGCATTAGCGACGCCATCAGCCGTAGCTTAGCTTGCACGGTGTTACTAGTAGCTGCTCCTTAGCACTAACTAGCATGATGATGGTGCGAAACCCTCGTTACGTTTTTCTTCTTCTACTTTTCCGTGTGTTGCTGGACCATTGGGGTTTAGTGGCAGCGGCAGCAGAATGTGTTAGGTTTGCTGATCAGGCGAGTTTGGTATAGCCCAGTCCCAGTGCATTTATTGGTGGTGCTCATCTAATCCTGTATGATGCCGTTATTAGTCGATTAATTTCCGCGGAACCAAACCAAGTGCCGGTAATTGACCTCGGAGGAGCAATAAAGTAGTTCGAGGAACGCCAGAGGACGATTAGAGTATTGCTGCTCCAAGGTACGGCGGTACGTGGATGACTCGACTGAAAGCAAAGGGCGCAGCAGCAAGTACCCACACCGACAACGCTTAGCTGCAGCCTCTCCAAAAAATCATATCCTTGTTTATTTATTCAACGGGTTAGAAGTACCGATGGTTCTGCGGTAGTAGTACAAACTTTGCTATAGCATCCCCTGCTTTGTTTTCAGTCGGCTAGCTGCCCGGGATCAGACAGTGAGTGCTCCCATATGGTGAGGGGAAATTTGTAAAATGATTCTAATTTTCTGGATGGATGCTGCGGTGCTCCGAAATGGTGAGGTGGCAAGAAGAAAAGAAAAAAAGAAGAAGAGAGGAATAATACAACTCCTACAACTTTCCATCAGTCCATTTCTTATCTGTCCTGAGTGCAAGAAGGGAAGGAGCAAGCAGCTGTGCTGCAATTAATTGGAGCTAGGCCTTCTTGTCTGCCCTTCTTGTACCTCTCATTCTCGCTTTCACAGTGCTGCGCGAGCTTTTACCACATCAATCTCCCTTTGCTACTTTTGGGACATCAAGGCTTCTCAAATCCAGAGAACCAAAAAGACAGAGCGCTCGCCAGCCTGAGAAAAGCTTCCTCCTCTCCTCCCCCCTCCCCACCGCGCCCTCAATCCCCATCATCATTTCCAAGCCTCCTTCTTCTCACATCCAACTGTTCCCTGTCCGCCGCGTTCTTGGATCCTAGATTCAGCCGGTTGGCCGGCTGCTCCGGGAGCTGAAAAAGACTGGATTTTTTTGGGTCATGGAGGCGTGGCCTGATCCGTTGAGGCTCGGGCGGCGGAGTGGCTCGTGGACCAGGTCAGATTCGTATTGGTTCAAATGATTAGGAAGGCTTAATTGGTGCCTGGATCAGAGGGAGCTAAGGTGTGGTTAGATAGGTGGTGGTGGGTTCGTCGGCTTGGTGCCTGGTGAGATCTTGGGGTCGTTGGTTCAGCTCAAGGTCCGCTGGTCTGCGCAGATCCCAGTTTGCTGCTGTGGCTGATTTGTGGAGGTGGGCGGCTTGGGTTTTGGTTAGTGGTGTTGGAAGATGATTAAACAGATCCTTGGCAGGTTGCCGAAGAAGCCGGGGAAGGGCGGCGATAGCCGGGATGCTGTGGTGGGCAACGGCAACGAGCCGTCGAATTCTTACAGTGTTGCGAGGAGTGCGGAGCTGGGCAACAAGAGGGCTGGAAATGGGGATTATTCAGTACCAGCTAGCTCGAGTCCAAACCCGGCCATGAATGGGGCTGTGGTGTATCACTCCAATGAGCCGCTGCCCGCATTCAAGGATGTGCCTGCGTCTGAGAAGCAGAATTTATTTGTGAAGAAGGTGAACCTGTGCTGTGCCATGTACGACTTTGCAGATCCGACAAAGAACTTGAAGGAAAAGGAGGTGAAGCGGCAGACACTTATGGAGCTTGTTGATTATGTCACTTCTGCAAATGGCAAGTTCCCGGAAGTCGTCATGTTGGAGATCACCAAAATGGTGTCGATTAACTTGTTCCGGAGCTCCAACCGAACTCCTCGCGAGAACAAGGCCATCGAGGGAGTTGATCTGGAGGAGGACGAGCCTCTCATGGACCCGGCATGGTCACACTTGCAGGTCGTTTATGAGGTTTTCTTGAGATTTGTAGCATCGCAGGAGACAGATGCAAAGCTGGCAAAGCGATACATAGATCATTCCTTCATTCTTAGGCTGCTAGATCTTTTTGACTCAGAGGACCCTAGGGAAAGAGACTATCTAAAGACAATACTCCATCGGATATATGGTAAATTCATGGTTCATCGCCCTTTCATCAGGAAAGCAATCAACAACATATTCTACAGGTTTATATTCGAAACAGAAAAGCATAATGGTATTGCAGAGTTGTTGGAGATCTTGGGTAGTATAATCAATGGTTTTGCTCTTCCGCTAAAGGAAGAACACAAATTGTTCCTTGTTCGTGCACTGATCCCTCTTCATAAGCCTAAGTGTGTATCGATGTACCATCAGCAGCTATCATATTGCATCACACAGTTTGTTGAGAAGGACTGCAAACTTGCTGACACAGTTATTAGGGGCTTACTGAAATATTGGCCTGTGACAAACAGTTCAAAGGAGGTGATGTTCTTGGGTGAGCTAGAAGAGGTTTTAGAAGCTACACAGCTTGCAGAGTTCCAAAGATGCATGGTTCCCCTCTTTCGTCAAATTGCCCGTAGCATGAACAGCTCTCATTTCCAGGTCAAAATCTCACTGGGTCTATCCTTGAAGCTTGTCGTGCAATTTTTACAAACTTGTTTGTTGGTTCTTCTAGTCCATAACTTATTTTCTCTTACTGCTTTAGGTCTGTGATTCAACAGTTGTTTGCCTGTTTATCCATATTGATTACTTGCACAGAACTAATTAGCTGTAAATCTGTTCCCGGATCATAAAAAATACTTTTTCTCCTCCACATTAATAGTGTATATTCTTATGTATAATTTGTGCACATGGATTTTCAACCGTTTTAATCAAATGTATGTGCTAATACGTGATTATGGCCACTAAAAGAAAACGTTAGTACCTGTTCATTGCTCTTCTAAGTTATAATAATAATTACAATAACTTAAATTGGAGCCTTATGCACAATACACATGTTAATTTGGCCCTTTTCTTTTTGACGTTTCTCGTACCCTACTTATAAAACTAATCTGTTGCATAATAGACCTTTAGAAATTTGTATGTCCTCTTTCTCAGTAATCATGTCAGTGACCTAGCAAATGTTTTTCTTGTTTACAAATATTTTATCCCACTTGTACTGGTTTATGTAAAACTTAACTTTCTGTAGATGTCATCAGGAGTTCGATGTAGCAAAACAGAAATATGAATCGTGCTTACAAAGTAAATGCAAAGTAAAGATCAATTATGAGCCACTAACCCGTATATGGCTTGTTGTGCAAATATGTTTCCTTTTATTTGTTGTAGTATTGTTTCTGGAATGTGCTCATTTGTGAAGTCACTGACCCGTATATAGCTTGTTGTGCAAATATGTTCCCTTTTAACTGTCAAAGCCTGTTTGTTGTATGACTGTCCCTCAGTGGACATCTGTAAAACAGACCTTATACATGGATGTGTAGTTGTTGCTATCCGTTTCCTGGCCAATCATTATATAGCTAATAAGTAATAATTGTGCACTAATGCCTCTTGGACCCACTGATTCTTTGGAATAGATTGTAGTTTTTGTTTGGAATATTCATTCATGGTATCAGGTGATTTTGTTTTTTGTTCTGTGTTTATGTGAGCAGTTGGTAGCTTACAGATAATAGAGTTCAAACACTATTTAGCTAGCTGCCCAGGCACCTTGTTAATGCAGAAATACATGTCATTTTGGATATGTGACTTATATTTTTCTTGTCTGTTCATAGGTGGCAGAGCGAGCTCTGTTTCTCTGGAATAATGACCACATTGAGAATCTAATTAAGCAGAATTACAAGGTGCTATTACCTATTATCTATCCAGCACTTGAGAGAAATGCGAGAGATCACTGGAATCAAGCTGTGCAAAGTTTGACATTGAATGTACGCAAGATCTTCTCTGATCATGATTCTGCATTTTTCGGGGAGTGCGCCCGAAAGTTCAATGATGATGAACTCAGGCAGGAGGAATCCAATTCAAAGCGAGAAGCCTTGTGGAAGCGCTTGGAGGAAATGGCCACCTCAAAACCCGGTGAAAACAACCCCTCAGGCACACCGAATGGCAAATCCAGTCAAGCTGCTGGCTAGAATACCATCATAACAACTGCGATCCTACAACTCTTTGACTCGTGCGATTCTCTGGGAACTTGGTTGTGATTTAGTGTTGAATTTTTTGTTGATGAGCTGGTTTCCCCCTGTTCTAGGGTGGGATAGGGATATGTTTGGTTTCATCAGAATTGTACTATCAAAATGTACACATACAAAAGAATTTCTTGGAGATTTGGCATGTGTAGTAACATTAATCAGAATTCTCATATAGTCCAATAAACAATGTTCATTTTGATTGATGGTATGCAATTAGGTTTACTCAGCATGCATTTACTGTTCTATGGTATATCTATATTACCCGTACAATGATAATATTGTGTGATGCCGTTATTATGCTGCCACAAAGTACGGTTTGCAAATTGCATCAGATCGCTGTCTGACCAAAGGGGAATACTGTTGCAGACTTGCAGTGTTGCTCTCGTGCTAACTTTGCGAACCAAACATACGTTCTGAAGATCGCACAAAAGAGAGACACGATGGAAGACTGCATACAACAGCTTCATTTCTGGAACTAAGGACGATCACACAGTAAAACGAGACAGTGGCTGAATTCATCACTGAAAAGTGTCTACAAGGAATGCCCATATTTTCATCGATCTTGTTAGCTTATATAAAATACAGATTCAAAGTTTTTAATACAGATAAGCCTCCATGGGCAAAAGCAAATATTGGTCTCAAAAAAAAAAAAGGGCAAAAGCAAGTACACTCCGGGAGCAAAGCAAATACAGCATCAGCCATACGCCAGAAGCTCTTTTTATTTTTCCTTTTTTGTTTTGGGTATGAGTCCAGGCAAGGAGCTTGAACAGTATGAAAAATGCCTACGGGTAGACAGCGTTGATTTCTGGAACTAAGGATCTTAGTAGCAGCACACAGTGAAACAAGATAAATGGATGAATTCATAACAGAAAAGTCTACAAGTGGCATCCACATTTTCATCGATCCATGTAGTTAGCTTACAAATACAATTTTAAATTTCGCATTGATATCTCTAAACCTTCGTGACCTGGTGCGAAGTTAAGATTGCTAGTACACTCCAGGACCAAAAGCAAATACATCATCAGCCATATTCATAGAGCTTGAGAAAAAGGTTCAGGAAAAGTGCTGCAACCACAGCATGAAATGCCTACAGGTCAATAACTCGTGACAGCTTCTGGATGCGGTTTAGCAGGAAGTCTCCTTGCTTGATGGTTGCCTGGTAGAAGGCATTCCTGGCGTCAGGTCGGTTCGTCTCCAAGACACCAGCAACTTTATCTATTTTGCAGTGGAGCTTCCCAGCAGCAATAAAGCGAGACAATTCCCTGTATCGAAGTGACAGAAATGATCTTACACACTAAATTTGTGGGTTAAGGATACCATACAGCTAGAATACGAGAACCAGAATAGTTAACTTACTGGTCAATGAAATCAACTGTCACGCCAAAAGCAGCAGCCATTGCTTCCATTGTTACACTCTTGTACGATTCCAGAAATTGCGAATAGACAACTGTGCGCACTTCACGCATATAGTAGCGGAAATGAGGCTGCAGGTAACGGTCTAACTTGATCTGTTCCGTCAAGCCAGCTGAGAAACAAGAATCAGATATGAGAAAACTGAAGCTAGTTACAGCCCAAAACAACAAACACGCTACAAGAGAATTATTGATTAGTAAATGGAGATGATGGATAGCTATTGTGTTTCTGTTACTTACAGAACGCGATAAAAAATGATTTGTACTGGCAATTGTAAAGAGAATTGAGAAACTCGGACAGGTGAGGCACTTTGCCGATGACAGCTAGGATCTCAGGTGCATCTACAACCTGTCAAGATCATTCTTAGTCAGGCATTCCAGGCGATAAAAAATGACTTCGATAAGCCAACTAGCCAAGCTGAATACCTTTTGCTTCAGAGATACACGATCCAGAGTAATAACACTTGTGAGAACCGTGTAGAAGACGAATGTATCATAGGGAAACAGCTCATAAGTCGTGAAAGTTGAAATGGAATCCAAGAATAAGCTGGCAGCTTTCTTGAAGTTTCTAGTTGCCATGCAGTATAAGGCTTCATACACTTTCAATCTGTTCTTCCTCTCCCAATCACCTCCCTCCTCAAACAAGCTTCAATAAGGTAAAACAATGTTGCATTGTATCAGACTTCACACTGCAAATACAGCAGAAAGTAAAATAGCATAGCAAAGAAACATTTAGCTTACTTTTTGGCCTTGTCAATGGATTTTGAGATAAGATCAAAGTCCATATAGAAAAGTCCAATTTGTAGTGTGTAGAAAACAAGGTCCATTTTTTGGCCAACAGCTACAGTTTTCCCTTCAGTTACTTTAAGCTGCTCCAGTGCTTTTTCCTGAAATTAAGATTACCCACGCAAGATAAGCATGTTTCAAACACGGACTGACACCCTAAATTTTTTTCAAGGGCATTAGATGCATACCTTCTCCCCAACCCTTATGAAATACAAGGATTTGGCAAGATGGGCTTCACGCACTTCACTCTCACCCAAATTCTCCTCAGCATCGGCAATCCTTCAAGAATAAGATGTGATATCCAAACGAGTTCAGTACTGGACGTAGACACTCAAGCATAATGGAAACTCAAGAGTCTTAGATATACCATAAAGATAAGATAGCTGCATGATAATCTACATCAGAGTTTAGGTAAGATGGCTACATAATTTTACTTGGACCTAACTGTTAGGGAACATAATACCCAGCAGCTAGTTAAACAGTAGACTTTACTTGACTCTATCATTGATTTGTTTGTGCACATAAGACTGTATTTACCATCATTCATCATTCCTATAAAGTTGTGAACTAAGTTGGTTGGATGCGCAAGCATCATTCTTTATCTACCATCATTCCACTACTCACTGTCTTGATCTATAAAGTTGAGATGAACACTGACCTAGATAAGCATAATTCGCTGAGCCCATAATGTAAAACATAAACTGGTAAATTCAATTAACTAATAAGGTCTAGAACACAGACTAGTTGCCAATTATTATGTTTAGAGACAACTAGAACAGCAAAAGCAAATCTATCCATCAACTAACTACAGCAACATAGCTTGCAGCGCATAAATCACAGACCCAGCGTGTCCCAGGGATAAATTATCACTGAACCTACCCAGAGTGGTCAAATTACGCATGGTGTGTTAACAGCACTAGATGCATCAACATTACAGCGTGAAACCCTAGGAATCAGCGTAGAAATCGAGCAGGACAAGGTCACAAGAGGCGAGATCCACTTACTTCTCGTCGAGCTTCCGGATCTCCTCCTCGATCCTGGCGCGCATCTCGGCGAGCAGCGCCGCGTCCATCTCCAGCACGCCGTCGGCCGCCAGCGACTCGAACAGCGACGCCATGTCTGCACCAATCACACCAGTCAGATCAAATCCAAATCCCATGTCCCACCCACAGCTAGAAGCAGGCTCGAGTAGAGGGGAGGAGTTGCTAGTACCGTCGGATTTGACGGCGGCGAGGACGTCGGCGCGTAGGTCGACCTTTGCGAGGTCGTCGACATCCGGATGCGAGAGCAGGAACAGCTTGTGCGCCAGCACCAGGTGCGGCTGCTGCTTCCCTTCCTCTCCGCCGCCGTCCATGTCGCCGCCGCGCTTTGCTTCCGCCGCAAGAAGGTTGGGAGAGAAGAGAGAGAGCAGAGAGGAGGATGCTTCCGCAAAATTGCAGCACGGGGAGAAGAAAATGTGTTCCCGACTTGTGCTAGCTCAAGTTCCTAAAGGACACGTGTATCTATCTGTGCCGTTCAGCTTACATCGTACGGCTGTACATGCCATCATCCATTGAGCCGTGTGTAAAAGAGCAAAGCGAAACACGACCGAGCCCAACTCGCGTCCGTCCCGAGTTCCGACCCGAACCCAACCCAAAACCTCCCCGTCGCCGAAGCTGAAACCCTTGTCACGATGGCAACCGCCGCCGCCGCCGCGCCCGTGGCGGCCGAGCAGCAGCCGCGCCGCCGGAAGCCGGCGCCGGGGCGCGGGGGCGTGGTCCTCCCCGCTGGGCTGTCGGAGGAGGAGGCGCGGGTGAGGGCCATCGCGGAGATCGTGTCGGCGATGGGCGAGCTCTCGCGGCGCGGAGAGGACGTGGACCTCAACGCGCTCAAGTCCGCCGCGTGCCGGCGGTACGGGCTGGCCCGGGCGCCCAAGCTGGTGGAGATGATCGCCGCCGTGCCCGAGGCCGACCGCGCCGCGCTGCTGCCGCGGCTGCGCGCCAAGCCAGTGCGCACGGCGTCCGGCATCGCGGTGGTCGCCGTCATGTCGAAGCCGCACCGGTGCCCTCACATCGCCACCACGGGGAACATCTGCGTCTACTGCCCGGGCGGCCCCGACTCCGACTTCGAGTACAGCACGCAGTCCTACACTGGTTACGAGCCCACTAGCATGCGCGCCATTCGGGCAAGGTGATTGAGCTCACTGGCTGCTGATGCCTGATGCCACTGATAATACTTATGTATCCTATAGCTTCTTGAATTGCTTCTATAAGAGTGGGTGGTGCTATGTCAAGCAAAAGATGCCTAATTTATGTTGTTTGAACTGTGCTTAACGATAACTTTGAACGAACCTTACTTTTATGCACTGAAATGATTGCTTTTGTTAACAATTATGCATTGCAATTGGATACTGTTAAAGGGTAAGGTTGCATTTGTGTGCGTGCTCCCTTGCTTTGAGGCTACTGCATCTATGAGTGCAATAGTATTTGTTTTTGTGCTGCAGATATGGTAGCAGGGTAAAAGCATTGATAGTCATGCATGCTAGTAGGCGGCCATTGTTCGCCTGGGTAGTGAGCATGCTTCAATGTCGCTAATTCAATAAAAACCATGCTAAATTTGATACTGATCAGTTTACAAAAAAAAAAAGTTGTGATTCTGTTGCTATGCTATGTTCCATACTACGGATACTCGAATTTGACATTTTGAGAGTGCAAATGATACAGAACAGAAAGTGTTGGCAAAGTTTTATATTTGTTGGTTATGAAATAAGAAGCTACACCAATGCCACTAGGAATCTTTAGCTACAGTAATAACCATGGACTCTGTTTAGTGATGAAGCGTTCACGTGTTTTGATTATTTAAACAGCTTCATGGACATGATTTTGGCATCTGTTTTTCTGATGATGGTTTCTGACTGTAGGTACAATCCGTATGTGCAAGCCAGAAGCAGGATTGATCAGCTTAAGAGGCTAGGCCATAGTGTGGATAAGGTTTGTCCACCCAAGAGAGCACCCCTTCTTTTACCTTTTTAGTTATAGTTATGTTAGCTACATTATGTTCTGCTTTAAATATTATTTAGCTTTTAACCATAAGTGCAAAGTAACTTGAATTTATTCGGCAGGTCGAGTTCATTTTGATGGGTGGGACCTTCATGTCATTACCAGCTGATTATCGCGATTACTTCATCAGAAATCTTCATGATGCCTTATCGGGTCACACTTCTGCTAATGTTGAGGAGGCTGTTTGTTATTCGGAACATAGTGCTGTCAAATGTATTGGTATGACGATTGAGACGTAAGTATCATTGCATAATCTTCCATTGTGTCTTAGTTTCCTTTGAAAGTAGTCACTTTTCCCATGTTAGATTCTGATAAATTTCTTTTATAAAATGATCTCTATTTTGATTGCAAAATTTCCAGGAGACCTGATTATTGCTTGGGGCCTCACTTGCGCCAGATGCTATCTTATGGTTGCACCCGTTTAGAAATTGGTGTTCAGAGTACATATGAGGATGTTGCTCGTGACACAAACAGAGGCCACACAGTGGCTGCTGTCGCTGATTGCTTTTGTTTGGCAAAAGATGCTGGGTTTAAGGTGATTGCTCGCTGCATCTCAAATCTCAATTCTTTGATTCTCTTGCTTCAAGACTACTTCTAATTTGTCATGATTCCTCTCAACAGGTGGTTGCCCATATGATGCCAGATTTACCTAACGTTGGAGTTGAAAGAGATATGGAAAGTTTCAGGGAATTTTTTGAAAGTCCAGCATTCCGAGCAGATGGTTTAAAGATTTATCCAACTCTCGTGATTCGTGGAACTGGTCTTTATGAGCTCTGGAAAACTGGAAGGTAGTCCTATTATCTAGCACTCCACATCCTGCTAAATACTATTTTTTATATGGTTGGTATTCTTTAGAGTTTAGGGCGCGAGCTTATGTACTGTTTGTAGAAGCCCAGAAAAGAGATACAACCTTCCTAGCGGCGTTGCTTTGTTGCAGGTATAGAAATTATCCACCTGAGCTGCTGGTAGATATTGTAGCAAGGATTCTGTCTCTGGTACCACCATGGACAAGAGTGTATCGGGTCCAGAGGGATATTCCTATGCCTCTAGTTACTTCTGGTGTCGAGAAAGGTAACCTGCGTGAACTTGCTCTGGCTCGAATGGAAGACTTGGGCTTAAAATGCCGAGATGTCAGAACTCGTGAGGCAGGGATTCAGGTAAATGCGTCATGCAGTATAATCATTTTCACATGCTTATTATGTAACTAAGGATATGTGTTCTCATTCATGCATTATCATGCAGGATATCCATCACAAAATCAGGCCAGATGAGGTAGAGCTTGTCAGGCGTGACTATGCTGCAAATGAGGGTTGGGAGACGTTCCTCTCATATGAGGATACACGACAGGTATTCATAGCCTGCCACCCAGTTTGTTTGATCACATAGACGTGAATTCTGGTTTATGCTGCATGTTTGTATAGATGCACTTTATTACGTGATTATATACTTGTAGTTGACCGTCTCGTACTCTTTGGAATCCTTCTGTTTGGCAGAGGCCAACAGCAGGCCTCTTTCTCTTATAACTCTTGTTATTGATCGATGTAACTCACAATTTACTTTCAATGAATTTTACAGGATATCTTGATTGGCCTGTTGCGCTTGCGTAAATGTGGCCGCAATGTTACATGCCCTGAACTCACAGGAAGGTGTTCAATTGTTCGGGAACTTCATGTCTATGGCACTGCAGTCCCAGTGCATGGTCGTGATACAGACAAACTACAACATCAGGTGAATCTTGTATTTGTCTGTAGACAGTATGATTACCACCCGCTCTTTCAGTCCTCTGTCTCAGTCCCAAATATTTGCAGAGAAGGTCCTTCTTTAGTCTATCAGTTAAGCGCCTAGGTAAATTTCAGTCAGTTAGGTTAGGTAATTAGCAGCATGTGGACTCTGTTGGTTATGGCTGAGTTTTAGGCAGCCACAAAGGGCACAGTTAGTGTTGCTCATCAGCTATTTAATGGTAATGCATGATAGAAAAAAGGCCGCCCATGATAGAAAAAATGCCGCCCATGTGGACTCTGTTGGTCATGCCTGCAGCTTGCACAATCAGTATGCCGCCCATGTTTTCCCACCTCTAGCAGGATTCAATTCCAACACTATTGACTAGACACTCACCACATTTTTACTGATTGTAGTCATTGTTCTAAATTGACAAAGTTGATGTGTTCTTGTGATTAATATTATGTACTATTTGTATGGTAGTATAATACTGCTTTGCTAAAGACAAGGGCTGTCTACAGTCATAGTTGACTGATTGTAGTCATTGTTCTAAATTGACTAAGTTGATGTGTTCTTCTGGTTAGTATTATATGTACAGTTTGTATGCGTATAATACAGCTTTGCTATAGACAAGGGCTGTCTACAGTCATAGTTTACTGATTGTAGTCACTGTTCTAAATTGACTAAGTTGATATGTTCTTGTGGTTAATATTGTATGGGTATAATACTGCTTTGCTATAGACAAGTGCTGTCAACAGTATTTATCACAAAAACAAAATAATTTGTTGGGTCAAATATTGGTTAAAACCAAAGTACAGACTCAGCCATTCAGAAAATCACTGAATATTAGTGCTCTGTGCTAGATATTTCCTCCCCTAATCGGTTTTTGAAGACCATTTTGTTTATTTTATACAGCCGAACTTTTAGTTTATAGTTGGTTTTTGTAAGACCACTTTGTCCTTCACTAGAGTTGGTGTGGTATACATAAGTATTAAATCTTTATTTAGGAGTTCTTAGTTCTCTTTTAGCAGATATGCAAACACGATGTTGATGTTATATATTTCAACTCTTTAAGATTTGTTCTATTTATGATTCCTCAGGGATATGGAACCCTCCTAATGGAAGAAGCAGAGAGAATAGCTCGCTTGGAGCATCGCTCGAAGAAACTGGCCGTGATATCTGGAGTAGGAACACGCCACTATTATCGCAAACTAGGATATGAGCTAGAAGGTCCATATATGGTCAAATGTTTGTCCTAAAATGTACGTCGATGGTGTTTATGTATGTTGTGTCACATTAGTATACTTGTTTTACTCTCTTTTGGGAATCGAGTAATATCATCTTTTACTATATGATATGTGACCAAGCAGATTTAATTGCATCATGTGTCTATCCTTTTGAATCCAATCTGACAATTTGGCGAAGCTGGTAAAAGTATCCTTTCTGAATTGAATTGAATTTGAAAGTACATGTTAAAATGATTCAACAATCAGAAGTTAGGGAAGGGAAAAACAAAATGAATGTGAGAATCGAAGTACAGATTTTGGAGTCGAAGTGTTCCAACATAGGACAAAGAGATACAAAGTTGAACTTACCGCAGGTCAACCGTTTGTTTCCTTCCAGATACCTTTCGTGCCTGCAAACAAGAGGAGTAACGCACGAAATGAGAAAAAAAAAAGGAGGACAAAAAATTCCGTTGCCGGGACTCGAACCCGGGTCTCTCGGGTGAGAGCCGAGTATCCTAACCAGCTAGACTACAACGGAGCTAGAGTAGCAGTCCAAGAACCATATACATCACCAAATTTGAGCCTTAGGCAGGCGGTGCGTCGAGCGGCACCAGGTGTACGTGGACAGCCGTCCCCACGCGCGAAGTGCGCCCCTACCAGGTGTACGATCTCGAGCAAAGGCACGATCAGGTTTGTCTTGGCGGTGACGTGGAGCTGGTCCGAACTCTGAAGCGACTTGCACACGCATGGAGAAGGCCGGTAAAGGGAAGGCAGGAACACGGACGGGACGGAGCAGCGCGAGGCAGCCAGGGCCGAGGAGAACGTGCTCGAGCCGTCCGAACGACACGTGCATCTGAATGACCGTGCGACATGCACGCGTGAAGATCGCCGATGCTTCCATGAAGAGCAGTTCGCGAACAAGAACGTGCTCCCCGCGACGACGACGTAGGACCTCCAAGGCTGCGTTGTCAACGCCCAGTTGGAGTGTCAGCTGCAAATGGCGAACCCCGCGCTTTTCTGTGCGTCGTCTTGCCTTGCCCTTGTGCCATGGGCGCGGCGGCGTCCGGGGCCCGGGCACCGGGATCCCGCGTGAGGGTGGTCACTATTTGGAACAGCGACCACCCCTTGGGTAGCTGTTCGTCGGCAGAGGTGAACACGTTTTTTTCGCGACCATGCCTGGGCATGTATTTCATTAAGAGGAGTGAAGAAAACAGACAATGCGTGAACTAGCAACCAGGATTGCCGGAGCCGCGGAAGTATACACGGGGGGCTACAAAGGAAAAGCAGCATAAAAAATTTAGAAAATGACGACACTGAACAAGCCTACTACTGAAATCCGACAACGCCAGATTTCCGGCCTGCACCCACATTCGTCCTTCTTCTTTGATCCAAGCTGAAAGCTACGCGGCCTGCTGCTGTGCGTTGTTGAACACCCTGTCGTTTCTTTCCCTCCACAGCATCCACGTGACCAATAGAACCAGCGAGTCGAAACCTTTTCTGCTGTCTTTGGTTAGCGACTTCCTCGCCGGCAACCACCAATCTGGTAACGACGCTTCATTTTGCGGCACGAATCGTTGCAGTGCTGTAAGACGCAGGATCCGAAACCATACCTCGCGGCTGTAAACGCAAGCCAGTAGTAGATGCTCAATTGTTTCTGTGGCTTGGTTACAGAAGGCACATGGCCCGTTGTTTTGGAGGTTGTGTCGCTGAAGCCTATCTGATGTCCAGCAGCGACCCAGCAGTGCGAGCCAAAAAAAGAATTTGCACTTTGGCGGTGCCTTCACCTTGCTCAACTCCTTGGCCCCCGGAATGCCACATTGGCCCGTGAAGAAAGCTCGATATGCCGAAGATGCCGAGAATCGCTGGTTTGCGGACCATCGCCATATGAATTTGACCTGGTTGCGGCCTAAGATGATCAACCAGATCCCAAACCATGAGGTATTCAATGATCACTCTGACCGTGAGTCCACCGGTGATGTCGCGGACCCAACGACGATTCTGCAACCCAAATGCCACAGTTGTCGTCTTGATTCCCTTCTTTTCCACCGCTTGCATCAAATCCGGGGCCAAATCTTTGATCGACCTGCCGTCTAACCACTTGTCAGTCCAGAACAGGGTTCGAGAGCCATCTCCAATTTGCACCGTCATCGAGACATCGAACTGAACGATCCTTTCCGTCTTATTCGGCAGTGAGATCCACGTTCTGGATTCATCCGTGCGTCGCAGCCACTCCCACCGCAGCCTCAAAGCGTATCCAAAGGTGGTAAGGTCGATTACACCGAGCCCCCCCAAATCCAGTGGCCTTGCTACCTTAGGTCAAGCGACCAGGCAGTGGCCACCTGACACCGCTTATGTGCCACGCCAAAGAAAGGCCTTCATCTTTTTCTCAATAGCATGAATCACCCACGGCGAGACGTTGATCACAATGGAGATGTGAATTGGGATTGCAGTTAGCGTGGACTTGGTGAGCGCCGTCCTACCCGCACGCGACATGAGACCTGATTTCCAAGTGGGTAGCCGGTCACCAACCGCATCCACCAGCGGCTGTAGGTCAACCTTTGATAGCTTGTAGATCGAGAGCGGAATTCCCAGATATTTGCACGGGAAGTTCACCAGTTGGCAGGAGAAAATTTGGCGAACCAGAGCAATGTCTTCCTCATTGCAGCGTATCGGTGTGAACTAACATTTCGCGATGTTTGTCCTCAGGCCAGAAGCGTCAGCAAAGAGCTGTAGGATCCCGCGAGTGACCAGCAAATCCTGTCGCTGCGGCGCCAGGAACATGACCAAGTCGTCCGCGTACAGCGAGACCCGATTCTTTACGATCTCTGAACCCAGCGGAAAGAAAAGGCCCGACAGCTGAGCTTGGATGAACAATGAGTTAAGCACCTCCATGGTTATGACGAACAGCATTGGTGATAGCGGGTCGCCCTGGCGGAGACCACGCTCATGGCAGATACGTTTCCCGGGCTGCCCATTTAATATGATCTTGGTGCTTGCCGTTGATAGCAGTGCCGAGATCCAATCAATCCAACGACGTGAGAAACCCAAATGGTGCAGCAGTTCCAGGAGGAAAATCCAATTAACTGTGTCAAATGCTTTCGCAATGTCGACTTTGAGGAGGACAGACGGACCACGACGAGCATGCAGCCACTTAGCCGTGAGCTGGACAGTGCGAAAGTTATCATGGATGAGCCGTCCCTTGATGAACGCACTCTGATTTGGGCGCACCAGTTCATGGAGCTTCGGTGCGAGCCTGCTGGCTAGCGCTTTGGCTACCAGTTTGCTGAAACTGTGAATTAAACTTATTGGTCTGTAATCCTTGACCTCCTCTGACGGAGGCGAATACGTCGAGGCAGCGCCCGGCGTACATCGTACCGTACCGGCAGCTGGGTGCGGCGCCGTCGTCGACGCAGGCCGGCCCGAAAGGAATCATGTAGGAGTGGACAAGCGGCTCAAAAAGGAAATATAAGGAGGATTGATCTGCAATCGGCCACTTAGCATGCTGGCTGCGTTGATCGTTCTATAATTTTATTTTTTTGCTTAGTCGAGCTATGTTGGGTGCACGACATTTAACCGAGGTAGTAGCACTATAGCAGTGCGCTCACGGAGATAGCGACGAGGCGCCAAGGAACGAGCGCAACACCAAACCCGTTAAAGCGACTGTGTGCAGTGCAATGAACGCAGCAGGGACATGGTGGCTAGTGCGTGCTTGTTATGGCTTCGCGCGTGCCAACTGCTCATCAGGTCGTCGGGGAGCTGACGCCGGACACTAAAAACCCACCCAAATCAAGAGCTAACTAGGCCGGTCGACCAAAACCGTGGCTGCCCCGTCGCGCTCGGTGATCGACGTCGTCGATGACCCTTCCGGACCGGCTGCCGCGGCACGTACTTTCGGTGCGGCCACCCGACGCGCAGCTACTTGGGTGCGGGTAAGGAGACGACGGACGAGACCGGGTGCCAGCGCGACACAACGATGCTCTGCGGTGTCTCGGTGGAGACTGATCGTTGCTCATTCAACCAGGTGCCTGGCATCCTCTCCCAGCCGTATGTGCTGCTCAGGCGAGTGATCCAGTGAAAGGTACGTGCCGCATCTCTCGGCCATCACAGACCATCCTGCAGATCGATCGTTCCTTTCACGATGACACTACCGCACCATTATTTGGCGCAAAGAACAAAAAAAGCATGGAACTGATATGATTTTTTTTTTCTCGAACAATGGCATGGAACTGATATGATCATTCGAGGAATTTGAAAGGTCGTCCATCCGAAGACATCTGATAAAACTGGACTGATTTAACGGGCACCATCATCCCATCGCTAATTTTCCTCCTTGTCTTGTCTCTCTCTTCCGTTGTCCGCGGATACCTTGTCACCGGACGAAATCCGCAGTCCCCACACCAGTCATCATGCAAAGCTACCTGTTCCAAATTCACGGCAATTTTCATGACCCGCCTTATGTACCCCACGAATTTGTCTTCCGGTTGAAAGCCAGTAATATCGAGCACAGCTAGATTACTGTGCTTGAAATCAGATAACTCCCAGTTCATATTTTCCTTCTTACAAACGCCAACAAGTTTTCTTAGCCACTGATGCACTGGGATGCATTCATGGTTCGATACCTGCATGAGCATAAACACAAATATATAATTTGGCAAGCTAGTTCAAAACGTTGACTCCATTTACTGTCTCAAATGCAAATTTCAAAAACGAAACAAAAAATGTTTCCAGTCCCAAGATGACCGGAAGGAGAGAGCTGTCCATCTACACAAAAGGGCCAAAACATTCCTATAAAAAGCAAAGGGTCCAAATTATAGGGTTTTTGATTTCCTTTCTTATGACATAGATAATCCAATAAAATCAGTACACTGCTTCATGCACAATACGTAAGTGCATAGATATTTGAAATGAAAAAAAAAAATAGTACTGAAATTTTAGCAACAGGTTAATACTAGTACCTTAATTTGGAGCATCTTCAGGAGTGGTGCCGCCTGTAGAAGGAATAATGTCCAAGTAAGGTCGCATTCTTCAAAAATGTTTCCAAGATTCACGATCCTCAGGTTCTGCAACAGAGGGGCCAGTTCATTTTTCTTCTCCGGCTGAACCCAAATCTGCATAATGAGTGAAGAAAACGTCAGCAATGAGCATATGATCCATGTATTCCTTTTTGAGGAACTTCAACTCAAGTGCTCGTCATGATTCTTATTGACTCACCCTGGCACTCCGAAAGTCGAGATACAATTCACCCAGCATAGCATAATCAACAAGCAGCTCGCTTAATTTGAGGGTTGTGTACCGAGCATAGCCGGCTGTGGTGAGCAGGAGCCGACGAAGCTGTGGGACGTGGCCGAACAGCAGCGGGCGTCCATGCCGGGAAGGAAACCAGCTCTGGCAGATCACCTGAGCAAGCTTCGGAAGCCACTTGAGTTCGACGCCGTCACAGTTGCAGGTTATAAGCTTCAGGTCGGCGAGCTGAGAGTGCTCGAGGACCAGCGGCCTGTCTCTGCCGGTGTCGCAGTTGAGCAGCGACAGGCACTCCAGCTTCTGGCAGGTGCGGAGCACGCTGGGGATGTCGGAGTCCCGCAGCTTGACGCTCTCCACGTGCATACTCGTGAGGCCGGCGAAGGCGCGAGGACAAGCACTGAAGCAGGACAGGAAGTGTCTCCCTTGCCTGTTCATGTCCCCATCGGTGCACAGGCAGTCCATCTTCTCACCCAGGAAGTTGATCTCGGCCGCGACCACGGCCGCGGCCGCGAGGCGACATGGCGTCCTCGGCGGCGCGGAGGATGCCGATGGACTCGTTCCTGATCAGGAAGAAGGTCAGGGAGAGGTTGTTGATGGGCTGGTCGCTCCTGCGTGCCAGCAGGATGCTGTTCGCTGCCCGCGCCACGGCCATGTTGCTCCGCGCCGTGTCGGACAGAGTGGACGTGAACCCGTCGGCGTCGACGCCGCTGGGGTTGATGAAGGACTCCGCGTCGATGACGATGTCGGGGAGCACGCTGGGGACGTGCCTCCACCGCCTCGAGAGGACGCTGCTCCTGACGGCGTCGCGCAGGTCCAGGCGCTTCAAGATGGAGAGCAGAACATCGTCCGGCAGCTTGCCGAGCCTGTCTGATGATGCTTCTTGCTCGACTTCCTGCACGGATTTACACGGGATCGGGGATTAGATTGTGGTCGTTGTGCAAAAAGGAATCAAACCAGGAAGAGTTCGAAGGCGGAAAAAAAAATCGGAATAAGGTACGTACCTGGCTAATTACCAGCACGTCGCTTATCGCCGCCATGGATTGCCCTCGGCTCCGCGAGAAAAGTTGCACAACGAGAATCGCCGAAACACGTGGGGAGGACGAACGGCTCCTACATATCAGGGCCGTTCGATGGAAATATCGGCTACGGCTTCTGGATTCGAAACCGAGTCAATCGCGCGCGCTTTGGAAGTAACGACTCCTGTTCCGTCACACCGCAACCACAGCGAACACGAGGACTCCGAGTACAAGAGCCATAAAGAGTCACGTCTAGGAGACCGCAGCACCATCCGTAGGCGACGAGGGGTCGAATTCGAGGCCATAGGCGACGGAAGGCGATCGCCGGACGGCCGGAGAAGCGACGAGCAACGACTGCACGCACGTGATGACTGACTCGAGCCGGCAGGAGTTCATCGGGGTAGAGACTCAGGTAGCTACCCACTCTGCCTTGATTTGTTCCACTGACGAGATGATTTGTTGTTAGTTACTACTCCCCTTGTACTACGTTTTCGATTGCCAACTCTAATATGAGAATACAACGCGACTACACTGTCATCAATACTTGTGTTGTTGTCCCTAATTCCTAAATCGTTCTTCAGTCGTCTTTAAAATTGCATCGCTGCAGG
Source organism: Eragrostis curvula (assembly GCA_007726485.1). Lineage (NCBI taxonomy): Eukaryota > Viridiplantae > Streptophyta > Magnoliopsida > Poales > Poaceae > Eragrostis > Eragrostis curvula. The sequence goes on from RWGY01000031.1 coordinate 19,757,626, forward strand.
AACATGAACAGGAAGATAGGCTCAGCAAACTTCCAGATGATGTCCTGATGCATATTTTGGATAAGCTTGAACGGCTAAGTGATGCTGTAAGGACCTGCGTACTTTCGAAACGGTGGAGGCATCTAGCAGGCCTTCATTCTGAAATAGTTTTAGACGTTACACATTACCAGCCGAAAGTCGCTGGTCCCGGGTATACGCTTCAGGAACTGGTACAAGCCAATGTCTCCGTGGTCGAAGCTACAAAGAGCATTCTAGCTCATCGGAGTCAAAACACCATTAAGAATCTGAGTATAAGGTTTTATGCGAGAGACGAATCAATCGACATTGTTCGTTCTGTGGACAAAGCCATGGAAAATCGGGAGATACTTGAAGCAGAGTTCTCAATCGTATCAGAGATACTGGAGGCATATTGCACGGATGATGATATGCTCAACTACGGCAGACGTTTTATGACGTTCATTGATGCTTGTCCCCGTGCATTTGGTGGTCTCACAGCCTTACTAATACGAAATATGAGACTTGGCAAATCTGACTTTTACAGTGTTCTCAGTACATGCAAGAAGTTGGAATACCTTAGTCTAAGGAACTGCGATGCTGGGATCAATTCTGAATTGCAAATTGAACACTCACGACTTGCTGAGCTGACCATTGTTTCCTGCGAATTTGAAAGAGTTGTGCTCAAGTGGCTTCCGAGGCTTACGCACTTGACATGTAGAAATTGGTTGTTTTCACAAGATAAATATCCATTGTCTTTCGCTCATGTTCCAGAGCTTTGTGCGCTCATCCTAAATTTATCAGGCACAACACTGCATAAAACTCTTGTGCTAAGTGAATTCCTTGGTAATGCGGTTATCAGTAAATTGGATTTGAATTTCGCATGCCAGAGGGTGAGTAATAATGATGTAGCCCCTAATATTTCTTTTAAAGATTTTATTATGTCTATTAAGATTCTGATTTTCATTTATTTATTGTTCGGTGTAGATTTGGATTCAACCTGAAGCTCCAAAACTACTATATCCTAAATTGCAGAATTTGCAGATTGTTAGACTTCGTTACGTTCATGAGGAATGTGACCTCACTTGGACAGTATTCTTCCTAGAAGCTGCGCCCCTTTTAACCGAACTACATATGCAGGTATGTTTTCAGATTCAATGCACCTTGAACATTTTGTTGCTTTTTCAATCCTAAATATGCCTTTGATTTGTTTATTTGTGATTTTTTTAAAAAAGGGGCAGGAGCGCTGCCTTTTCATTAAGATAGAAAAAGAAGTTTCAGTACAAGTTACATATTTATTAATTATATGCTAATTTGGGGTTGCTCCTGCTCATTCTGTTGAAAATGCAGCTACGGCTGCCCGCAAGCTCTTGCTCTCATTGTGATTTTTTTCATAACGAAAATTAAGTTTATTTTGTGTTGGAATCGAAGCGATTGAACTCAATCATCCCTAAGAAATATATATCACTGAAATTTAACTTTGTGGTTCTTTTGCAGGTGTGGGACCATAATTGCAACTCAGAATACATGAAGAATAATGAATTTCAAGAGATCTATCAGAAAGCAAGTAATAATTTATTAAATTGGGAGGTACAGGATGGTTTCAAGCATTATAATCTGAGGAAGCTCATTGTTGAGGGCTTCCGAGTAGAAGAAAAGTTCACAAGCTATGTAAGATGTGTCATGAGAGTGGCGGTGAATGTAGAGACTGTTTCACTGCTTGAAAGTCACCTGTGTGCACGATGTCAGTTATATCCATCAACAGCATATCCACGTACAGACAAAGAGCGAGACCAGACAAGGAAACAAATATCAAAGAGGAGATCCTCAGCGATTAAGTTTAGTGGCATTTAATTGTAATCCTTCCCTCCCTCCTCTTTTGTCTCAGATTATATTTGTGCTCCTATATATCTTCTATCGGTCTTGCTCGCTCCCCCTGTGAATCTTCGCTACAGATATGTTCTATTGATTAGGTGCAAGGAACGGTGTATTCTTGCAGTTAGCCAGTTTGATGGTATCAAAGATTCATACTGTAGCGAAGATTCACAGGGGGAGTCCGGAGAACAACGCCAGCGCCGCGGCCATGGTGGTCGGGGGGGGGGGGGGGGGGGGGGGGATAGCGACCACCCCTGAGGTCCGATTGACCGTTGGATCTGATTACTGCGGCAGCTGGGATTCAAGCCTATGGATCAGTGTTAGCGTTGCCTGGCCCAAATGGAGGCCCAGTTGCTTGAGACACCCTTCTTTTTGGGCCCATTCTCTGATCGAAACATGTCGTTCCCAGCAGACCGCAGAGACGGACATGAAGACGGAGGTGTGTGGTGAGGCTCCATGACCGCCTCGAGAGGACGCTGCTCCTGCCGGCGTCGCGCAGGTCGAGGCGCTTCAAGATGGAGAGCAGAACATCGTCCGGCAGCTTGCCGAGCCTGTCTGATGATGCTTCTTGCTCGACTTCCTGGACGGATTTACACGAGGGATAAGTAGGATCGGGGTCGGATTGTGCTCGTTGGGGCTGTTGAACCATAAGTGAATTGCCCACTTATCTCCATCAGTTTAGCCTTTTGGGTGAACTGGTTGGTGCATGCAACTCAACATGGTATCAGAGCCAGAGGTCTTGAGTTCAAGTCCTGGTGACCGCATATTCCGCTGCGCCGCTCCTATTTCCACGTTTGCGCCCACGAGAGCTGCACGTGAGGGGGAGTGTTAAATCATAAGTGAATTGCCCACCTATCCTCATTAGCTTAGGCTTTTGGGTGAATTGGTTGGTGCATGCAACTCAACAATGTTAGAGTATATTTGGTAGTTTAGATATTATGTATCTAGGACTCCAATCTTATCCAAGGAGATGACTTGCCCTCCAAGTCTTGTATTCTCATATACACCGGCCGAAAAGCTCAATGCAATACATCCACACATTATACGCAATCTATTTCTTTTACATGATATCACGAGTTTAGGTTATCCGATTCTAGACCTAGTCTTCCGCTGTTCTTTCCCGCGCCGCCCCCGGAGAGATTGATCTCTGCTGGGGGCAGCGCCCCTGTTTTGGCGGCGATCCTATTGATCGTGCCGCCGTCTTCGCTTCGCGGCGTGAAGCACAGCAGATCGGCATCTCCGTATTCCTGCGCACGAAGATCGGTCGTCGCCGGCAAGATCTGACGTGTTCTCAAAAACCGTCACCATGCGAGCCATGCCGCCACGTACGCCGTCGGGAGTCATCACTTCGCCTGCTACCCGGGTCCTGCGCCACAACGACGTGGATCTTCTCGCACCGTCAGCTACGTCGCAGGCGTCGTTGCGAGCCAACGTCAGGCCGCGACACAGCCCCGCTGCGTCCGCGCGACGAGCCAGCGCAGGGACCTACTGCTTCCGCGCGACGGACCGATCTGATCGGTCTCCTTGCCCCGACATCCAAAGTGAGGCATGCATGACACGCTGTCTCTTCTTCTGTTCATCGCGAATTGGAGACGAGAAAGAGAGCTGATGCTACGGTCACACAAGGTGTACACAAAGATGTCTTCTTCTGCTGCTGCTGTTATTTTCTTTTTGCCTGATCTTTGATTGGGATTGCGTGGCCCTGCTGATTCCGTCGACGCTCCAACGTCGACACCCCCCAGGATGAGGTTGTCGTTGCGCCATATCCTTGGCTGCAACGCCGGCCCATGGTTGAGACATCTTCGCCGGTGCGCCGTCTTTTCAGATGGTGTGCCATCCATGCTGTTGGTCCTCCTCGTCACGCTGGCTCACGATCCGAGTCGCGCCGTCCGCCACCACCTCCAGGACACCGCCGCTGCAGATGTTGCTGACAGGACGATGTAAGTGCGCTTGTTGATATGTCCAAGTGCCCGCGCCTTCGCCGTCGCGCCGCATCGTCCAGTGAGATCTTCGGTTGGGCACTGCTGATTATGTGAACATGTGTGTCTATGTTGATGCTTCGGACCAGCGCCCTCTTCCACGGCTACGAACACGTCCACCTTGACCTCGGCTACTTCGGCATTAAAGGGCTATCATCCGCATGAGGTACTCGCCGGTTTTCTCTCCAGTCGCAGCATCCGCACCATGACGACGCTACAACTGCGGGGGGATATTAGTCCGTCGGCTTCTACCTTCGGTTTCTTCTCCAGTCTCACCGTCTACGGTGCTCCCGCTGTGACTGCGGGGGGATGTTAGAGTATATTTGGTAGTTTAGATATTATTGTATCTAGGACTCCAATCTTATCCAAGGAGGTGCCTTAGCCTCCAAATCTTGTATTCTCATATACACCGGCCGAAAAGCTCAATGCAATACATCCACACATTATACGTAATCTATTTCTTTTACAGGGGCCTTGGGGGGAAGGAATCAAACGAGAAAGAGTTTTGAAGGCGAAACAAAATATCAAAGTAAGGTAAGTGCCTGGCTGATCACCAGCGCATCGCTTGTCGCCGCCATGGATGATGATGTCCTCAGCTCCACAAAAAAGATGCACAACGAGAATCGCCGAAACACGCGGTGAGGAGGAAGGAACGGTTCCTGTATATCAAGCCGTGCGATGGAAATATCGGCTAGTTGCGGCGTCCGGGAATTCGAAACGGAGTCGATCGCGCGCTTTGGAAATAACGACTCGACTCTGACGCTGAGATGACAGGCTTTGGGCCTAAACCCATCACAGGCTGACAGCGCAAGGCTGCCAAGGCATCCTGGATGGCCGTGGCTGAATGATGCTTCGTAAGTGTCGCCGCTGGTTCCATGAAGAGCCGCAGTTCGGTGACATGTGTGCCAGCGACTTGGTCGGGCGTAGTCTCACGTGCTGCCGCGCCGTGAAACACCTCGGCGCGCGGAGGCGGCGCCATATACCTGACCTCGCAGCGCGAAGACAACGGCCTTCCTCCCGGGCACGCAACGGCGGCGCACTTCCGGAGCCCACGGCGACGACGTCCTCCCTCCAGGGCGCGCGCACGGCGGCTGCGCCCTTCCCGACGTTGCGACACGATGATGGCATGGCAGCCTTCCTCCCAGGCAGCCTAGAGCAGATCTGGACCTGCTTCTGTGGCGGCGAGCAACGGCTGGCCTCCCTCCAGTCTCGACACTGCCGGTGGTGGCGGCGAGCGACTCCCAGCGCGTCGCTGCCGGCCGTGGCGGCAAGCGGCTCCGTGCCGTCGCGGCTGCTCACCGTGGGCGCTGCCGCTGGCAACGTTGACGTACGGGTGCGGATGCCCTCTAGCCAACGCAGGTGGCCTTGGGCATGGAGAGCACCCGAGGGCCGTCGGCGACTCTTGTTCCGCCATGCGTGCGTGTTGACGACACCCCAGGGCCAGAAGCAGCGCAGCAGCGTGTGCCGGACTGGGTGGTTGTCGGCGGCGGCCCAGGTCGTCCATGCGCTCCGGGTGGTGCGGTGCGGCCAGGGTCGGCACGTCGGAGAGATCGAGGGCGGCGACGTGGCCGCGCTGGATGAGCGGGTTCATCCACGCCCATGTCGCGCGGGAGAGTCAGGACGCCGTCGCGTATGGAGTCACGTTCTTGTTCGCCTTAGTTTCCAAGTCGTCGGGATACACCAGGCGGTCATCCGCGGGGACGACGACGGCAATTGTGATGCCCGTGGCGCCGGTGACGGTGAGGAGCGGGAGCGGGAGGGACAGGGCGAGCGCGTCGTCGGGGAGCGTCGCGGCGCCGGACGCGAGACGGTACACGGCGGAGGCGGCGAGGAGAGCGGCGAGTGCCGGCTCGGCGAGCCAGTAGAGCCGCAGCGACAGCGGGTGGGACGCCGCACGGAACCGCTTCTCGTGCGCCACCGCCGCCGCGCACTGCAGCGCCAAGAACGCCGTCTCGCCGCCGCCGACGCCCCGCGTGGCCGCAGAAAGTACCAGCAGCACGACGTAGCTAGAACGCGGCGAGCAACGCGGACGCCGCCAGCGCGACCACGAACCCGGCGCCAACACGCACCGTCTCAGTCCGCCACCTGTCGAGCAGCGGCTTGTTGGCGCCGTTGCCGTTGACCTCGCCGGCCCCGTGCCTTCGCTTGTCACGCCAGCGCGAGACGAGCTTGGCGGCGGCGGAGGCCGCCGAGAGGAGAGCGCGCTGCGAGCACGCGGATAGGAAGAGGAACCCCCGCTCAGTCGCCGAGCACCGCGCCGCCACGCGGGCAGGAAGAGGCACCCCGCCCAGGTGCGTTGGGCCTCTGGCCAGTCACCACGAGGGCAGTGCCAGCGTCACGGGGTATTGCCAGAGGCGCGCGCCATGTTCGATGTCGACACGTACCACACACTACGCCCGCGGCGTGCCATCGGCCTGCAGGCCCTGCACGACGTCTCTCAAACGGAGGCGGCCTCGCACTGGAAGCCCTCGCACGCTGCTGGCTCGACAACCACTGCTCCTCCAGGGAGCGGGCGCGTGGCTTCTGAGGTGGGCTACTATTAGCCGTTCGATTCTATAACATGTCCGGTTCAGACGCAGTCCGCCATGGCCACGACACCGCGCCCGGCCGGCGTCCGTCACCCACGCCGCGTCGAACATGAACGCCAACCGCACCGCACGACACCGCCTTCTCCAGCGACCACTACTCCGTGGCGCGACGGCCCTCCCTCGCCGCCTCGCCCGGCTGCCGCCCACACGCGCCTTGTCTACTGACCGCTGCTGCCTTCCTCAGCGACCACAACAGCCGTCGCCCCGTGGCGCGACGCCAGCGGCCTTCCCTCGCCGCCTCGCCAGGCCGCGGCCACACGCGACGCCTCAACCACCCGCGATATCCATGGCCCTGGGCCCGCGTCCCTCCCTCGGCGCCTGGCCCAGCCGAGGTGCAGTCCGCCTTGCCCATGCCACCGCGCACGGCCGCCGCCAGCCGTGACCGCACGACGACAACTTCGGAGGAGCAACACGCGCCCGCTGCCCTGCCCCTCGGAGGAGCCGATGAAAAACAGCGAGGACACTCCTTGAGCTGCACGCTCATCCGCGATGAGGACGAACGCGAGGCCGTCCTCGTCGATGCACTGCACACTCTCTCCTCGGCTCCTCGCCCTCGAATCTCCCCGCTATTTTTCCATGCGTTCTAAGAGCAACTCCAGCAGAAGCCCCTAAATCAGGGCCCCTACATGCCTTCTAGGGACCGGCCCCTACAATTGAGCCTGTAGAAAGTGCATCCAACTCCAGCAGCACCTCCTACATCCAAGCCCCTACAATATGTGGGTTCCAATCGTCATACTCACATCCCATTCTCCCTTCTTCCTCTCTTCCCAAGCACCGACACGACGCCGCCGCCGCTGTTGGCCACGCGCAGCGGCTCCACGACGCGCGGGCTGGCCTGGAGCACGGAGGCGGGCCCCGATGCGCCATGGCGGAGAGGCAGGGGAGGCGGAGGGCGCGCCATGGCGCACGGGGAGCAGTACGCCGCCGCCCCCTTGCCGCCGTGCGAGGCGCCTTCGCTCGGCTGCTCCTTGGCGCAGGCGCAGCACGGGCGGGGCGCGGAAGGCGGGCATGGCTTGTCAGGGTCGCGGCGGGCGGACTCCGTCGCGTGCGGGCATACGGCGAATCAACCCGAGCTCGCCATGGGCGCAGCAGGGCAAAGTCAAGCGCGCAGGCCAAGATGCGGCAAATTGAGGCCGAGCAGGGGACGAATCGTCGACGGGACCCGGCCATGGCGTCGATTTGCAGCGATGCGCTTGAAGGAGGGCGGGCCGGACTTGGCATAGCTCGTCGGGGGTGCGACGAATCGACGAGGATTCTCGGCGCGGTGTGGGATGGCGGCGAGTCCGCCATGGCCTGGACCCGCGGCGTCCCCGGCGCGGCGGAGGCGCGTCCTCGCGCGGGAGCAAGAGCGGCCTAGGGCGTCCCCGGCGCGGCGGAGCTTGCCGATTCGCAGCGGGGCCCGAGCGCAGAGCTCCATGACGACGCGCGGGGTGGCCATGGCGCGCAGCGCCTGCACCTCGCCGACGAATCGACGCCGAGGCAAACGGCGCGGCGAGGTCAGGGACCTCCAGATCCGGTCCCGGCAAGCCATTTCTAGGTCGGAGGCGGCGGGATTCGATGCCGAATCGGGTGGAGCAGACGGGGAGGCGGTTGTGATGACCTCGGCGGGAGCGAGCTGCGTCGCGCGGGAAGAGGAGGACGACGCGCGCGCCGTGTAGCGACCCTCTAGCGGGTCGCCAGATGTGGCGACTCTCGGGGGAAATCTGGCGACCCCATAGCGGTAGGGGCCTGGATAGGGGCTGGTTTAAGCCCCTACATCCCATCTAGAGGCTCATGTAGAGGCCCTGCTGGAGTTGCTCTAAGTTTGCACTGGCCCTCGATCGGCCTCTGCTCGTCCTTTCCTGCAGCGGCGACGTTGACGTACACGAGCGGCGCGACGAGGATGTCAGCTGCAGTCTTGCCGACGCAAGTCGCCTTGGGCATGGCGAACATCCCCAGGCTGGGCCGGTGACTCTAGTTCCATGACGCCTGCGCGTTGACGAGTCCTGTTCCATCACGCACGCCGCGCTTTGAGATTTTGAGAACACGACTCCGAGTACAAGACCTCGCGTCTAGGAAGAGACCGCAGCACCATCCGTACTGCCACGAGAAGTCGAGTGCCAGGCCATAGGCGACGGAAGACGATCACCGGACAAACGGCGACCAACGAGTTCGGCGCAGGTGATGATGACTGACTCAATCCAGCAGGAGTCCACCGGAGCAGAGACTCAGGTAGCTTTCCTCTTTGCCCTGATTTGTTCCATCGACGAGATGATTGGTTGTTGCTTCCCTCAAACGTTCCTACTCTAATTTGAGGATGTACGCACGCTCCCTAAATTCATGTATAGTACTTCAGTTACTGTCTTTATTAAACTAGTACGCCATTGCAGGAACATGAACAGGAAGAAGATAGGTTGAGCAAACTTCCAGATGATGTCCTGATTTATATTTTGGTTAAGATTAAGCCGATAAGAGAGGCTGTACGGAACTGCATACCTTCAAAACGGTGGAGGCATCTAGCAGGTTTTCGGTCTTCAATCGTTTTGGACGTTATACACTTCCAGCCTGCCGTCGCTTCTTCAAACTACACGCTTGAGGAACTGGTACGATCCAATGTCCGCGTGGTCGAAGCCACCAAGAGCATCCTAGCCCACAAGAGTCAAATCACCATCAGGTATCTGGGTATAAGGTTTTACTTGAGAGACGAATCGATCGACATCGTTCGTTCTGTGGACAAAGCCATGGAAAATCGGGAGATACTTAAAGCAGAGTTCATACTCATACCAGAGAGACTACACGTGTATTGCACAGATGATGACATGATCAACTACGGCAGACGTTTTAAGACATTCATTGATACTTGTCCTCGTGCATTTGGTGCTCTCACAGACTTGAGTCTTCATAGTATAAGACTTGACAAATCTGACTTTTACAATGTACTCAGTACATGTAAAAAGCTTGAATATCTTAGTCTAAGGAACTGTGACGCTGGGAACAGATCTGAATTGCAAATTGAACACTCACAACTTGCTGAGCTGGCCATTGTTTCCTGCGCATTTGAAAGGGTTGAGCTCAAGTGGCTGCCAAGGCTGACTCATTTGACATGTAGAAATTGGTTGCTTTTACGAGATAAATATCCATTGTCCTTCGGACATGTCCCAGAGTTTTGGGCGCTCGTCCTAAGTTTACCAGGCACAATTCTGCATAAAAGTCTTGTGCTAAGTGAGTTCCTGCTAGAGTTTTGGGCGCTCCTGCTAGTGATTTGGAAACATGGAGACGTAGTGCAAATAACTAAACAATCATTGTAAGTTGGGGCAATTGTGTTTCTACCATCATTTTGTTGTGCCATTGTGATTTTACCTCCGAATCTGCGATTTTGTGTTTTTACCATCACTTTTTTGAACTGAGCAAAGATTCTACCATCACTCTGTTACCAGCCATTTAACGGTGTTAAGTGGTGAAGGAAAAGACTAAATTGCCCTTTTGTGATTTTACCATCACTTTTGACATGAACTCATATACAACAGAATTTGACAAAATTTGGACAGATTTGAATCTATTTCCATGAAATTTAAATTTTGACAAATTTGGACAGATTTGGACAGAAATTTGACACAAAATTTGACACAATTTTGACAGCATTTCACCATAATGACACATGCCCAACACATATTTTGACAAAAAACAACATAGGATAGATATTATAGGTCCACATCCACACATCCATAACATGTCTAATAACACATGTCCACATCCATGATACTCCTAGAACAACACATGTCCAGATTAAGATAGACTAACTATTACACGTCCATAATCATCCACGACCAACAAAAGCACCATTACAAGACAACTAAATAATACAACATGTCACAGCCCAAAATATGCAGCTAGCCTCCCTCCCGTTCCTTGTCTTCCTCTTCCCCTTCCCCTTCCCCTTCCCCTTCCTGTTGGTGGCACTTCTCCCATGTCACTAGCACTAACATTTGCATCCCCATTTATAAAATGAATAAGAAATGGAGTTAGTAAACAACAAAAATCTGCAATGCTTAAAATGACAAAATTAGTGGCTGGTCACATTGGTGTTGGGTAAGAAATCACTCACATTGGTGGCTGGTCAGAATTTGGTTCATTGCTGCTCTGCCCTGTTTCATTTTCTTGAGAGGCTCTCATCTTCTTTTGGCTAGCTGTGAGACCACCTTGGCAATACTTGGTTGTATGCCCTCTTATACCACATTCAGTGCATTTCCTCTTCTTAGTGGTGGTTTCATCAGATGCCTTAATCCTAGCTACCCTTGGCCTCCCAGGTTTTCTTCTCAATTTAGGCTTCTTGATTTTGAAGCCCAAATCAAGACGTGGCCACTGAAGTTTTGATGTCATTGGCTTGAAAGTTTGTGCATATGCCTTTCTAAACCTCTCAACTGAGTAATATTCATGAACAAAGTCCTCCATATTTATCTCTCTAGTGAGCTTTGCAATGAAGGCTAAAGCATGGCTGCATGGTTTTCCACTTACTTGCCAAGCTCTGCAACTACATGTCTTTTCCACCAAGTCAACAGCATGGCTGAAACCTGAAACTGAAACTTCAGCTGTAAGAGCTCCACATGGTAATACCTTATGGTCCTTTATTTCCTTGCTTCTAGCATTGAGAGCCTGAATAATTTTTGGAATTATTTTTCCATGCATCTTAGCACCAATCTTTCTTCTTACATCAAATTTGATGATGATCATCTGCCTTATCCTCTCACATAAGTTTACAATTTGCTTGTCCTTCTCCTTTGACACCCAGCTATTGAAACTCTCAGAGAGGTTATTGTTGATGTAATCAACCTTAGATCTGAACTTACTTTACAAAAAAATGTACAAGTCAGAAAACAAAACTGAAAATACCTTGCAGCCAATATACTTGGTGCTAGTAGATGCATAGAACCTCCACTTGCAGCCCTCTTCCCATGCTTTGCATTTAGCAGTAAATCTATGCTGATCTTTGTTTACAGTATGAATGGCATGATCATTCAACACACAATATTGAAGCACCGCTGATTTGCACTCATCCGTGTCTGAGAATACCGCATCCACATCAATACATGGATTATCAACATCATATGATAAGGGAGGAATGTCATCCAAGTCATCATCATCAACTATTTCAATGTCAGGATCATATTCGGCATCAAAGTCAGAAGATGCAGCTAGGTCGGTGTCATAGCTGCTGTCACTTAATGCAACAAGTGACTCGGTGTCAGAGTACATTCCCTCCTCATCAACTCCTACTGCCTCACCATCATCTCCACTCTTTGTTTTCAGCTTTTTGCCTTTCTTATTTGAGGATTTCTCATTTGTGGCTTTGGTTTTGTCACTCTCATCTGTGGATGTGGTTGTGAGTGTGGGTATCTCCCTCTCATTCCTCATTGAAGGGTGGCATCTACGTTTTGTGGGTGAAAACTGCAAAGGACCCTCAAAGTCATTTATCTAGGCATACACATACACCACTCCCTTGTCTATGTTCTGTTGAAACCACTCGAAAAGATGTTCATCAGTTTTAATCTCAAGCGGATGATCGTCAAGAGAGTGATTCTCCAATGACCGCCACAAAGAAATGTATTGCTTGGATCCCCACATATAGTGCTCAGCAACAAAATTAACTAGCTGCAGTATTCCATAGCGATGCACAACGACATTTTGCAGCGGCAATTTTTTACCCTGCAGATATCTCTTTGGAGCACCATCTGGCAAGCTAAAATATGACCCAACTCTAACATGCAGTTTCAAATATATCTCACTCTCCCTACAGATCAATGAGAATCACAGCAATTAAGCATACGCACTACTGCACTGTCCATTCTAACAACTGAATCCATTCAATTTCACAGACAGGAAGCATCTTACCCAATGACTGCAGACTCACTCGCCTCCATGCCCGGGCGCCAGCGTCGCGGCACCGCGCCGCACGCCGGGACTGCGTCGCGCGCACGTCCTCGCCTGGCCCGCGCCGCACCCGCGGAGCTGCGTACAGCCGCCGCCTCGCCTTGCCTGCGTCACCTGGCCCACGCCGCGCCCGTCGAGCCGCGTCCAGCGCCGCCGTCGCGAAGCCTAGCTAGGGTTAGGTTTGCTGTTCGCGTTCGCGTGGAGGAAGGAAGGCAGCCAGAGACCGATTCGCGTGGTGAAGGTGAGATGAGGACGATTTGGATTAGGGGTATTTTGGTCCATCTGTGTTTTTTTCTCTTTTTTTTAATTGGTGAATTTCTTTCATCTCACGGTGAAATGAAACCAATGGTAAACGGCAGGTTCAATTTGAAAAAGTGATGGTAAAAACGCAAAAACGTAGATTCGGGGTTAAAAATGCAATTGCCCCTCAGAATGATGGTAAAAACGCAATTTCCCCTTGTAAGTTTGATGACTTTCCACGTGAAAAATGAACGTCGAGTCTTGTGAGTGGTGGCACACCGCAAAAACTTGCCTTCTGAATTCTGGACTCGACCCGAACAGGGACTCTCTCATCTAGTCATGCACAGGGAGAAAGAGAGAAGGGAACACAGTAGGTCTGCGCCCGTTTTTCCCGTAGGAATAATAATTCCAAGTATACGTTTGCTCGTCAACAAGGCGCAGTAACGGTAATACGTATTCCAGATCGATATCGGCTACTAGCTCAAACGCGCAAGCGCAACAGCAAGCAGTAGCAAGAAACACTGCCTCGGCCCTCGGATGAGCTAATGGCAACGTGGTAATTTTACACTAAAGATGCTCTGCGCTTCGTGCATGGCCACCGAACCATGCAGGGGATGCAGGGGGCGGCGTCACCATCTCGCGTCCGTTCTGCCACTGTGCCGGCCGAAAGGATGACGCAATTCCCCTTCTACTGTCTCACTGTCTCAGTGGCAACCACTGTAATTTTTAGCTCAGAGCTCGGATAAAACGTATTACAAAGGTTGCCTTTGGGTGCCACGAGGAATCCACGAATCGGCGAACGACACGACGACCGAAGGTGGGCCCCGGCCACCGCCCCACCGGTGTCCGGGGATGCTCGTTCCGGTCGATCGGAAAGCGTTCGTTTCGAGGGGTCTAAATGTTAGAGGGGTCACATCAAATTTTTTTTGTTATTTAAAAGTATTAAATAAAGTTTAATTACAAAACTAACTGCAGAACCCCTCTCAGTTGCTGATGCCATAGTTCCGGATGTCCCAGTGTGAGTTGCTTTTTATCCATATATTAAATATCCTCCATTCATTCTCTGTTCATTCATTCTCTGAATGATCACTTTGGGCATTTTTAGCTTGTCCTTTGTTTAAACTAATTCATATGCTTATTATGGATTTTGTCCTTGTCTCATACATTTTGTGTTATTTTAGATAACCATCATGCATGATAATGGTACCCTAATGTAGTAATCTTATGTTTTCTTGTTTGAGTTCATTAGAAACTTGTATTGTAACCTTTGCTTGATACTTGTGGCATTATGTTGGTGGACTGATCTTCCATTTCCCATTGGGTAATTTGATTTTTGATTTATTGTTTTTTGCCTGTTTCAACTATTTGATTGCAATGTTTTGATATCGTTTGGTCATGTTCTGTTACTTTTGTCTTTCCTCAGCGAGATGAGATAAATTTATGATGTTGAATCTTATATCTGAAATTGGTTTAATTTTAATAGGGCTCAACCTGTGGTCAATGTAAATGCTAATCCTGAAGTTGTTAATGCTGCTCAAGTTGCCACGGTGAATGATGTGCCTAATGCCAGGTAAATAACTTCCTGACTTAGCTTTTCTTTAATGATTAATACATCAGGCGTTATTATCTTTATGATCAGGTTGTTATGTGCTATCTTGTTTAAATTTATGTGGATGGTTGTTCTGTTTTACTTATTATGTTTTTTGTCCCATTCTTGTTTGCTTGCTGGTGTTTTTTTTTTTGGTGAGTTGACTTGATCCCAAAAGTGACCGTAGCTACAAACTTCGGGGATCTGAGAATATGATTCAACTTCGTTTACTTGTTTTCTTACATTTTGATAGCCTTGCTGTTAAATTATGTTTTCAATTGCATTAAATTCTTTTTGGCTGTTGTAGGAGATATTGCTAGATGCAGTTTGCGCTTGCTGCACATTTTTAATATTGAGTTTCCTGCTTTGTTTCTTTCCTTCTAATCTTGGTCATCTATTCTATTTGTGTTACAGATCGTTATCCAATGAGGTTGATGCCGATTGGACTGAGGTTAAACACAAGGGATACACCAAATACAAATCCCGCAGGTTTGTTTCTGCATTCTTTGTTTAACTCTGATTCGGTTTGAAATTAGCCTCTAGTTTCTAAATATGAATACCGAATATTTTAGTTCAGTATTATAACCTTCACCTGGATTTGTCCTTTTCAATATTTGAAAGATTCAGTAAGCAACGTCATGGTTTTTAGCGTTAAAATTGTCACTGTTGTGCCTGTCATGCTTGTTTTGAGTAGATAGCGTTCTGTAGTTTCTCAGACTTGGTTTGGTAACCAACATAATGGTCTTCTAGATGCTACTAGGAAACAGGGATGGCAACGGGGTGGGTTCGGGTCGGGTTTGGCAAACACCCACCCGAGACAAAAAAAGCGTCGGGTGCGAAGTGGCACCCACGCCCGCGCCTGCGGGTGCAAAATGGCACCCGCGCCCGCGCCCGCCGGGTGTCGGGCGGGTGTCGGGTGACCCGCGGGTGTCACCATGTCACACATCAAAATAAACAGTTAAGTGAATTGATCACAAAAAAATATATGTAACCTGTCTCAAACTATATCTCAAACTAGTTTGCCATCAACTGTCACTTGGTTAAACTCAAGCCACACATCAGATGTCAACTTCCTCTTTGATCCAACAGCAACACTGTCTTCTACTTCGATAACATCAGTGTCAGTACCTCCTTCAGATTCTACTTCTACTGGTATAGCTTGAGAATTAGATGGAGTAGTACCAGCAGATGCAGTGGCAGCATCACTTGCAGTAGCAGCAACACTTGGGGATGCCGAGGTAGCAGCAACAGTTGGCCTTGCCCTCTTCGAAGCAGCACCAGCAGGTCCAGCACGAACACCAGCAGTCGCAGCAGTGGATGGCGTCGATGAAGAAGATCTTGGCGGACGAGCTGAAGCTTGCGAGCCAGAGCCACTGGTTCGTTGCCCACGGGACGACATGCTGCTGCCGCTACCACGAGACGCCGTGAGGAACCACGGAAGCCTGCTCCTGCGGCCGGGGCGAGGTGGCCCCGTCGGACTGGCGGCGTTGCGCGTCGCCGGCGTGGCGTCGCGCTGCGTGGCGTGGCGTGGCGTCGCGTCGCGCGTCGTGGCCGCGGCGTCGCACGCGCGTCGCCGGCTTCGCGTCGCGCGTCTCGTCTCGCGGCGACTGGCGGCGGCTCGTGACGGAGGGCTGGCGGCGGCGACTGGAGCCGGGATGACTAGCGTCGCGTCGCGGTCCTCGCGGAGGCCTGGCGGCAGGCCGGCGACGAGATTGGAGGACGGGGGCGGCGCGATTTGGAATGGAGTCGGGGGCGGCGCGATTTGGAATGGAGTCGGGGGCGGCGCGACCTAGGGTTGAGTCCTGACTCCTGAGTGTTCAGGTGGGCTGGGCCGTGGGGGGAGTTGAGGTGGGCTGACTCGGGGTGGGCTGACTCGGGTGTCCCGCGGGCCACCCGCGGGGGGAACATGGCACCCGGCCCCGACCCGAGGTAACGCGGGTGCGGGTGCGGGTGCGACCCGCGGGGCCAAACTGGCACCCGCACCCGCACCCGTCGGGTGTAAAACCCGCGGGCGCCCGCACCCGCGGGCGGGATTGCCATCCCTACTAGGAAATGTCTTGTGTTTTTATCAGTTTATTATTTTCGATTTCCTTCCAGATATAAAGTGTTGGGGACTTATGGCTTCATATCATCAAGGATCGGGTTTTTTTACTTTTGGCCTTTATATCATATCAGTTAATATTGTTGTGTATTGTTTTTGTCAAATTATTGTACTTTCATATTTTACCTTGGATTCTTGCCAGGTAATTGGGTTCCATGATAGGCCAAACTCTAATGTATTTTTTGTATTGTTTTCAGGGAAAAGGTTCAGAAGTCCATGGATGTTTCAACTGGTCCTAGGTGAGTTTAGTTAGTATGTGTAGTCATAATTTGTGTAAGAATTGAACTAATTATTCTTCAAATGTAGATGTTGTACTGTTGATCTTATGGTCCTTTGGAGTTCTATGTTAGTTGTTTATTATCTGCGAGCTTGGACCTCCGGAGTTCTATGTTGATTGTTATCTGCGAGCTTGGTCCTACGGAGTCCTCTTTTGGTTGGTTGTTATCTGCGAACTTGTCCTATGAAGTCCTATATTGGTTGGTTGTTATCTGCGAGCTTGGTCCTACGGAGTACTATATTGTTGGTAATTTGTAAATGTAAGAGTTGTTCTATAAAGCAGCTATCTGTTCTCACGTTTATTTTTCCTTGCTGTCTCCATTTTCTCATGTTTGTTTCAGTTTTGGTTTGTTATCCATCTGATATATGCTTTTCCTTTTCCGGGTTGTTCCGTGATTCTCTGGATTACGACTGGAATAGACTAAATGATTGGGAGTGGCCGGTTGTTGGTGCTATGCCGTGCCCAGTCCCTCGACCCAGGTTTGTACCATGGTTCCAGTTTTAGTGTAATCTATTGAATAAACCTGAACATCTGGTGACTAGAAAACATAACCTGACTGTTTCTTTATTTGTTTTTCAGCTCCAGCGCAGAAAGTACTATGCTGGGGACCACACATTCTTTGCCCATTCTGGGTGAAGGTGAGTCTCTTCTGATGCAGATTCAACTAATATTCAGGAGAACCCACTTTTCTGAGCACATAGAGAAAATGTTTCTTGAAACAAATATTTAACATGTCCCATTGGATTCTCCATCACTGAACATAAACAAAATGTTAACCATGCTGTTGCAGCAAATTGTTTGCATACAGTTTTTTGAATTGTGGGATTCTACTGATGCAGATTCAAGTACTATTTAGGAGAACCCACTTAGCGCATAGAGAATATTTCTTGAAACATACCATCACTGTTGTGACATCTGCGACATACCGTTGCAGCAAATTGTTTGCATACAGTTTTTTGAATTTACAAATAGTAATTTCTCTCTCCATTCTATTTGGATGATATTGCCTTCTTCACTGCGACATACCGTTGCAGCAAATTGTTTGCATACAGTTTTTTGAATTTACAAATAGTAATTTCTCTCTCCATTCTATTTGGATGATATTACCTTCTTCATTTGTTGTAAAATCGTAGTTTAATTATTAACTTTTTCACACAGACAATGAGATAGATCATAGAGATATTATTGATAAGAGGCGTACGAAAAAGAATACTATGAGGGGTGGTCTATTTGGAGATACTGATGGGGTCCTGAAGAACGTATACTAAACGGTAGGCGTTTCTGTCTAAAATACTGCTGTATTTAATTTTGTTTGACTGCTTGAACTGAATGATCTGCTTTATTATGCTAATGCAGATTCTGGAAGGCCCGGCTTCTCCTAGAAGGATTCAGGGTGCCCTTAGGATTGCTCCTCGTGGATTCCGCCCCTAATGCTTAAACCGACCGATTGATATCTGTGAACTTTGGGCTGCATTCGTACTGTGGTGGCTGTGTGAACTGTGTGGTTTGTAAATGATTCCTCTTTAATGATGAGATATTTGATTGAACTCTTAAAAGGGCGGTTGGCGTACATGTCAGTTTTGACCAGATTTCTTTATTTTTCCTGTGTTTCAATGAGCAGGTTGTTTCTTGTACGTTTCTGTGCATTCCAGTGATTGTCCCCGTGCAGATTATCCTTTCCTTGGGTTAAATATAGAATGTTACCGATTGTCAGTATTTCGATTAAAGTAAAATTGGTGAAGCATTGTGATAAAGCTGCAAGATTATGGGTGATTGCGATGCCTTTGTTTGATTGATGACTACATTTATGTGCAGTACACTGATTACTACTATCAAGTGTATGTCGTTGGTCTTCTCCCGCATTGATTCTATTACCCCGTTTCTGTCTTTGAGACCAGGGTTAAGGCTGCCATGTTTTAATCACTACATATTTATGTGATCTTGCAATGATATTACGATCTTTTAGTGTTTTTCGTTTCTTATGCAGGAATTTGAAATGTTCTATCTTTTTGCAGCATGCTAGACTCCTGACCTGACATTTTATCCGCAGAAATGTGATTTGGAGTGACCGATCCTTTCTAAAGCAAATGTGACTGGAGGGACCCCTTTTATGGAATGGTGAGTTTGGCAGCAACGAATGATAGCGGAGGTCGACGGATTACGATAGTCACACCGCCACTGATGTAGCACTTGCTTGTTCTCACTTCCAAAAAAAAAAAAGGCACTCTGTTCGAGAACACCTCTGTTCAGATAACCTGAGCTTTAGCATCCGTACAGAAGGAAACGAAAAGTGAAGTTTGGTGATTTGTCCAAATTTCTCTATTTTTCCAATGATCCCATCTCGTGCTCTCTGAATGGATCCTCTTATTGCAAACAGAAGAGGCGTCGTGCTCCTCTATCCCAGTTCGCCATGGGCGACCTCAAAGAACTCGAATCAGCATGAGGAGAGCGGGAGATGGCGGCCAAGGAGTTGTGGAACCGAATCCTAGAGGCAGCGTGGTTCCATTTGAGCCATCGATTTGGGTCGAATCCGCCGTCGCCGTCTTCAATGTCTTCGGATTCGAGCTGCCGCCCTTTTTTCTCGCCGCCGGCTGCGGGCGCCGGAGCAGATTCGACATCGTGCCACCACCATGTGAGCTATCGGGTGGAGGAGGGATCGGGGGATGGGGCGCGTCTGGGGAGAGAAGAGGGCACACGCCGTAATTTTTTGTGGGACCAGAGAGGAGTGGGGCGAAGCGACCCTGGAGGTGCTCTCGGCTTCACCTCCTTTTCGCGCCCGGCTTCGCCAGTATTTCCCGGAGAAGCCGCCATGGGAGCAGCGCGTTTGGCGGAAAAAATGGTGAAGCCGCCGCGGGAGCCGGAGCAGAGGCGCGACCAAACAGGGCCTAAAGTCTGCGGAGTTGGTTGGTGTAATACCATCGGTCCATTTTCAAACGGAGGACAAACAAAGGCATCCATGGACCGGGTTTCCAGCAGCGCCGGCCGCATCTGCAAATACGCAAAACATTCTGGAGTCCAAAGTTACCTCAGGACTCAGGGAAGCGGTTTTTTTCCCATGCGTGGGACGTCCCACGCCACATGCGTCCGTTCATTTTTCTTGGGATACGAGACTACAGATCAACCAGAGGTGTATTTGGATCGTATTCCTCCTTTTTCCGATTTCCTGCGCAGCTTATTGCACCAGGAACTGTGGGGCCCGCTTTCTATTTCTGTCCAGGTACCACGTGGTTCCTGTGGTCTAATAATTGCCTTCTTCACAGATGTGCTCCCATCTTCGATCTGGACACAAAATAGCACCGCCATTGTTCTCTGCTTTTGAGCTTCATTTGTGTATGTTCTGCTATCCTGCCAGGCGTTCCTCTTCCTGTAATCAGGTGAACTTTTTCCTGCCGTAGAAAAATTGTTTAAACAATAGTGTTTGGAGCTACTTAGATTTTGAGCCACCAATAGTAATACCCAACAGGCAACAATCAACAGTACTACTTCTTGTCCCCGAGTTACATCTTCATTCCAAGCGCTGTTCTTCTCAAAGTTTTTTCAGACCTTGTTTTCTTTGCTCTGTTGCTTCTCTTGGTTTCAAGTTAAGGAGTTATCCTCTCGATTTATAGAGATTTATCGAATGCATCTCCTCCTTTTGTTTGTATTCTCTCCCTCAAACATTCTCCTCCCGAATTTCTGAACATGAGTTCTTCTCTGTTTTTTTTCATAGATGCACTCAAATAAATTGTTGCCTTCTGTTGCCCGGTTCTTGACCTGTTCTTCTTCCTGTTGCTGTTTTTCTCCTCGTCCCATGAATCATACTTCGTTGTTGGTCTTTCTACTACTGGTTGCTCATTTTAGTTTTGTGTTGTTTCCTGGTGTACCTGCATTTCAGTGCTCTCTCTCTCTCTCTCTCTCTCTCTCTCTCTCGCTAACTTGTTTCCTCCATGGGAAAAGTTCAGTATTAATTTTCTATCACATTCTGCCCTTCTTCTCTATCACATACTGCACTTTCCCCAATCCTCCCTGACCTGAGTAAAGGAAACCAAATGCGAGGCGAGTGGCGAGATCTGGACTACATACAACGATTATTCATTTTTTTTTCTTCCACTTGCCGATGCATGAGTTTTGTTTTTTTTCTTTACTTTTTCAGCAGATGGAAATTTATCAATCCTGAATGGGTTAGAGGACCAAAGGACCCGTGCTGTTAGTCTGCGCTAAAGCGTAGATGTCAATCCATCCTGGGTCCTAAGTTTAATTCCTTTCTCTCTAGACAAGGGTCCAAACTTTTTCTTCGGTTCTTTCATCTGACTTCGAGGTTTGTGTCTTGTCGATTCAGATTTCATCAGCAATAGTACCTGTAGTCAATTCTTCAGCAATAGTACCTGCAGTCAATTCTTCTTTGTATGCGTGAATGGCATGTACAATATAGTACCCATTGTCAAGAAAAAAATGGAGTGGGTCTCTTATTATTTATTAATGGTTGCCTTTTCTTAATCTCATGCAGTTTGATTAGCTGCAAAAGTATGTACTTGTGGTTTTGTTGTTCCCTATCAGAAATGTGATTATGTTAAATAGAAGTGTATGCATGGTTGCATTAATAATTTTTCATGCAAACCAATTATATACATGGTTGCGTTCATAGTGAGAACACAGTAATCACATTTCTTGACTTGTTAGTAAAATTAATATATGTGAATGAAATTATCAGTTAGTCGTGACTTTTTTTGGCAACGATAGACAATTATCAGTTAGTAGTGCTTCCACGCCTGATGTGCCATTTCTATAGCATTAATATGTTCACTACAGAAGTGGACAAAGAGTGGTGGAGTGAAATGGTGCAGACCATTGCTGAATAATGCTGACGGGGCAAAACAAACGAGCCAAAAAAATGGTGGAGTGAAAAGTACAGACCATTCATATGTGCGCTACAAAAAGTGGTCTCCAGACCATATACACGTGCAAAACATGGAGCACTTGGATTTTGCACTGTTTGCTGAAAATGTGAGCAAGCAAAAATGACCATAAATTAGAAGTACATATCTAAACATTAATAGAACCCAATAAATGTTGTATAAAGATAAAATAATTTGATATTTGAAAAGTTGATTTGCACAAGAAATAACTATCAATACTCCTACATCATACTAATATGATAGTAAATGCAAAGTAGGTTTGCACAAAACTGAGCGTGGGACACAATGAGGGCCGGGGACAACCTCTTTCACTCTAAAATATGTAGTGAGATTTTCTTTAATAATAATAGCTAGTGATTCACAAAACGTTATTGTATACACAACAATTAATTAATTGCTATTGCACAACAGTTAATAGTTGACAATTAAAATGAACAGTTAATTATTTGCTACTGTGAAAAATGATGCAACTAACCATTGCCCAGTCCGGTTCATAGCAAAAAGTTGTAACGTTCGTCATTTTAGCAGGATGGCAGGGAAGAGAGAGAGAGAAGAGTAGCAAAGGGGAGGGGAGGTGGAAGAAAGAAAGCTCACGGGTGTGGTAGGCAGGCGGGAGGCAGCGCGTGGTGGGCCACGCTCAAACAGTAAAAAGTTGCCTCGAATTGTAGCGGCATCCAAAACAAGAAACTGTATTTATACATACGTCCGTATAGCAATAAAATACAATGCGGTATAAGCCAAAAGGTAGGGAGAAAAGGCACAGATCTCGGGGCCGTCCAAACTGAATCGGAGGCACGCATGTCACATGGGACGTCCCACGCGTGGGTAAAATTACTTTCCGCAGGACTCAGGCGAACAACACTTTGCTGCGTTCTTCTTTTACTAGTGTTTTCAGACAGAAGTCCTAAAGAAAGATTGATTGCCTCGTGATTCTGCTGCGACTTCATACTTTCAGGCGAACACTTGACTGGGTTCAGATTTCAGAGTTGAATCGGGTTCCTGGAAACAGAAAAACGAGTCATAAAAAAATGAAGGACGCAGCTTAACTCCATGCGGATCAACGGTACCACAAGCAGGTCGGATATTCCGTTGCTGTGACCAAGAAAACGTAGTACGCCCGGCCAAAAAAAAAAGGTACCATCTATCCACAGTGCACAGTTGCACACGTGACCCATGCTTGTCATCTAGAAGCGAGTTCGTTTTCAGCGTCGCAGATCTCGATAGCGAGAGAAGAACTGCCCAAAGCTTCACCACTTGCTGCGGATCATGAGCAGCGAGCGAGCGAGCGAGCGATTCAGCTGCAGTACCGCCGCTACATCACGACGCATGTTTAAACTCTGCTCCACATCTCACAGCACGCACCATGTGGACGCATGCAGAGCGACGTTGTTTGAAGATGCTAGTAGTACAGCTCTGCATGTGTAAAATACTGCTGTATTTAATTTTGTTAGAATTTTGTTTGAAATACTGCTTATTACTCGTTTTTCTCTGAACTTGATGACCTGCTTATTATACTAATGCAGATCTGAAAGACCCCGCTTCTGCTAGAAGGATTCACCGATCCCTTAGGAGCCTTACATCTTCTGCTCCAAATGATGTTGCTGCTTAAACCGACATTGTAGATAGCTGTGAACTCTCAGATCCATTCGTATGACAGTACAAACAATAGCTTGGTGTGTCATTTTCTTCTCCGAATGATACTGGGAACTGTTCGGTTTGATATTTGTTTGAACTCTTTTCAGGATTTGTCCAAATTTCTCTAATTTTCCAGTGATATCTGTGCAGATTATACTTATATGTTTTAATGTTTATGTGTCCCCGTGTAGATTAACCTTTCCAATGGTTATGTCTCAAATGTTAGTGTTACTGATTGTCAATTAGTATGCCTATTAGAGTGAAATTGGTAAAGCATTACAATCTTAGAAGGCTCACTGTTGACTTCTATACCAAGTATAAGGAAAGTTCAATGTAAGACGTCATGAAAGTTGCGGTGAATGTAGAGCATGGTTCACTGGTTGAAAGTCGTACGTGCACACGCTGTCAGTTGTATCGTTCAGCAGCAATTCCACGTTCGAACCAAGAGACGTGTTTGGTTAAATGACCAAGAGCGAGATTTGAAAAGAAAACAAATATCAGAGAGGAAGTCCTCGTTAAGTTTGAAAGTGACATTTAATTGTATTTTCGTAAGGCTTAAGGATTACACTCTAATCTTTCCCTCCCCCCTGAATCTTGTCTACATATTATTTTCTTGTTTCTATCTACTGGTCTTCTTGTGCTCGTCCTCTGCACTGGAAACCGCGTTGATTGAGCGCAAGGGTACGGTGTATTCGCACTAACTAGCCAGTTTGTTGATCAACGATTCAAACTGGTCTGCTGCATTCCACGTTTTCACTTCTGTTGTTAGAGCAAGCCCAATCCAAAACAAGTAGTACTTGTCTCCAGTCCCTCTTCAGACAAGACTACAAACTATTCATCCAACCCTTTGTCTGTTCTTGCACTCCAATCTTCATTTTCTATTTAGTGAGCCCACTAGTCATACGGAGCATCTCCTTTTTCTTCACATCGCAGTACATAGCAGCAGCATGCATGGCCTTGGAGCGCGCGTCCAAACGGTCGCAACATGCAGCGCCGAGCACGCTACTCTCTCTCCGCCAGCTCACCTTCAAGTCCTAGCTGTCGGTCGTTACGACAAGCATTGGGCTTGCTCTTAAGATCAAACAGACATGTCAGAAAATTAAGACTGCAATGTTTGATTGCCGGAGAACGCTTTGGCAGGGTGGGGCAGACGAAGGTGGAGGCTAAGAAATAGAAAAATGAGAGGGCGGGTCATGCAAAGAGCTGGTTCTACATGACAATCAAAATTACCAAAATAAAAATAAAAAATAAATTACTCATTGAATTAATAGGAATTACTCCATTGCTTGTATAGTGTTTTATATTTTTTTATAATACAGAATTGCAAACCTTATTGGAATTTGACTAGTAGGTGCGTTGCAACGGAAAGATATAAATTTGAACAAAATATTGAGCGGGCACTACTTTGCATATAAAATTTATTAAGGCTTCGTTTGGATGTCGATATTCAAATGATGGAATTGAATTGGACATGAATACCAAAGCCGAGCTGTATTGGAAATGGCTTACAATGCCAATTCTGTTGTTTGGGTGGTCATGTAATTGGTAGTTGGAATTAGTAGGTAGCAGCTAATTCCAATTCCTGTTTGGATGTACAGATGGTTGAGTTGTGAAATGTTGAAAGATTTGAGCACTATAGAATATGTACAGATGGCACCAGCAGCATAATTGTTGACAAGAAGAGCATGATAGAGCCAATAACATGGCATCAATATTTTCCATGTCTTTTTACAAATGGCAACAAGAGAATCAATCAAAAAGAAAAGGATAAATCAGAAGTTTAGTCTATAACAGGAAGCCCTCCCCTTGAAAAAGAAAGGCATCACACAATCGCATCACAAAGTTACAATGTTGGCCGGTCTGTACATCACACATATCAATTGCAAAAATAAAAACAGGAGAATTATGAGCAACTGCCTTCAGTTGGTCGGCTTTTTTGTGCTACCTTGAAAAAAAAAAAACTGAAATATATCGAACAACTCAGTTTATGCATCACAGAAATTTTCTAGGCATGGGGGAGAGGGAATAGGGAGCGTCAGATCTGGAGGATTCAAGTGAAGGGGATGAGGGAGAAGCCCTCCATGGCCTGCTCGTGGAGGAGCTTGGCCTCATTCATGGCCGACTGAGAAGGGGAAGAGATGGGGCGAGTTGGTCTTGCGGAGAGGGAGGAAGGGAGAGACGCTCGATTCATTGGGGGAGAACAACGGGGAAGGTCCACTCACCTGCGCCGCCATGCTGCCGCCGTCGCCTCATCCCCTTCTCTTCTCTGCTGGCCGGCACAAGAAATGGGAGGAGCAGGGGGACCGTCCGGAGCAGGGAGGGAGGCACTCTTTTCAACGCGGGAAAGGAGCGCGGGGTGATTTCCCCCAATACGGAGCGCGGAGCCTCAGAATTGAGTGAAGCGGTACGCGGGCACCGAGAAAGAATCGATCTCATTTCTGCGAGTGAATTCCATAGACATCCAAACAGCGGCATTGAGGCCAACCAATACCAATTCCGAATTCTGGCCCTCAATTCCAATATCCAAACGCAGTGTAAGACAAATTTGATCTGATGTATTAAATGAAGAAGGATAAACTTTCTATTTTTCCTAAGCTAGGTTGAAAACTCCAGATAGTGCATGCTTCCATATGCTTGTAATTATTTTCCTTGACGTCTTATTTTTAATATATAGTTTTGCTCGCTCGTTTGCTATAGGATCAGACAGAGATGTATCTACACGGTATGCCGGATGGGCCACGACATACCCTGTAAAGTTGGCCCAACCCAGGTTGTAGATTTGGAGCCCTGCGAAGTGCGAACCCTGACTGTGTCAGGCGTCAGCGCCGTCTGAGATCCTGACGTCTCCGGTCTCCCAATCTCCACGCCGCCCTACCAAATTCACCGCGATCCCGAAATTCCCGATAATCTTCTTTGTCGATCTCTATGGCCGCTGGACGGTGGGGCATCTAATGCCTGCTTAGTACGTGCTCGATCTGTAGTTAGTAGGTGTTGACATCGGAATTTGACCGCTTTTCCAGTAAATCCAGGAATAAAGAAAATCATGACAATAAGGGAAAATGAAAGGAAAGGCTGCTTATGCGTGGCAGTTGGTGGCGTTCTCATGTAGACGTGCATGCGAAGGAGTCTGGGTGGACTAGAGTCCACATGCGGGAATGAAAGGAATGGAAG
Source organism: Eragrostis curvula (assembly GCA_007726485.1). Taxonomy (NCBI): domain Eukaryota; kingdom Viridiplantae; phylum Streptophyta; class Magnoliopsida; order Poales; family Poaceae; genus Eragrostis; species Eragrostis curvula. Next base: position 19,783,876 of record RWGY01000031.1, read on the forward strand.
TCTACGTGAAGGATTATGGATGCCAAATCACAGGAGATTTTCATTATATGGTATGATTAGCAATGTGGCCGCATCCATCGGTGATCAACAAGAACATGTGCAGCGCAGGACTCAAAGAAGTTTTATCTACTGATTAGTATCCTGGCCGGAATATTTTATTCAGGACTCCGGTGCATACAAGGCAAGAGATGGCGTGGGCCTACATGCATGGAAGCTACTCACGTATACATCTAGTCGAATAAAGAAATATTTGTTCTATTTATTAGGAAAGAACAAACCGACTTGTTTAGATTATAGCATATCTCTGTACGTAGTCGGTTTTGATGCTTTAGGCCGAAGTCCAGGCGACCCGGCAATTGTAAAGATATCTCTCGATCAATAATACTTCGGCGCATCGCCTCCTTCATGACGGATTATACATCTGATCCTCGCGCGCGGCTCGGGGCTCCGGTTCTAGGCGAGGAGAACATGCGGATTCGTCAGGCAAGTGCATCAGCGTCTGTTATGTCGACTTGTCCGTAATCAGAACTGATATGGCTGCTAGTTATCCGGTAACTCAGATCAATCTAGAAATTGACGTCGTGCGTCTGCTACTTGGAATTGTTAGACCTGGTCCGATTCTTTGCTATGGTTCAGTCGACTTGTCCTGGCTGTAGCCTGGTGGTAGATTACCGATGTCGAGCTCTGTTTGATTTGGTTATTCGAGTCACTGTTAGACGACCTAGATCTAAACAAGTTTATCGTTTGCCGATTGTGTATTACCGTTGACCTGGTTCAGTTTTACGTTTTCCTTCAGTTGACTTGTCCTGGGGAAAGCAATTAGCAAACATGTCGATTTAATTAGATCTATTAGTTTAACAGTTCTACCAGGGTGTTTAGCTGGTAGTTTATCATATTTTTCAAGTGTTGTATCGGCCCAGCATTTTATTTCTATTAACTGTGGCCGATGCGACATCACCATGTTATTTTCGTTGTATCGGCTCGGCATTGTATTTCTATTAACCGGCCGATGCGACGTCGCCTCATATCTTGTTAGTTGCAGGATCAAACTGACTGGCACACCTCGAACCCTAAGGGCATGGTCCTGCACTGGAGTTAAGCAGATCTCCCAGGCCACGTGTATGCGGCGCACGAAGAAATCAGCTTCAGCAGCAGACGGTGAATTTTGCGTCAACACACTTTTGCTAGATTTCCTAATTGTTTGCTACTTGCAGACAAGCTAGTTTCTCAAGCATTTGTCTACATGCATCCACTCAATGGCTTTCTCACTCATAACCAGACTTAGCAACTAGCTCTTAGTTATCTTGATGACAACATAACTGATTCTTTTTCGTTTCTAGCCCAAGCGCATCAAAGGACAAAGGCAGCACACTGCACACCAGGCCCAACTAAGAAAGGAAAAATTCGGTTCATACTATCAATTTTTTGTCTATTTTTTTTTTATCTATACCATTTGTGTCAATGACATATAGAACCCGACCCATAAGTCACTGATTTTTTTTTGTGTGTGATTGACTAACATGATGGTATAAATAAAAACTGCTTCCAAAGTGATGGTATGGGTGTGAATACGCAAACAACGTTGTTAAGAGAATCAAAATAAAAACGCCACCTCTTAACGCAAAGAATCAGATGGGCGCTGCGGAGCGCGCCTGATGAACCTAGTAGGATTCCGAGTCTCTGACGGACGCAAGCACCGACTACGAATAACACAGAACCAAGCCTCTCCGAGTCGACTAAAAAAAAAAACTTTCCGAGTCTTAATGCACAGAGAGAAGATATCAGGAGCGCCGGCCCTAATAAAAAGAGAGTATGCCTCGGCGATCCGATGTCTCCGTCTTTCCACCGATCCTGCGAAGATCTCGAGCAGATGGCAGAGTTTATAAGCGAGGAGGCCGTCGAGGAAGCGGCCGCGATCGACGCTCAAGACTCCGAGGTATCTATTTCTTACGCCCACAGCTCGCCTATTTGGGCAATAGTGGCGTCTGCGGATTTAGGGCTCTGATATGGGACTTGGGAGTTGTTTTTTACAACTGCTTTGATAATCTCTAATTCTCTATAGGAAATAGTGCATATTACTTAATTAGAAGCCATCCTTGTGTCTTTCTTGAGTACTACCCCAGAATATAAACATTTATGTACTTGTCCAGGTGCATAGCTAACAATGCTCATATTCTGGGACAGAAGTAAATATTTGCATTGATTTTGACACATATTCTACTGGTTTCATCAGTTTTTTATTCAACTGCTCTTTCAATAATATAGGTAATCGATCAGGAGGATAGGCTCAGCAAACTTCCCGATGACATTCTAATGTGTATCTTGGATAGACTTGATGTGCTACGTGATGCTGTAAGGACTAGTATCCTTTCAAGGCGGTGGAGGCATGTAGTAGGTTTGCTTACTAAGATCACTTTGAGCGCTGCAGACTTTGTGCCCCCGGAAGAACATTCCAAGTCTGCTTTTGATGTTGTGGTGCAAAGTAATATGGATATGGTCAAGGCCGTAACAAGTATCCTGGCACATAAGAGTCAGCACACCATTGATCTGTTGAGCTTAACATTCTACTTGAGGGATGAATCCATTGATATTGTCCGTTCTGTTGATCACACCATGGAAAACCGGGAGGTTGTGACAGCATCGTTTGCAATCTTCCCAGAGATGCGAGATATGGAGTGCACAGATCATGATATGGTCGTTTATGGAAGACGCTTCGTGTCATTTTTTTATAATTATCCACGTGTATTTGGTGGTCTAAAATCCCTTCGTGTGGAAGGTTTGAGGCTTGGTAAATCTGATATTGCAAATATTCTTAGTACGTCTATGAAGCTGGAATACCTCTGCCTTGACAACTGTGACTGCGGGATTCGGTCCTTGTTGCAGATAGAACACCCACGGCTTATGGAGTTGAAGATTATTGGCTGTGCCTTCGAAAAGGTCGAACTCAATCGGCTTCCAAAGCTTCAGCGATTGACTTGCGAGGCATGGATGGCTTCACAAAATCAATATCCGCTGTCCTTTGGTTATGTTCCTCAACTGTGGGAGCTATGTTTGATAAATCCAGGTTCAACTCTGCACAAAACTTTGAAGCTGAGTGACTTCCTGGGTAATGCTATCATCCGTCAGCTCGATTTGGATTTCCAATGTGACAGGGTGAGTGATAAGATGGACTCAAAACCAAATTACGTCCCCGAAAAATAAATAAAGGATGACAGGACGTACTAATATTTGTTGTTTGTTTGATAAGCTTCCCTTTTTGGGAACAAGGATGATTTGACGGTTTTTATTATCTGTTGCAGATTTGGATCCAACCAGAAGCTCCAAGGCAACTCAGCCTGTTGTTTCAAAATCTACAGACAGTTATCCTTCGTAACATCTATGATGAATGTGACCTCAACTGGACAATGTTTTTCCTAGAAGCTGCTCCTCTGTTGAAGAAAATTTCAATACGGGTACGTTTTTTTCACAAGGACAGGCCTAGTGCAGTGGTTAAGTCACCCCAATTGTGCCGAGAGGTCCTGGGTTTGACGCAGCGCTCCGAGCATTGCATATTGCTGCAGGGGTACGGTTTGCCTCATATTATCCTTCCCCAGACCTCACCTTTTGTGGGAGCTCCCGGTGGGTCTGTCCTATGTTTTTTCAATAAGAATGTGAAAATATATAAAACGGGCTGATTTGTTTTGTAGAAAGAATTTTGTGTTCTCTTCTTTCTTCAACGTGTTGTTATTTTTCAGGGTTCAACCCTCATTTTCATGCTCACTGATCAGCAATGCATCCTATTTTCAGGCATGGGACCATGTTTGTTACCTCTATGAAGAGGACGAGATGAAGGAGTACGATCAGCTATGGCAACAAATATTGCAAAAGGAACAACCTACAAAGTGGGAAACACCTGATGGTTTTAAGCATTATAACTTGAGTGCACTTGTCATTAAGGGCTTCCAAGCTGAAGAGAGGTTCACGAGATATATAAGACACGTCATGAAAGCAGCAGTCAGTTTAGAACGCATCGCACTGTATGATAATAGTTCCTGTCCATGGTGCCACTTTTCTCCTACAAAAAGATACCCACGGACCGAGGAGGAGAGACACACGCTAATTAAACAAATTTCGGAGTGGCGATCGTCTCCTATTGACGTTAAGATAGGCATATATATGATTTAATTGATGTATTGTTTCCTTGTTACATGGCATCGGATCAAATTTATACGAGGGATATAATTTAGCTACCTCGTTGTTTGAGGTGTAAATAATTATTTGAACCTTTGAGTTACAAGGAATGGAAACCCTCGTTTTCGTTTGCTTTTATCGTTTATTTTTTTTTAATTGTTTTGTATCTGGGACTAGTAATGTTCAATACGGGTGTTGAAAATTTTACTAGAAAAAAGAGGCGCGTAACACATTGCTAGAACAATACTCCTAACCTTGGGAGGAGCTTATGAAATACTTGCGCAGAACAAGGTAAAACTTCATCAATTCCTTGTCAACGCGGGCTACGGGTAACACAGTTCTTGCTCGGTGCCACACCTGGCTGGCCCATAGCAAAGCCAGGAAAAGCGACTTGAGCTTTTAAAGTTTGATGCGTTTGATCTTGTTTGCTTCGTCTCCTGGGCTTGGGCTCGGCGTGGCAGTCGTAGCAGGTAGAGTGGAAATCTTCCGCCTCCCCCCCCCCCCCATGATCACATTGGCCGTCGTCTTGATCAGTTCCCAAGCGCTCCGCACGTGCCTCTCCTCCTGCAACGAGGACCCCACCGCAAACCGCAGCGCGAACTTACCGCCGACCACCGTGTGCGTCAGGTACGGCTTCCCGGACGGGAAATGTCCTGGTAGCACTAGCGGGACGTCCCACCCTCCATCGGACGGTGGCCGGGGGCTTTTAGATTCGAACGGACGTCCCACCCTCCATCGGACGGTGGCCGGGGGCTTTTAGATTCGAACGGACGTCCCACCCTCCATCGGACGGTGGCCGGGGGCTTTTAGATTCGAACGAAGCCGTGCCCCACTTTTCTCACACGTGCGGTTAATGTTGTTGATACATGGTTAATCCTCTTATGTGTTCAGGTTTCCGCGGACCGGAACGCGTGTGCCGCCTGACTTGGACCCAGCCCCTCTGAGATAGAGTTCTTTATTCATACTTTTTTGTTTGGTAGTCTATCTGGTTCAGGTGCCGTGCGGTCTAATATGAAACGGGCTCCCAGTGCGATATGGCCCACCCGTTCTCTTTCCCCTGGCCGTTTCTGAAGCCGCATCCTCTCGGATAGGGCTGTCAACAAAGTTCGAAGCTCGCGAACTGCTTGAATTCGGCTCGCTAAAAACTCGACTCGAACTCGATTCGATTCCAAAACGAGCCAAGCTCGAGCCTACCACCAAGCTCGCGAGCTCCACCGAGCGAGCTCGAACTATTCGACGAGCTTTTGATTTTGTGCATGCAGGCCCTCTGCTCAAATTTTCAGGAAGCTGCAGCAGATCAACCCATGTGACAAAGCGGGTCCAGAGCACACGTTCTGCAAACGTCCAAACCCTGCAGCGTGGAGCTTCAACGCCCACTTCAATCGATGGGTCCCGCACTAAATAAAATACTGCACGCTTTCGTTCAACCCGTCGCCCGCAACCTTCTTCCTCTCTATCTTGCGTCTCTCAGTTCGGACCTTCTTCCTCTGTATCTTGCTCAAATGGTTGCTGCACCAGAAGGAGACGGAGCTCGAGGAGCTGGCGCTCGCCGGAATAGAGTCTCACCACACCTAAGCTGCCACTGACCCATGGGCGTGTGCCTCCGCAGCGCACCCCGAGTGCCGCCTCAGATGAGAGCAGCCATGGAATGCTCTACGAGCTCAAACGAGCCGAGCTCGAACTTGACCGAACTTCGACCGAGCCGAATTCGAGCCTGCCAGCAAGCTCGAAGGTTAAACGCGGCTCGCTCGAGCTCGGCTCGAGACCAAAACGAGCTCGAGCTTTAGGTACCTCGGCTCGCTCGAGTTCGGCTCGTTGACAGCCCTACTCTCGGAGAGTCTCGGTCACCGCAGCTGCATTCGATGTTACGTTAGCTGTGATAACTCGCACCCGTGTTCGGTTCTTTCTGTTGCAGTGTCTGGGCCCACTGTGGTCGGTGACCCGGGGAGCGGTGCCGTTCCGGAGTGGCATGCTGGCGCTCCAGTTTTCGACCGTCCCCTCCACACCGCGCGCTCCGGGGACCGACTTGTTGAGGGTGTTCGTGGCAGCAATGGCGCCGTCCGTTGCGACGATGGAACTCCCAAGTATAATCTCTCGTTCAAGGCGTGAGTCACACCGCATAGCTGCGCTCTATTCATGCGCCTTGACGAAATGGAACTGCACTTTGAATGGATGTGTGCCTTTTTGTTGCAGGAAATGCATCGCGTCCGGAGTAGCTTCCTGTTCCTTTTTCTCTGGAGAACAGTTTGTTCAGAGCCTGCTCGTTGATGGAGAGCTGGACAGATCACCTTTCTCAATGGACATGAACGCCGACAGGCTCGCTAGGTACTGTCTCCCAACTTGTTTACGATCTGTTTAGGAGCGACATATTCTGTGATTTATGCCTGCATTATTGTTTGTTGACAAGACCAACTGGTTCTTCACAAGGTTGTCCGTTTTTTGGTTGCAGGGTGTGGGTCCGGTGCGGTCACCCCGTATGTGTGGAAATACGTGGTGTGGACATTCGAAATCAGCTTGTTTATCGTGAGCCCATTTCCGTGGATGTGATGGCTGCCGTGATGGCAGTGTAGAAGGAAATGGATGACGTGCTGTACAACAGAACCCCTGCGTACCGTTGGTGGTTATTCATCCTGCATGGGCGGTTAGTATGATGTTACGCTAAACCTAGTGGTAATGCATCTTGTTTTCGCAGCATCTTTGCTGAAGGCGATCTTTCTTGTTCAGGTCGATTGCCAGCGACATCAGAACAGAGCGTTACTGAAGTCATGGGAATCATTCTTCTCGCCGCCGTACTTGAGCTATAACCCAGCAAAGTGTGACATGGTAAGCGCATCCCACTCTGCTTCAGTCATGATCGGTGTGTCCATTCTTTTTGGCGCACAACAGAGCTGCTGACAATGTACTTTTGCAGGCATTTTGCCCGATCAAGGTGATGGGCTCTTGGGTGATGTATGCTTTTGATCTGAAGAATGGACACGTTATTGTACTGCACCCCTTGCAACCTAAAAACTATAGGCGTCACCCGAGTGTCCAGGTCAACAATACTGCTATTAAGCTACTCGATAACTCGAAGGGCTGCTCTATTGCTTCTCCTCTTTCTGCGAAATGGAATTTAAGGTCGCGGCCTTCTGGCCTATTTATCCGTACCTGTGGGAGGGTTCGCCTGCTGCTTGGTTAGTTGGTTTTGTTTTTTTTTTTTTTTTTTTTTTGTGCGTATGGTAGGCTGAGTTTTGGTAATTGCACATGGTGGCGTCCTGAGTTTTTCTTTTGTCGAATGCAGTTATCAACACGGTGTTTACGCGGCCATTTTCGCGGCTGATTTTGATGGATCTAAACTGGTGTCTACGTTGAACGAGGTGATTACTGAGAGTCCTGATTGAGCTGTGCTTAACTGCGTAGTAATCACATTTTGTTTACGGATTTGCAGCGGTGCAGACTAGGCTCCCACGGCTGATTATGCATTGCACGTCCTTTTTTTTGCAGAAGCTGAAATCCGGAAGGTCCGCCTTTGGTGCCAGCTTGTTGAGCGCGCCGGCAACCCCCCGTGTCATGGGAGGATAGACTAGGTAATCTCCGGCGCGCTCGATTAACAGCGAACGGTGGCAGGCTATGTGCTCGACTAGTGAAAGGATTTGTAGCCGCTAAATCAGCCCGAAACCGTGTTCACCGCCCCCATTTTTCTGATTCGTAAGCTACTGACACACCCCACGTATATTCAACAAGGATAGGAGTGAGCGGTCGTGGTATGTACATTGGGTCGCCGTGGCCGGCCATCTTCGTCTTCTCCGGCGGGCGTCAAGGCCCTACGTGGTGTTGGCGCCGTTCTTAGTTTTCAGCAGCATTTGGCGACCACCGCTAATGAGCTCCTGACGGTAGCTTCCCTCGGAAGACACGGCCATGCCCGGCCTCGGTTGCACAAGACGACGTCGTCCCCTTCCTCTCGATGTCAGGCACCAGCTTTTTGACAGAAACCCGGGATGAGAATAGTGGGAGCGCGCTCGACTACCCCTGACACGTCGGATGCGGATTAAGAGAAATTAGTCGCCGCTCCCCGATCACGCGACCCACCCTGTTCCGTATCTCGATGCAGACGCAGCATTCCTGGACGTCGGATAAAGTGGTGGGACGTCCCACCGATGTCACCACATCCGCGTTGCTTCCCGGACCTGTTGAGCCGCTCCATCAGCTCACGGTTTTCTCCCTGCATGCATCCTCGTTGTTGACGCGGGGCTTGATCCTGAAGCAGACGAGCGCGAAGTTCGTCGGCGCCACGACCTTGAACCGGCCGTCAGCACGCACAGAGTCCTCGAACACCCTGGCCATGGCGATGTCGCTGCGGATGTGCTCCCGGAGCTTGGTGGCGCCGTAGGTGCGCATGACCATCCAGAGCTTGAGCCCGCGAAAGCGGCGCCCCCGCCCACCTGCATGTCCTTGAGGTCCGTGACGGCGCCGGCGTCGCTCTCGTCGTTGCGCAGGCACTCCATCGTCTGCTCGGCGTCGCGCACCCAGAGGGTCCAGCCAGATGAGCAGCCACTTGTGCGGGCTGACGCTGACGGAGTCCGTGCGCTCCACGCCGTCCAGATGGTGCCGGAGCTCCGGGCAGATGCACGCGCTGCCGGCGTATGCGGCGTCGACGTGCACCCACGCGCCGAACAGGGCCGCGGCGTCGGCCACGGCGCCCACCGGGTCGACGGCGTTCGACGACGTGGTGCCCACCGTCGCGCAGACGTCGGTCGGCACGAGGCCGGCCTCCGCGTCGGCCTGCATGTTCTCGAGCAGCCTCGCCGGGTCGAGCCCGTAGTCCGTGTCGGCTCCGGTGGGGATGGAGCGCATGTTGGCGGGGTCGAAGCCGGCGAGGGGTGAATACAGGGCGATCAATTGCCGCCTATCGCAGAAAGGACACGAATTGTACAAGACTCCTTCGGCAGCTCGCGCGGGCTATATCATCTTCTCTTTTACGGCACTTCTGCTCCTATAAGCACGCGATCTTTTACCAAAGAAAAAAGATAGTATGGCACCATAGTGCTCTAAGAGATGCAATCATGCACATCACAAGGTTTTTGCCAAGCACCAAGAAGGAGCAAGGAAAGATGTGGAGCGTGCTTTTGGGGTGTTGCAGTCTCGATTTACCATTGTCCGTCGGCCTGCATGACTATGGAAGCGCAAGAGTGTTGGGAGGATCATGTTAGCCTGTGTGATTCTTCACACAGTAGGAACAGCGTGTCGTACCCTTTCCTCTTTCAGCGTGTTCGTCTCGCTGCTTTGCAGCAGCTACAGTGTTCGCAGTTATTTCTTCTGCAGCAGTTATAGTGTTTCTGCAGCTGCTACAGTGTTCGTAGTTATTTCTTCTGCAGCGAAACGAACAGGCGAAATATGATTGTGGAAGATGAGAAAGAGGATGCGACCATTCATATTGACTTGAATACTACTCCAGGGGCTTCATTTGCTCTGCCTCCTGAAGTGAATGTTGGTGGCAATTTGTGCTTCTCTGATGTGCTGCGCAGAAAAGCTGCTATCCATTCTCGTCCGCAGCATACCCAATTGAAGAATGATTTGATCGAGCACATATGGCATAAGTTTGGAAATACTCCCCATAATTAATCATGGTAGAATATGAAAGAATAAGTCCTTGAGTGTAGTACCTCTATTTTTATCTATTTGCATTTAGGCCCTTATGTTGAACTCTATATATATGTAACCTATGGACCCTTGTTGGGCTGAGACAATGGAAATCTTCCCTTTTGGGCCAACAATTGGTATTCAGAGCTAGGGTTTCAGTCTCCACTATTCACGAAATTGCCATCGCATCTCTCTTCCCCAATCCCCGCACGCGGCTGGAAGGGCGGCGGCGCGTCGATCTTCTTCCCCGGCGTCGATCCGCGCGCGCGCGTCCCTGCTCGGCAGCGCAGCTCCTCAACCCCACCTCGATCCGAACCGGAGCAGTGCTGCAGCTCGCGCGCGCGATGCACGACGCGCGGCGGCTCTCCCTCTCCCTTTTCGATTTGGGGGCGGCGGCGGCGCGCAGGAGGCGACGACGGCGCGGCGGCCTCGATCCGGAGCAGGGGGCGGCTCGGCGCGGCTCGGGCACGACGCGCGGACGACGCGGTCCGGCAGCGCGACCCGCTCGCGGTTCCCGTCAGGAGGCGGCGCGGCGGCTCAATCCCCGACCCGGAAGCAGAGGCGGCTGCGGCTAGGTCCGGCGCGGCGCTCCCTCACCTCGTCCCGCTCCCTCTCGCGTGAAGCAGAGGTGGTAGCGGCCCGAGTCCGACCCCTGCTGCTCGTGGACCTGCGGCAGCGGCTCGTCACCTTCCTCCCTCCTCTGCTCCATGGCGGACCCGGCGGCGGCCCAGGCGCGCGCCGCACGAACTCCATCCCGCGCCTCGCGCGCGAGCAGCCACGGCTCGGCAACATCGAGCGCGAGGTGCCGTGCAGCACAGGCGGCGGAGGAAGCGTCGGCGGCTGCGGCGTAGGCCGAGCGCGATGCAGCGGAGGCACGCCGGGCCAGTGCGGCTCGCAGGGAGGCGGAGGACCGTGAGGAGGCGGCGGCGCGTGCTGCGCGCTTGGCGACGGCGCAGGCGACGGCTGCCCGCGCTGCGGAAGCGGAGCGGCAGGCTGCGGCGGCGGCTCAAGCTGCGGCGGCCGCGGCTGCTGTGCAGCGGCAAGTTGCGGAGGAGGCCCGAGAGGCCCTCGCTGCTTTGGAGCAGCGGGAGAACCGACGAGCGGGACGGGAGGAAGACCGGGACACGAAGGTGGAGCGGTGGGTCCACGATGGGCGACGGAGCGCCCACGACTCTGGTTCCGACCACGACGACCGGACCGGTGGCACACGTACACCTCCACGGCGTCGACGTGTCTCTCCTTCCCCGGAGCGGCACCGTGAGCGCCATGAGCGCCGTGAGCGCCATGAGCGCCGAGCTTCCCCTCACCATGGTCGGCGAGGCTCCCCGGTCGTCATTCGGGAGGCCGGCGGGAGCACGCAGTGGCCGATGCTCACCAAGACCAACTACACCGAGTGGAGTGCGGTCATGAAGGTGAAGCTGCAGGCGCGGCACATGTGGGAGGCCGTGCGGTACGGCGACGTCGACGACCACGAGGACCGGCGAGCGCTGGAGGCGCTGCTCGCTGCGGTTCCGATGGAGATGGCGGCGAGCCTGGCGGAGAAGGACACCGCTAAGGATGCGTGGGACGCCATCGCTGCAGCACGGGTCGGCAGCGACCGTGCTCGCAAGTCCACCTTGCAGAAGCTTCGCAAGGAGTGGGACCGTCTGGTTTTCAAGCCAGGCGAGGACATCGACGACTTCTCCCTCCGCCTCTCCGGCCTGATGCAGCAGATGGCGCGGTATGGCGGCGAGGACATCGACGAGGAGAAAGCTGTCGAGAAGTTTCTCCGAGTCGTCCCCAAGAAGTACACGCAGATGGCCATCTCCATCGAGACGTTGCTGGACCTCTCCGAGTTGACGATCGAGGAGGTGACGGGGCGGCTCAAGGCCGTCGACAACCGCGAGGACCACCCTCCCGTCGAGTCGGCGACTCCGGGAGGCAAGCTCCTTCTCACCGAGGAGCAGTGGCGTGCTCGGCAGGGTGAGCGGAAGAAGGGGGAGTCCTCAGGATCGTCCTCCAGTCGCGCACGCCGCCCACGCAAGAAGAAGGACAAGGCGCCTCCCCCTCGCGGTGGCGCTGAGGGCGGTGGCGATGGCGAGCGCAAGGCGACCCGGGATGACACGTGCCACAACTGTGGCAGGTCGGGCCATTGGGCCAAGGACTGCAGGCAGCCGAAGCGCGGCGGTCAGGCTCACGTCGCGCAGGCTCAGGTCGACAACGAGCCGGCGCTGTTCCTGATGCACGGGGGTGTCGAGCTTCACTCCACTCCCGGCCCGGCTGCTGCGCTCCTCCACCTCGACGAGTCTCGCGCTCACGCCTTCCTCAGGAAGGGTTCGAGCGATGAGAAGATCGACGGATCGTACCTCGACACCGGCGCCACCCACCACATGACCGGTCGACGCGAATTCTTCTCCGACCTGGACACCACCGTGCGAGGCTCCGTCAAGTTTGGGGACGCCTCCGCTGTGGAGATCGAGGGCGCCGGCTCCGTCATCTTCGTCGCCAAGACTGGCGAGCACCGGCTGCTCACTGGTGTCTACTACATCCCCGCGCTGAGGAACTCCATCATCAGCTTGGGACAGCTGGATGAGAATGGCTCGCGCGTGGAGATCGAGGACGGCCTCCTGCGTATCTGGGACGTTCGTGGCCGCCTTCTCGCGAAGGTGAACAGGGGGAGCAACCGCCTCTACGTCCTCCACGTCGACGTGGCGCAGCCACTCTGTCTTGCAGCCCGGCGTGACGACGACGCATGGCGGTGGCACGAGCGCTTTGGGCACCTCAACTTTGAGGCCCTGAAGCAGCTCGGGGCCAAGGAGATGGTGCGGGACTTGCCGCGCATCGACCACGTCGAGCAGCTCTGCGACACCTGCGTGCTGACGAAGCAGCGGCGACTTCCCTTCCCTCGCCAGTCGAGCTTTCGAGCCAAGGAGAGGCTTGAGCTCGTGCACGGCGACCTCTGCGGGCCGGTGACGCCTGCCACTCCAGGAGGGAGGCGCTACTTCCTCCTCCTCGTCGACGACGTCTCCCGCTACATGTGGGCGGTCCTCCTCCACACCAAGGGAGATGCAGCGGACGCCATCAAGCATCTTCAAGCTGCTGCGGAGAAGGAGTGTGGCCGCAAGCTGCGGGTGCTGCGCACGGACAACGGCGGCGAGTTCACGGCGACCGAGTTCGCGGAGTACTGCGCCGACGAGGGGATCCAGCGGCACTTCTCCGCGCCGTACACCCCGCAGCAGAACGGCGTCGTCGAGCGCCGCAACCAGACGGTGGTGGCCATGGCGCGTGCCCTCCTCAAGCAGAGGGGCATGCCGGCGATCTACTGGGGAGAGGCGGTGATGACAGCAGTTCACCTCCTCAACCGCTCGCCCACCAAGGCACTCGATGGCAAGACGCCATATGAGGCTTGGCATGGGCGGAAGCCAGCGCTCGGCTACTTCCGCGTCTTCGGCTGCCTGGCGTTCGTCAAGGAGCTCAGCCACGTCAGCAAGCTCGACGACCGGAGTACGCCTGGGATCTTCATCGGCTATGCAGACGGTGTGAAGGGCTACCGCATCCTTGACCCTGAGACACAGCGCGTGCGGGTGGCACGTGATGTTGTGTTCGATGAAGGGCGAGGTTGGGCGTGGGGCAAGGCGGTGAACGACGACACGGCCTCGACCACCAGCGACTTCACCGTCGAGTACGTCTACTTCGAGAGGAACGGGGGAGTGGGCAGCTCTCCCTCACCGAGCGTGCCTCCCTCGTCTCCGGGCTCACCACCACCTCCACCGAGTCCTCCTGCACCGACTCCTCCGGCTTCGCCCCGTACCCCTACACCGGCACCCACGCCTCCAGGCTCGGCGCCGGCAGCTTCGGTCCACAGCGAGCCGAACCCGGTGGAGTTTGCCACGCCGCTCTCCAACGACGAGGACCGCATCGACGCGTTCCACGACGACGAGCCGCTGCGGTATCGTACCGTGGAGAACATCCTCGGCGAGCAGCCAGCACCTGGACTGGTGCAGCATGGTGCGGATGAGCAGCTGCACCTGGCGCACGGCGACAGCGAGCCCCGCTCCTTCGCTGAGGCGGAAAGGGATGCGGCCTGGCGGGCCGCGATGAAGGTGGAGATGGACTCCGTCGAGCAGAACCGCACCTGGGAGCTGGCGGATCTTCCCGCTGGCCACCGTGCTATCTCCTTGAAGTGGGTCTTCAAGTTGAAGAAGGATGAGGCCGGGGCGGTGATCAAGCACAAGGCGCGCTTGGTGGCGCTCGGGTTTGTCCAGCAGGAGGGGATCGACTACGACAACGCTTTCGCTCCTGTCGCACGGATGGAGTCCGTGCGTCTCCTCCTCGCGCAGGCAGCCCAGGAGGGATGGCGCGTCCACCACATGGACGTCAAGTCGGCCTTCCTCAACGGTGACTTGAAGGAGGAGGTCTACGTGCACCAGCCGCCGGGATTCGTCATCCCCGGCCAGGAGCACAAGGTTCCGCGGCTGCGCAAGGCCCTCTATGGCCTGCGACAAGCGCCGCGGGCATGGAACACCAAGCTGGACGCCACCCTTAGGACGATGGGCTTCGAGCAAAGCCCGCATGAGGCGGCCGTCTACCGGCGGGGCCGAGGAGGCTGTGCCCTGCTGGTGGGCGTCTACGTCGACGACTTGGTCATCACTGGAGCCAAGGAAGCTGACGTGGAGGCGTTCAAGGCTGAGATGAAGACCGCCTTCCAGATGAGTGACCTGGGGCCTCTCTCCTTCTACTTGGGGATCGAGGTGCACCAGGATGACTCCGGCATCACACTTCGACAGACCGCCTACGCCAGGCGCATCGTTGAGCTAGGCGGCCTCACCGGCTGCAACCCCTCTCACACACCCATGGAGGAGCGGCTGAAGCTGAGCCGCAACAGCACCGCTGAGGAGGTCGACGCCACGCAGTACCGGCGCCTTGTGGGGAGCCTTCGCTACCTTGTCCACACGCGGTCGGACTTGGCGTTCACTGTCGGGTATGTCAGTCGGTTCATGCAGCGACCGACACAGGAGCACATGCAGGCTGTCAAGAGGATCATTCGCTATGTGGCGGGCACCCTCGACTACGGCCTGCACTACCCGAGGTGTCCCGGCGCGGCACACTTCATCGGCTACAGCGACAGCGACCACGCCGGCGACATCGACAACAGCAAAAGTACGAGCGGGACGCTCTTCTTCCTCGGCAAGTGCCTTGTCAGCTGGCAGTCGATCAAGCAGCAGGTGGTGGCCCAATCCAGCTGTGAGGCCGAGTACATCGCCGCCAACTCTGCTTCGACCCAAGGACTCTGGCTAGCACGGCTGCTTGGTGATCGCCTTGGTCGAGAAGCCGAAGCAGTGGAGCTTCGGGTGGACAGCAAGTCTGCCCTTGCGTTGGCCAAGAACCCCGTCTTCCACGAGCGCAGCAAGCATATTCGGGTCAAGTACCACTTCATCAGGAGCTGCCTGGAGGAGGGAAGCATCAAGGCCGACTACATCAACACCCAAGATCAGCTCGCTGACATTCTTACCAAGCCACTTGGAAAGGTCAAGTTTCAGGAGCTTCGGTCTAGGATCGGGATGGCACATCTATCACTCAAGTCTTAGGGGGAGAATGAAAGAATAAGTCCTTGAGTGTAGTACCTCTATTTTTATCCATTTGCATTTAGGCCCTTATGTTGAACTCTATATATATGTAACCTATGGACCCTTGTTGGGCTGAGACAATGGAAATCTTCCCTTTTGGGCCAACAGAATACTACTGCATATTTCTGTTCCTTTCTCTTTTTTCTTCTTCTATTACCAGAGCCAGAACATGATATCTTACATATGTTTTATTTCAGGATCTCTTGTCATGGCTTGGTGATTGCTGCTAGTTCTACTTACAGGTATGCTTTCTCTAATATAATTTGTTTTGTTACTTAACTGAACCTTTGGTTTGTAGCTTGCTCTATTCCTACAGTAAAGTACTTGATTTTGTTGAACTTGCATGCTTCTACTGAACTCAACGTATCTTACTGAACATATACTTCTTAACTTGCAGTGTTGCTTGTTCGAGAATAAAAAAAAAGCTTGCACTGTTGCTAGGAAGCAAAAGGGTTGGCTGCTCCATTTACTGAAGATCTATGGCATTGTGCCTTTATCGTCATTTTTAGATGAACAATTAATGGCTTGTATGCCGTATTTGGCTTAATGTTCTTTTCATAAGACTTCTATAATGCTAAGTTGGTGCGAACAGGCCCGTGGCCTGGTGGCAAGGCGCCGGAGTGGCAGCCTGCCGGTCGGGGGTTGGAGCCCCCGATCTCGCACCCGGCCGGGAATTTAGTTCCCGGGTAAAAAAATCCCCTCGCCCTCCCCGGATCAAAGCATATGGTAAAGACTCGCGCCGGAGCTCACAACGGCCAGCTAAGTCCCTGTGTAGGATCGGGGAGGGGGTTCGAGGGTTTTCTCGGCCTGCGTGAGAGGCTCTTCTCCTTAGCAAAATGCCGTTGGGGGCGGTCTTATCCCCGGCAGGTTGAGTTTTTTTTTTTTTTAATGCTAAGTTGGTGTCATGGTACTGTGTACCAGCTATGCGACTGTCATCTATGTTTCAACTTAATCTATCGTTATTTTGTTGTTTGGTGGAGTGCCACAGAGATGTATACCACACCTGATGGTATGCACATGCAAGCATTAAATATTTGTATAATTATTGCAGCCTTTTTCTTAGCCGGTCTAATAGCCGATGCATTATATATGTTGGCTGTTTTGCTGGCTCTATGTGACATGCCACATGCATTTCGCCAGCAGCCGGCTAAATCACTATGCTTGCTCACCTCTCTACTGTAGACGCATGCTACCTTGGTAAGAGCAAGGCTTATGAATTCGCCGGCTGCCGGCGATTTACCACGTACACGTCACTCTGGCTAGCTCGTTTTTTATTCACATCACATGCTGCATTTATTGCTTGCTGGAGATGGCAACCAATTGTGAGCGGAGGGAGGGGCACTGGCGGGCCCAAACTGCGCTTGCGCCCGCTGTGAGCCGGCGTCTCACCACTCGCCTGCTTTCTTCTCTCTCTTGACTTCTCTCTCCTCCATGTAGGATTTAGCCGGCTCCCAGCCCACCATAATACTTGCTCTAAGGGAGGTACCCCAGCACGCGACATGAGGCCCGACTTCCAGAGGCTGCAATTCGGCCTTCCGCGGCTTGTAGATGGACAGAGGTATAGCTAGGTAGCGTCAGGGGAAGTGAACCAGCTGGCATGGGAAAGCCTCCTGCACGACGCCGAGATCTCCTCATCGCCGCACCGTGTCGTGGTGAATTGGCACTTGTGCACATTGGTGTGTAACCGGAGGCGCCAGCAAAGGTGTCGAGGATGGCCCGAACCAGCAGCAGGTCTTGTCTTGTTGGAGCCACGAAAAGCACTAGGTCGTCCGCGAACACGGGGGCTCTGTTATTCGCTGCCGCAGGACTGAGCGGTGACAGAAGTTGCCGTTCATGAGCCTTCGTGAACATGGCGTTGAGGGCTTCCATGGAGAGGACGAACAACATCGGCGAGAGCGGATCGCCCTGTCGGAAGCCTCGAGCATGACAAATGTGCCGCCCCGGCTGCCCATTCAACATGATTTTCGTGCTGGCTGATGAGAGCAGAGTAGATATCCAATTGATCCAGCGTCTTGAGAAACCCATATGCCGTAGCATGTCCATGAGGAAACCCAAATCACTGTATGGAACGCCTCAGCGATGTCCACCTTGAGCAGAAGAACACATGGACGTCGCCGTGCATGGAGAGAATCTTGGCCGTGAGCTGCACGATTCTGAAATTGTCATGAATCTGGCGTCCCTTTATAAAGGCGCTCTGATTTGGCTTCACTAGCTGATGTAAATGCGGTGCAAGTTGATTTGCAAGCCCTTTTGAGAAGAGTTTGCTGAAACCGTGGATCAAACTGATAGGGCGATGGTCTTTTATCTCCTCGGCCTCCCTCTTCTTGCGGAGGAGAATCATGTAGGCGTCATTCAGTAGATAGAAACTACGAGAGTCGAGATATCCCGTTTGATGATCGGCCACGCCGTTTTGAAGAACAACCCTGTGAACCCATCTGGCCCAGGTGCCTTCTCTGAAGGCATGTCATGGACGATGGATCAAATCTCTTCTTCAACAGCAAACTGAATTCTACCCACACTGTACTGATCTTCCACCAAACAAGGCAGCCCTGCCACGAATAGTATCATCGCCCCTCCTGGACCACAGTTGTTACCCTTACGATGCGCCTTCGCAGCCAGATAACTGACAGCTGAGATTGAGAGCTTTTTCATCTCAGGCAAATTTGGATCCATTTCACACCTGAGAAGTGAGATTTAGAGAGTACAGGTAAGGCAAGAGTCAAAGTCTGTACTACTCTTCAATTTCAGCAGTCACACGACAGTAGAGAACAAGATATGTAAGAAAGCTTAAACGCTTTTTACCTGGACAACCCTCTCTGTCTTGGTAAACACAAAGTGGGTTGATCGTGATGGCACCCACCAGTAATCACTGCTACTTCCTCCTTGTTTCTGCTTACAGAGATGACTGCTATATCAGCAGAAATAGATCACGAAACTGGCCATTTAGACGGGTTTAGGTGAACTGATGGTCCCATCTTGATCTTCAGAACTCACTTAAAGTGACCACTGAGAGTCCCTCGCAAAAAAATAAAAAGTGACCACTGAGAGCACGATATCACCATGGTATAACCTGCACAGCCCGAAGATTCACTTGAAATAAATATTTTAGTTGATTGAGTATTTTGCTTTACAAAAGAGAACGAATCAGATGTACAACAACTAAAATATGTCATCAGAATCTAAATGGGCTTCTAAATTTTGAAGCTACAATATACAGCTAGCATTCTCATTTTCTAAAACGATAGCATTATCTTAAGGATAGCAATGCTGAAATCTTTTAATGCAAAATACTGCAAAGCATATAAAATGTAAGTCAAAGAACCAAAAATTCAAAATTTGGTACATTGTTATGAGAAAGATTATATAAGTTTTTCGGTATATATTGCAACTTTTTCAGCTAATAAGACTCCTTAGTCTTTAGAGCCCACATTTAAAGAAACAGAAAAAAGAAGATCATCAGTACAGTAAGTGTATTTAGAAGGTCACCTGACAAAGAGACATAGAAAATATTGAGACAGATATGCAGATGTATTGGTTGATGAGAACCAAAAGAAGAAAAAGGTTCTTGAACTGGAATTGGAAGTATGGGCACCATACAATATAGTCCCGAGCCCACGATACAATACGGTGATCGGAGATTTATTTCAAATGAAGGGTCTTGCATTTAGTATCAAAATAATCCTGTATTTCGGACAATTAACCTAACATTATTATTTTTGGTTGTAGGAATAGTCACCAGCACAGAATATATCAAAAAATCAGGTTCAAGCTGCCATCTTTCAAGAGCAAAATGCTCAGCAGTCCTGCGTATGTCATTAGGAGCTGTAGAAGAAATGTGTCAAAATGAAGATTGTGGGCACAATAACAGTTTGTTGCTGTAAAGTCTATTTTGACATTTCAGGAAATACTTTGAGTGCATCAAGATTTCACTTGTTAGTACCCTCATGAGAATTCTGAACAATTACAATTTGTTTCTGCAAAGTATATTTTAGTATTTCAGTAAATACTTTAAGTGCCCCCAAAGCATAGATCAAAATGTACCAAGTAGGGTAATGCGACTAATGAAGCGTGCACTACAGATTCGTTCATAAATGCATCGTGCGGTAACATTGTAAAATTCAAGAACTTTTGCACATCAAATTGCCAAAGAAAAAACATATATAAGTGTATGTATCAGGAGGAGGAAATCGAGTGTGATACCTGGTTGGCCTGGATAAGCAGTAAGCGTGTTTATTGTGATGGTGCACCCCGATAATCGCTGCTGCAATCCCTTTGATTCAGGTCGCAGATGAGCATTCTCTAGTGTTATCTTAGTGACTGCTAGAGCTTAGATCACAACTCTATACCTACACAGTTAAAAAGAATGCATTTGAGACAAATGTTTTAGTTGAATATGAATTTTGCTTTACGAAAATAAAGCAAATTAGTACATCAACTAAAATCTGTCATGAAAATCTCAGTGTACTTCATAAACATTTTGAAGTAAAATTATATCACGGGCACTCTCATGCTCTAAAGCAATAACTTAATAATAAATATAGCATTACTGAAATCACTATTCGAGTTCATTTCATAAAGGACGAATAGATATTAAGATTTGGAGTTGAAATCCAAATGGCAAAAATTGTGTGGCTGAATTTTCGTTCTTCGCATTGTTTTCAAGCAAGAATCCCAGAATACTTGCCATTGAGAGGTATCAGCATAGACTATTTATTTAGTTCATGAATTATTGTTGCCACTGGAATTCCAAAGTACATTAGTTTTGCCGTAGTTCTTGGAAATTGATATACAGAAAACTTTCGCGCTGAGCTTAGAAATAGTAAATAGGAAGCGCTAACATGCTAATATAGTAGTATATGTCTGATCGCTGATAATGTATCTGAATACAGCCTATGTATACGACATGAACTGGGCAGTTAGTATGCACTTGGTTTTATGTATGTAACCATATAAGTTGTACTAAAAAGATGTATGAACAGTACTTTGAATCATCAAATGGCAATGCAGTAGGACAAGGTTGGGTAAAGCCTCGAAAATTGCATGGCAGACTTCTGCAAACCAGGATCATCCATTATGTTTTTTTTTTGTTAGTACAGATAATTAACCTGCACGGCAATGTTCTTATTTACAGTAACCACTAATGGAGCATTATTGTACTGCATAGACAACCCGTGCTTTTATCTGATTTCCCAATTTCATGTTAAACATTATAATTTTTTCTTTCCCGTCTTAACTCGGACGGTGATTGCTTTGCTTCAAAAGCGTGCGGGCAGCTGAGACAATGGTGAAAATGTTTTTGGTTGTAGTAGAGATAATCTTGTGTCTAAAGAAGAAAGATTGTATATAAAGTATTTTGAAGCAAGTTCGTATCAAGCATTTCATCGAGCACCTGACGAGCAGAAGCCATTAAAGGGTCTGTCGAACAGTGGAAAGAACATGAACGTACAATTCGGCGATGACAGATTGATGCTGGAGTGGTTACCGACATGGCGCTGTCGACGGCTCGCGGCACCGCTGATCTTTGATGCTCCACGCCCAGTGAGAGGCGCAGGCGCAATCGCCCCAGTATGGTGTTCAGCGCTGCGCCCTGTTGTTCTTGAGCCATTGGGGCAACCTCTGTTACCTCTCCATGGCAATTTCTGGGCCAGCACAAGAGGACTCTCGCAACTTAGTATGCGAGCTGACAACACAGCTGCGGCAATCGCATGCATGGCGATGCCGGCGGCCACACATTTCGCGGCGGCGTCGATGCGTCTGCCTGGCACGGCGCGGCGGTGGCCAACGGCACGGCACGACGTGGGGTAGAAGCGGTCGCCTCGCCACGCGCGATGTGCGCCAACACCAGCGACGAGCCGGCGAAAGCGGCCCCTTCGTTTTGGATGGGGAGGGCCCGCCTCGTTCGTGATCGTTTTGGATTGAAGTGTCCCGCGACGAAACGCTCAGAATACAAATCGTTCTCGCCGCAACCGGGCAGGGCCGCCACCTTGCATTCGTGCTGTTCTCTAGTTCACTGTCGCCTTGTTTTTTTTTTTTTTTTTGGAAAAATAATCACTGTCGCCTTGCTGCGTTCAAAAACCAATACAGCGAGATGGCGTGCTGTTTTGGAGCAAAGCGACAGAGCAACCATCGTGTTGTTGAGTTGCCTTTGCTGTCGGGTCACGTTTTCACGGCATTGCCGGAAAAATTTGTGCAACGCCGCCGGTAACCAGGCGTCAGGTGATCAGGGCCAGCGTTCGGCACACGCCGCGCACGCGAGACCCTGAACCGAACCCGACCCGACAGCGTGAGGCATGGCCCGCACCACGCTCGCGGCGAAGTGAAGCTGCCGTGCCGTGCGTCGCGTGGA
This sequence comes from Eragrostis curvula, assembly GCA_007726485.1. Lineage (NCBI taxonomy): Eukaryota > Viridiplantae > Streptophyta > Magnoliopsida > Poales > Poaceae > Eragrostis > Eragrostis curvula. The sequence continues at coordinate 19,805,617 of RWGY01000031.1, forward strand.
ATCGTGCTGCCAGTGCCCCCAAACTGTTCACCACCTTGCCTCGCGCACCGGATCCAATCCACCATGCGTCGCCACATCGCCATCAGCCGCGTCCTCTCGCTGGTTTACCTCCCCGTCGCGGCGGCTGGGCGGATCCAACATGCACATAAAGCCGCTGGTTTCCTGATCGATATCCTTGAGGACAAATATGCTCTCAAGAGGGCCCTGTTCTGTTCTCCTACTCTGCATCTCGCTGCGAGGCGGCATCACCAGATCGTTTCGGCGCCCATCAACAGCGCGGCTGAGATTCGGCCGTATCAATTCGAGTTCTTCAGGAGGCTCCCACGACCAGCTAGCTCCCCTTCCGTTGCTTGCCACGATAACGCCAGCCGTCGGCGACAGAGCACGATCTCCCACCGCAACACATGCAGCGTCCGCCGTCCTTGTCCCTTTCACCTTTGAAATTGAAACGACGTTGAGCCAGCTGCTCCCAGTGCGACAGCTCGCGAGGTCCCGCGCTTGAGCTTCTCGCTTCTCGGTGCATATCCTCTACTCACACGACACGGACGAGAGAGGGAGCTCGAGCGCGTTGTTTTTCATTATTTCCTCGACTCAAATCAACAACGGAGGTGGTACAACGCCGTTGCCACGCGCGCCAACGAGCTCTGACACTCACACGAACGAGAGAGGGAGCTCGAGCACACACGGCAATGGCGAGACAACGCCGCTGCTTTTCTCTGTTTCCTCGACTCTCAATCAACAACGGAGCGGTACATCATGAACGCGCAGCACTCCTGCTCGCCTAACCGACCCACCAAAGCCTGGAACGTAGCACACAAACTTCAACTCGTGCCACAGCTCGCCTGCCTGCACGCGGACTCGACCTGGACACCTAAACGCACACGACGTGCGCGCCACGGACAGGCGTCGTTTATTCCATCACCGTCGCCTTGTTTCATCTGAAATCAACATGTGAGATTTTTTTTTTATGATGATCACTGCAGGATTTCAGGAACGATCGTTGGTTCAGAGCAGCGCATTAGTTCTTACTGCCTTGAGGCTGTATCAGTGAATCTAGAAATATTTCAGTGCATGCTTTGTCTTTTCGACAATAATTCTGCAAATTCTGGGCTCAAGAAACTGTTCGTCCAAACGGTAGCCTGTTGCAGGCGCCATCACTGACGAAGAACAAGGACTGAATATTCAGAACTCAACTGTCGATCGACAGGGATCTTGCATAGGCCAAGACTGGAAAGTCTGCTCCAATTACAAGTGCTTGGTGGACGGGGCACCTCATCTCAATGAAGGAAACGTTCGTCGATGACCATTTCTTCCGAAACGAGTCAAGTGAGGGTCTACCCAAAAATTGAACAGTGGCGTGCTATTATGGAGCACTAGAAAGTAGAAACTAGCATATACGAATTCAGTTGGTATTGTCAGTGCCAAGTAACTGTTGGCCGTCCTGTATCTGTATTGTGCGGTATATGATTAAATGTATCTGACTATTTGATACTGTCATTTGTGACGTACGAAGCCGTGTACGAGCTGAAATGTCGGTAAGATATCTATCGAGCTGGAGTTGATCAATCGGCCTATCCATCACTTATGATACCTTCAGCTCGGCAGTCTTCTGCTGTCGTCGATAATGTTCTTCCTCTGCCCTGGCAATATTTCTGCGTTTTTAGTTCGAATGCCGCCACAGGCAGGCTCGTTATGTCACTTATCAACGCAAGCCAGAGTTAACGTGATGTTGCCCAGCGGCACGCAACGTGCCACGGCGACGGTCATGGATTCGAGCGCGAACAGGTGCGGATCGGCCTCTGCCAAGTGCCAACTGGCTGGAGACGACGCCTTCCAGCAAAATGCGTCATGATCCCATCGACGAGGTCGCGTTCTTGCTCCAGATCGGCGTCGCGTTGCCTTCACCGTGGGCGCCGCCGCCTTCTCTGATCTCCGCAGCCTCATTTGAGAGTCGAGATTGCAGGTTCGGCGCCATGGCTTCGGAATCGCGTCGCCTTCCAATTAGGGCTCTTTCCGTTGTGATTGCAGCAGACAGAGAGGTGGATTGACGGCGGTCGAGCTTGAAGAAGGGCTATGGCAAATTGGCAAGAGCTTACGAAGCGACGGCGAGTATATCGGCCGGCCGGCGGCGGGCGGGAGCGCGGAGCAGTCACGAATTCTACGGCGGGGCAGATATGCAAATTTTAGGGGCTTTTATGTAAAAGTTTGGATCGCGACTAATAGTCACCATCCAAATTAGGGTTCTTTTTAAAACAATACTTGGATCGCGAGTCGCGACTATTAGTAGCGATCCAAGTTAGGGGGCTTTCTGTAAAATAGACACGACCCGTTGCTGCCGGGCTGCGCCGCCAGCCCGCCACCGGCGCTCGCCGCCGACTCCGTTTCCGTGCGTCCCGCGCGACCTTCCGTCAACCGCACGCGCGCAAACTCGTCGCCGGCGGCGTAGGCCCCAGGAGCGGCGCCTCCTCCGGCTCTACAGCCGGCCTAGCTACCGCCTCTGACAGGATCCTCTCTCGCCGGGACACCGCCATGGGGAAGAAGATAGCGAGAAGACGCGGAGGCAAACAGTGCTTCTACACATCTCTCATCGTCATCGCCATGGCATGGTCTCCATTCTATCTTCTGCTGGACTTCCATTGCCACCGCGACGACGACATAGCAGAACAAATCGTAGCTATTCGTCTGATGATGCCTTTCCTTGAATTTGGTCAGGATCGTGCGCGGTCTTCCAGCGCGTTATTCACTGCTCCCAAGCATTCAGTTTGGTTCCACGAGACAAAGACGATGACAGCAAGCATTGGACAGGAGGGAGTATAGCTGTGAGCACAGCGCCTCTGAACATCTGATTCAGAGCAACAGTAATAGAAGAACCTTTGCTATTTCAGTTTTTCTATCTCCACGGTCGGCTCTGCCGTCAATGTCAAGTTATTACGATAATTTTGGAGCATCCAGAAGCAGAACTGAAAGCCAATAACATTTCATTGCTGTGGAGCTGCTGGTTTCTTCAGTCTCTAAATCCATGGTTTCAGATTGTTCAGTCCAGGTCATAGCACAGTTCATCTGTGATGCCTTTTCGTCTTCCAGTACTTATCTTTGTCTTGTTTTTCATGCAGTAGGTTAGGCATTGCACTCTGTTTGTTCAAGGAATAGCAGCATGTGCCTGTTCATCGATGGAAGCTGTGATGGCTTGCTGGCTGGGAGTAGTGTTTTTGCTAGAAGGTATCAGCTTCGTTTGGTCATTACTCTGCTTCATGCGCATGTTTAATTGTTGGTGGTGCGGTCCCTGTACAGCAGTGGCGGAGCCAGGTAAACATGGTAGAGGGGGCCGCTACAGTAGCGAAGGCAGTTACGGAGCTAAGAACAAACATCTAAGCCCCGGCTAGCTAGCTTTTATCCTGCCTTGACCATCCGAACACTAATCTGACAGCTTCCTTCTCATAAAAAGTCATCGTACTGCAGCTTTTCTCAGCCAATTAGACAAACTATTTGACAGTTTAGCTGCAATCTTCAGAAAAATTACCAAGCCAAGGGGGGGCCGGAGCCCCTTCTGGCCTTAACGTGGCTCCGCCACTGCTGTACAGTGCGGTGTAATTAAAATGTACCAATGAATTATGAAAGCGTGTACAAGCTGAAATGTTCGGCGAGTAATCTGTGGAGCTGTAGAGCTGCAGTTGATCTGTCAGTCTGTCGCTAGTTGTTACTCCTACCTCAGCGACACAGCCGAGGTGCCTGAAAACACCGTGTTGCTGAATTGCGTTTGCTGTCGGGTGGTTCAGTCCTCATCACGTTCGTGCCCGGTTCACGGCATCTGTTGCCTTGCCTCGCGAGTCCATCATCAACGTCTCACATGCCAACGTGACAGCGCCCATCAAAACATTTGTGCAACGTCGCCTGCACCAAGCCAGTGACGTGATGAGGTGACAGCGTTTGGGCACACGCCGCCAAGCTAGCACCTGAACCGAACGCACCCGATGGTTCACCGCGAAGTGAAGCTGTGGTGCGCCGCGCGGGGCAGTCACGGGGATCGGCGAGCGGGCGAGTTGGGTGGCCACAGTGCCACACGAGTAATGCTCCGCTGCCCGCAAGCTCAGCCATGGGCGGAGTTTCTTGCCTTCCTGTGCCGCAGCAGCAGTCCAGCAGACGAGGAACAGCAGTGTCTCCCTTTGTAATATTCCACGCCGATCTCTACCGTTCACCCCCAGGGCGCGCTGTCTCTCCGCGGCACCGCCGCGTCCCGGCTTGATCGCCCTTCAAACGCCACACCGGTCACCGGTGTTGCTTGCGATCAGCTGGCCGGGACCCTCCGGGAGGACGCTTGAGGATCTGATCGATGTGTCATGGCGTCGTCGAAGGTGGACACCGAGACCGCGTCAAGGACCGGTCACGAACAGAGCGACAGGCCGGTTGAGCATGACTGAACTGCTGGCTTGATGCCTGTAATGGGCGGGTGGGTGGGAGGCAACAAGCCGTCTCACCGGATTTTTTGGCTGTAATGACTGAACGGTTTTTCTAATAAAAACCGGGGGGAGACCCTCTTCTCGAACTGCTGGCTTGATGCTTGTGCGCGTACATGCCTTCTTCTCCTCGGTGTTTGTTGCTGACCGCGTCTGTACGTCTGCTGTGCCATGACTGGCGCGGGGTGGAGTCCATCGACGCGCCGCCGCCTGCCTCCATCGATCGCGTCAGTTCACGCAACGCCGCCGCCTGTATCCGCGCGTCGCGGCGTCAACCTGCGCACCGCCGTGCGGCGTGCGCCACACACCGTCTTGTGTCGAGATCGAGATTCTGCCGCCGGTGAGACATATTAGTACCTGACCTGTGGGACTCAGCCAGTAAGTACATCACGAGCAGGAACAAGTTGCCAGTTGCCGAGGCACATGCATCAACCTGCCCAGCATGTCGTTTGTAAGATAAAGTTTCTCTCCGAACAAAAACTCTGAGTGAAAGCACGCGCGTCTAACAAGCACATCTCACAGAACCTTGCTGGATTTTCAACTGCAAACCGGCCATCGGCTGGGACGGAAGAAACAGAGGAGCCTTTCCCTTGGTCGCCTGGGAAGACCCGAGGAATGTTTATGGCAGGTACGTACTGCTCGCGATCCCAGGCGTCCCTGCATGCACGAGCACGACGACCAGACGCGATCTGAAGCAACGACGCCGCACGCAAGAATTGCTGGGTTCCATGAGGTTGCACGGGGATCACAAATATGCCACGACGACGTCGACGTCGCGGCCGTCCCGGAACACTTATTCGCTGTCCGTCAAGGCTCTTCTCAAGGGCCGCAGCGATGGTGGATGGATTGGTGGGTCACTGGCCAGCGACTGAGGCCTGGAGGCTGGAGCACACCGATCAGAAGCTCACGGCGGTGCCGGTGCGACTGAGGCCGCTCAGCCGCCTCTGCGACGTGGACGCCTCCGGTCCAAGCGGCCGCAGCTATCTGCGATTACAGCCCTGGAAGGAGTCGACTCGCGTCAGTAGTGCCAGTGTGCCCTCGAAGGCAGTCGCCTCAACGGACAATGGTGCGCGGACCCAGCGTCGAAAGGCGCAGCACCAATGCCATTTGATCTTTCTTTGTAGAGACCGAGCTCTCCCGACATCACCGCTCTCCGATGTACAATGCGACTCTCGTATCCAAAGGGACATTCATCAAAACATGCCGTGAAAATTCCCATTCTCTAGTAGCGAATATATGATCCATCTTGTAAAGAGTAACGAACAAAAAAAGAAGATAGAGTGCATCAATTATGCAAATGCTAGTGTTTTTCCTTTTTTCTTCATACTGCATACAGTCAGAGAAAAAAAATGATTGTAGGATTCAGGACAGCCATTTCAAACTATCGATAATGGTCATCGTTCACGCAATCCTAATATGAGCAACATTCCAAGACTTCTCATAAAATGAATTGAAGCTAATCAATTCAACAAGTACAACAATGCTTTGTGGAAAGTAAAATCCATTATGTCTATGTCCTCACGAGCAGAGCAAATTCTAAATCCCAACGCTCGAATTTTCGATGATGTTAGCACCAAGCCTATTATATCTCATTGCCCTCGAGCACTCCACCAGCCGCTTGCATGAACTTACAAATTTATGATCCATATAGAACTTTCTCTTTATGTTGCACAAATAATTGTATGCTTATTCATTCATTTGATATAATAATTGTATCATAAATCACTATCTTTATCGCACTAAAAATAAATTTATTTCTAGAGTTGGGAGAAGTCAAAATAACTTAACAAGTTTTGTAGACAAAAGTAAATCAACGTCTATGATGCCAAATAAGTATACTATGATAATATAATTTATGATGGATCTGGTGATATTTATTTGATGTTATAAATATTGATACCCTTTCTTTGTAACCTTGTTCAAACATATATATAATGATTTAACTTAGACCAATCCTACTACAAATGCTGGTGGCAACATGCCTTTCTTTTCATACTTGCATGTGTTTGCAGTTTTGCTGAAGCCATTGCCAACAACGGGCTTGGTCTAAATGATGTCGATCTCAAACATTGATCAAGAAGAATAAAAAAAAAACTCACCCCCCGGGCATTGCTTTTAAGAAGAAGACCTTCCCACGCAGGTCGAGAAAACCCCCGAACCCCTGCCCCACCCATACACAACGGCACCGTAGCCCTAGTGAGATCAAGAAGAATAACTCAGATGAATCGACTAAGGGTTTTCAAGCTGGTTTGGTTACGTTGGATGAGAAAAAAGAAGAGATCAGAATGTATGTTTCAATTCAAATCTTAATATCCGGTTCATATCCTTTTAACTAGATTTTTTTTATAACTATTGTGCTTGATTTTCAGACAATATGACTCAGCGTAAGGAGGATGAGGATGAGCTTGCTAGGTTGGAGTAAGTCCGCGTTGATGACATTCCCGGTGATTAGGACTTTAAATGCTAGGTTAGTCGTAGTGAGTACTTCGAAGGAAAAGATGGTGTCATGAGGGCTCTCTCTCATATGTAGTAGGTATGTTCAGTTGCCAAACTCTGGTCTATCTTGATGTAGTTTATTATCCTATTTTGTAGTATCAATATCTGGTAAATGCATATTCCAAACATCATACAACATGGTGGTCGTGTTCAAGTTATTTTAGACAATGATTATTAGCAGCTTCCGAACAATTTATGAGGAACATATGTACAAACACCTAAGCATTTTGAAGGCTTTTGATAGCTGAGTTTTAAGCCATCTGATTTTTTTATGCATGGTCAGGTCCAACATTGTATTTGGGAAATCAAGTGCTTTTGCAAGTTCTAAAACTTGATTTTTTATTACACCATTTTTACTAAAAAATTCTAAACAATATTTATGATTCATGTGTTGGGAAGCTTTTAAATAGATGTTTTACTTACACAATAACCACTATCCTTAAAACACGTGTCTTGAGAACCATTACGTGTTGTGGCCTTCTAAAACCCTCAGAAGGTGTGACAAAAGGTTGTTTGAAATTTACACTTTGCTCTCTAGGATGGATTTGGGGAAAAAATGTCCATGATTTTTACACTTTTCATTAGGTCTTTTGCAAGGTGAACTAAGCTACCAATTTAGTAATTTTTGTTAAGAGTATAGTGGTTCTGGAGGTCTTACTCCGAGACCTGCTGCTAAATCTACAGTAGGAAGAAACTTTGGTCGCATCACATATATATTCACAATGGTGTAAGAAAATTTGTGTGTATCAACCTACATTTCTGCACTTAATTTTGTCAGTGTTAGAAAATTTGCTTGTATCATGGGATTACATAATCTAGTCGGGTTCATTGTTCTTTTATATTTTTCTTTTAATGGATGCGAATATGTTCATTTGATCGATATAAGGGACATTTTGGTAGGGTTTTATCAATGGCTTTTCTAACGGCTTCACGTAATTTTCAATCAAAAGATATGCTTTCTCATTTGCTTTTTTTTCAGAAAATGAGGAAGCCCCACCAAAAAAAGATACAAAACAGTAAGCCACAAAATAGTAGCCTTCATCCGTTTCTCTTCCCCATCGTGCCCTCTTCTTTACATATTTGTCCCAAAAAATAATGAAAAACAACAGAAAAACCGTTTTGTCAAACGTTTGAAGTACAGCCGCAGACATAGCCACACAATTGTTTTTCTAAAGAAGCTAGAGGTGAAGATAATAAAATCACAACCCTATCAAAGAGGCCTAAGAAGGAAAATATGGTCCTAGTTCACTGCCTCCATGTCCGGATCTAGGGTGGTTGCGATCGGATCAGGGGTTGCCGAGCTCCGGTGATAGGAGGGACGACAAGGTTGCCTGGGAGTGGCGGCGGCATGGGGGACTTCGGGTTGGAGCTTGTGCGGGTTCTTTGCACCCTGCTTTATGCTCAACCTCTGCCAAAGGACATGACACGGCAGGCTTGATACCGCGCCAAGCATTGAAAGTTACTACATCCGTCCCAAAATGTAAGCGTTGAAAGTTACTACACCCGCGCCAAAACTTTTAAAGATCATGTTTGATCATTCGTATTATTAAAAAAATTATTAAAAAATTATTTAATTTGTTATAGTTTGCGTTATCATTAAGCATTACTTATTGTTTATATTTTTTAAAAAATATTAAATAAGATGAAAAGTCAAACACGATCTTTCAAAAGTCAACAAACGCTTACATTTTAGATATGAGAGCCCATTTCGCCATTTGGCCCACACGTCAGTTACTCATGATACGGTATCCTCTACTACAACGGCTTAGGGTGTTGAACAAAAGTGACATGTGGGACCCGCATGCTGATGAGCCTAGATGTCAGTGGCTGGTAATGGAGACGGAAACAGAAAGCTCTGCTGCGATGTCATTATAGATGGCCAAACGGGCGGGTCAAAATGGGCGGGCACGAAGCACGACCATTTTGGCCCGGTCCAGCCATGCACGAAGTAGCGGGCCGTGCTTGGGCCGAGGTTTCAGCCCAGTGAACGGCATGACACGGCCCGCCTAAAAAAATATTAAATTTATTTTTATTTTTACTTGTACAACTAAGATTATGTGGTCTAATGGTAAAACATTTGCTTTAAATCTTTAAGATTTTAGGTTCAAATCTCATATCCCTCTCTATTTTGCATCTATAGATGGGCCTGGGCTGTGCCGTCCATTTGGCTATCTATAGATGCCATCAACATTGCAAAAGTCACGGACATGTGATCCCCGCACAGCTACCAGGACCAATTCATTTTGTACAGGACAAGTGGGTACTGCAGCAATTTACAACGTCACCGGTCCCATGTTCCATGCTCAAGGAGGCTCGCAACTAGGGTCGGACTACCGAACCAGCTCGGCTCGGCTCAGTTCGGTCTAGCTCGTTAGGCTAACGAGCTGGCTAGGCTCGGCTCGTTATCTTAACGAGATAGAATGTTGGCTCGGCTCGGCTCGATACGAGCTCAAGCTGGCTCGCGAGCCAGCTCGTTAAGCTCGCCGCTCGCCTCCAGCATCTCTACCGCGACCTGGGGACAAAACGACGACCATGCCATCGGGTACATTCTCACGTCTTCGAGCACACAGCGTGCCGGGCGGGGAGACGGAGGCCGACATTGCGGCCGAGAGGGGACGAGGGTTGATGACATGAAGGAGTCGACACCACCGCATGAGAGAAGTAGGGGAGGGGTGGCATCGCCTGGCTTGAGCCGCCGGCCGCCTTGCGACACGTCGCCTATATGCGACTTGGATCTTGACTCAGTCTCCTTCCGTCGTCACCATAGTCATGGGAAGAGCGGTGAGGACTACAACCAGAGAGGCAGGAGGTGATGCTTGTGAACGGAACGAGGCAGAGGCACGATAGAGACTTGAGACGAGGCAAGTGTGGTGGTGGCGCGATTCAGAAAAGAGAAAAGGTGTGGAGAGGGAGGAGGGGGGCGATGGGTGCTGGGCCTGTTGGGACTTGCTGGCTCGTTTGGCTCGCGAGCGGCTCACAAGCCGGCTCGAGCCAGCTCGTTAAACATAACGAGTTACAAACCTGGCTCGGCTCATTAGAAAAAGTGTACGAGCCGAGCCGAGCCGAGCTAACATGCTACAAGCTTTTTGTTCAGCCCTACTCGCAACAGTACTGCCCCAATTTACGCTTTCAAACCGATGTGGTACGTCCGAAATTACTTTTATGTTACAAGGTATGTACTTATAATTAATTTATTTATACGGCATAGTGGTGGGGTAAGAGGTGAGGCGCTCTTGCACTGCACGGGTCCTGCCGCGTCGTTTGTGACGTTGCCATCACGCCGGGTACAGAACTGGTCTCCACGACTCCACCGGAACGGAAAGGCCGCGTCCACTACCTGGAAAATCTTGTTGGCGTAACGTTCCAGGGACAAATGCGGAAATCAATGCGACTGGTGGGCCAGTCGATCCGTGACTCCTTTAGTAGGTGGTGGATGGCCTTTAGAGCGTCCCCCCAATGGTTGCCTCTTAACGAACTTTTAGAATTGTTTATTGGAGAAAAAGAAGAGAGAGAAGGCAGCTAACTCTTCCTTAAGAGGCAGCCTCTAAGAAAAATAAGAGACTTAAACATGAACCCCACTCCTCTTCAACTTTTTGTAAAAGCTAGCTGCTACCTCTTAGCTGCCTCTACTGATGGAGAGTTGGCTGGGGAAGGCGGATTCGTTGCGGTGCAGGCGAGAATAGCATGCCGCGAATTGCTCCCCACCACGCTGTAATTGTTGAACAAACTAAGTAAATTCCCCGCGTTGCTGCGGGACTTTGTTGATACATCTAGGGTGGGACGTAACAGCAAAGATTGTCGGGGCATAAAGATTTTTTAGAGGAAAGAAAATAAGCTGGGAGGGCAAACAGATGTATGGACTGCAATAGATTGCCATGGAGACCAAAATGATTGAGACATCCCTGACATTGCATGTATAGTTGACTGCAAGCGAAAGAGAGGTGTCATCTGGGGTTGTAATTCATAGAAAAGCTATTGTCCACGGAAAAATCTGCATTGTAGACTTCTCTGCCCTTCCATGTTTGATCATATATTTCTAACAGAACCATGATTACATAACTTAAGTATTGTTTTCTTTAGAATATGTTAGATAAAGATCCTAGTCGCTCTCTTTTTTTTTTGGAAAATATTATGCACAAATTAACTTTGTGTAGAAGGATTAGAAAACGTGGGTTGACAATATTTGGTTCTTAACACGAACAATGTGAGATATAACATCCTTTCTTGTAGAAGTTGTGCACGATTTGGTCGACAATTGGTCGACAACAGTTACCAATTGAGCAGGGCTAGCTTGAAAGGGAAAAAATTAACAACCTTGGTCAGAACACATACAACTGAAATACCATGTAATTGTTATTATACATACAAAATCAGATACATTTATATATCCTGAAATTTAAAAAAAATTGTGTTACTCGATAGTAAGTAAATATGAATTGGTGCCTCTGAAAATATAAATTCGTTCATGCTTGACATGAACAATGGGACATATAACATCCTTTCCTGGTGCACAATTTGATCCACAACAATTACCAGTTGGGCAGGGCCATCTTGAAAGGGAAAAATTAACAACCTTGATCAGAAACATACAACTGAAATACCAGGTAATTGTTATGATACATCCAAAATCAGATATATATCCTGAAATAAAAAAAGTTGTGTTACTCGGTGGCAAGAAATGAGATATCTCTGTAGCTACTGCTTTGTGTGGTAAGTAAATATGAATTGGTGCCTATGAAAATGTAAAGTAGTCCCTTAACAATGAAGACGATGAAGAAAAAGAGAGTAATAATTAAAGGTCAAATGGCTTAAATCAAAAGACCTATTCAGTAAATCACATGAAATATGGGTAATTGTTGTGACTGTAAAATGAGGGGGAATATATGGTCATATAGAAGATGCAGCATATAAGAAAGAATGGAGGTGAAAGATCTTATGAAAAGTGCATTACCAAACACTAACAAAGATATCTTGCCAGTGATTTGGGTATGGTTTATCTATAAAAAATTAACATAGATTTGAGCCAGGGGAGTTTAAGACGCAAAGCAAGAAGATTATGGTTGGGGCAAGACCTTGCTGTGTTGCCAATTAGAAATCCAGTACTTGCTTGCATCAGTCTATCTGCACTGGGCACTGACGACGTAGACGTGAGTATTATTATTTTTCATGGCAATGAGAACTCCAGTACTTGCCTTGCATCCGTCTATCTGTATTGGGCACTCACAAAAATAATTGGCTAACCTGCAAAGCGGTAGTACAAATGTGCCCTGTCCGTCAAAATAAAATACGAAACATTGTTGCCTGCGTGTGATTCACTGCAAAAAGCCAGAGTAAACCTCTTTAAAAAAATCAAAGAACTAACAAATCAGATAAACAACAAAAGGAGGGGAATAAGATAAAAAAATCAAAGAACTTAGCAATTATTGAAGGATAGTAACATTCTTGATGGTCAATTTGGACTAGCATGTAGCCGTTCTAGTTAGCTCCGTTATGTTGCTGGCCCAGTTTTCTTTTAATCAAATCCAGTTACAATTTTTGCATGATTGCCCCGCATGCAGAGTTTTTTTTTTCAAAGAAGAACTTTAAGCTGGAAGACATCTGTACATTCGTGTGTCTAAATCCTGTTTTCATTTCCTTGGATAAATGTTTCTGTTGCCATTTTGGCAAAGTTTTATTTTCTGTAGTGTACAGTTAAAGTTCTGTGAATTTAATTGACTATATTTATTTTTGCAGTTAATTCAGTTGTAGACGTTTCATGTGTTGTATTTCCTATTTGAGACCTCTGTTGTTGCTGCTAATTGCATCTATTGTATTTTACTTTAGTTGTCTTCTCTGTCTTACGATGAAAATAAGAAGAATTTATTATTGCAGCGAGTTCGTCTACCACCTCCAGGACTTCCCGCCCGTTGCCCATCCAAGGTTCCCCGACCCATGGGTGGGAATTAGGTTATTTTCTATGATCTTCTGTCTAAATTCTGATAAATTTAATTTTGTCTTTTAAAACAATGTTGATATAATCTGATTCAGTGGCATTTTTTGTTTGTTTTTGTTTGCAGCTTCATGCAGGTGGTTGGGTTTCAGGACACCTCAGATCTTGCTGAAAAGATTAAGGAGTCTGCTATGAAACAGCTAAGGAAAAAGTACCTTCTGGCCATGCAGTTCCTGGCTGAGAAGAGGACCCGTCGCTGTGAGTTTCATTTAGTGCATAATCATTTGGTTAATTTAGCAGTATTCTGATACATAGCAGTACTCTGATACATAGATAAATTGTAGTCCTTAGGAACCAGCAGGTGGTCCCTGGAGGTGCTCCAGAAATCCAGGCCCTGCTGATCCCAGTTGCCGGCCATATGCTGAACCTCATCGCCCAAGGTGGGATCTACGGAATGGCGGATGGACCATATGCGATTATCTTCTGAGGTGTGTTGTTATGACTGGCTATTCTTCTTTTTGCTTGGTTTTCCCTTTGTGACATTTTTATTCCCTGCTTTTTGTATTCCCAAAAGTTGCTACTATGTTTTGAGTCTACCCAAATGTATGGGTGGATATGATTAACTCAACGGTTTATAGCTTTTGGTATCATGGCTTGTAATTTTTAGTCATCTGTATGTTCTGTTTTGTGTCAACATTGGTCCAGGCTGGCTTAAATAATAAAAGATATGAATTGCAAACTTGTTGGAATGGATATTTTTTGGCATGGTCGTTATAGGTATCTTAATCAGCTAGAACCAATTTGGTTGAAAGTCACATCTTAGATTTGAACCTGAGGTATTACAATTTTGATTTGTTTTATGATGTGCTGCTATTTTTTGGTTGGTAATATGATGCTTGTCAAGTTCTTGGGTTCATCCTAGATTATGAACTGTAATTCAATAGTGCTTATGTGAAGTTTTCGTTTACGTGCTGCAAGCTTTAGAACATTTGAACAGTTTATTCTTGCGCTGCTCTGGAACGGTTTAAGAGTTTCATCAGCCCTAGCATTATTTATTCTTGTGGCGCACTAGAACAGTTTAAGAGTTTCATCAGCCCTAGCATTATTTATTCTTGCGTGATGTTTATTTTCTATTTGTGAAAACATGTCGGTAGGTCCTGTTGGTAACATGGTCTCTTCTCCTGCAGGGGTTGATATGCTGCACGTAGTTGGACATCCGCATATTTGAGATTGCATGAGTTACTTCCTGTTGAACTATGGTTATGTAGCTATCGCGAAATGTAGTTATGTGCTAGTCTTTACTATGCTACTCTATGTAGAATTGTGCGATCTTTGCATATTGTGTACTCGGCAGTCGGCAGGCCAAAGTACACCGGCTGTTTAACCTTCCTGGTGAATCTGTGAATCTGTGAATTTGGATACGCAGTTCGTCCATTGCTCTTATTTGGATACACGAGTCCTTCTAATGAGATTTTCTGGCAATGAATAAGAGCTATCCTTTGTGATTTTCTGGCATATGCTGGCTGGACAAAGCTTTGCGATTGATTTTTTACGTGCACAGAAGCATGTCCCTTTAGAATGTCGTTTGGGTAAACGCGACATTAATTCTTATTATCACCGAATTAAAAATATGAATCCGCATTAACCAGTTCTGAAACGATACCATATGAATCATTCTTTCATGCATTGAAATATTTCAGAGAAGACGCCAAGTTGGAGAGGTATTTATTCGCAGCACCTCACCGATGTTTTGGTATTTGATTTATGTCCCACAGAACCGGCCCAATTCAGAGGTATTTACATGATGGAACCTTCGCGACACCTCACCGATGTTTTGGTATTTGATTTATGTCCCACGGAACCGGCCCAATTCGGTTGTAAAATTCGTGGGCTCACCGGTCATCCAAATAATATTTTTCGATTTCGCTCAGTTTTGGTCCAATTACCGGCCTTCCGAACAAGCAATAAGAAATGAGTGAACCAGGTCTATTCATGGAGATTTGTCAGGTAGGTTGTGTACTTGCTCATACGGGTGAGGATACGGGTGCAAAAGTGCAGCAGAAAGGCAAAAGGACCGGGGCTCCAAAAATACGAGAAACTACTCCATTCTACCCACACAGCTGAGGATGACCATGAAAATGCAATTGATATCACCGGAACCCTTCAAAATGGAAATGCATGTCTACTGAGCCCACCTGGCTTCATATAGAAGAAAATGGAGCATCTTGCCTTTCCAAGACCTTGGTGCGTTTGGATCGAATATAGACGAATCACTAACAGTGAAATGAAACGTTTCTGAGTAGAATCGGGTTGGAGCGATTCGAGAAAATGAACTGGGTGTGCGAAACGGCGAAATCAGTGTTCCGAGCCGTTCCGCTCCGAATCACGCCCTTGCTTTACCAACGACCCCTCCAATTTGCGTTCGTATTAACAGTAATTGCCACCGGCTCCTATATTTTGGCGCACCACCATGATAAGGTTCGGCCGCCACCAGTCGCCACCCCGGTCGTCTACTTGAAGCTGCAGCAGGATGCCGATTCGCGACCGGATGCTGCACAGCATCTGCAATTCGCGACCACCTCAAGCATTGCTTTTCGCGACCGCCTCAAGCATTTGCTTGGAAGGATTGGCTTTGCCGAGTCAGTTGCAGGCCCTGGTTGCATAGCTGTAATTTTGCCACAGCCAGACCTTAAACATGACTGTATCAGCGATATGTGGGTGGATCTTGTCAACTGAATTTCTTTCATTGTGACAAAGATAGCTACATATGCTCAATCTAATGTTTAATTGTCATAAAATAGACATTTTGCTGCCTAAAAGAATGCTGCTTCATTGAAGTAACGGACTCTGCACAGCATGTTCTGTGGGATAGTTTTTCTAATTTACTTTTTTTTTGACAGAACAAAGTTGAGCTTTACACCAAGGGTAAATGAGTCATTTTGATCATCCTCTTCTCTTTGTTGAAACTGAAATCATACAACTAGCCAAACGGTTTCTAAACTGATTCTGTGTTTCAGATTGTGAAACGTTTCTAGGTTGAATATGAAACGTTTTTGATTCTCGATGAATCTAGAGCTCTACCGAACGCATTAGTGGTTTGATGGCTCTTTTTTCTAGCTTTAGCTTCTGCATAATGGAACAATCGACCTTTCTGAGTGATTATCGAACTTATCATATTGGAATTGCTCAAGTGTGCTATGCGGCTATGCCCAAATTGTTCCCACACCGTAGTCTTCCTGCTCTCCAAGGTCAATCCATTCCAAAGAAGGCCTTATCTCTGATCTGGAACTCAACACGAACGGCTGCGAACCATACACACAACACACATCTTTTATCTCGGCTTGTTCTTTTCTGTTTTTTATAGAACACTCGGCTTTGTTGAAGTTATTTATAAATGTGACCTGAATATCTTTTTTCTTTCCTTGAAATGTTGCTATATTTATAAACGCGGGCTACTTGCAAAATATTAAGCAGGCTCCCCTCTATACACGCAATTACTACATTGCAGCAGCACCGTGAAGATAAACAGATGGTTTGTTTTTCATATATCAATTTTTCTAAAGACAACAGAATGGGATTATTTTGTTCTTTTGCAGAATTAGGGGCGAACTGGTAAAAGTACGGTTTGCTCGCTTTTAATTTACTAATCACTTTCTTAATCGTTAAAATATGCTGTATTAGAAACATGAATCTTCACCAATAAAAGATAGGGGAAACACCGATAAAGCTAAAAAGAAACATAAATGCTTATACAGAAATATGATCATATGCCAAATTCAATTTTAATAGGCGACGATCTCCACTCTGAAATTTGCATCTTGATCCGCTCTCTCTCCTGGTCTGTCTGTGGATATGCTGTAGAAGGACAAAACCCACAGTTTGCACAGAGACGACTCTGAAGCAGTGATAAAAGTACCAAATTCACAGCCGATTCCATAACTTGTCTTATGTATCTAGTGAACTTCTCTTCTACTTGGTAGCCCTCAATAATAAGCTTGCTCAAATTGTAATGCTTGAAATCATTACGTGCTTCCCAAATTAAGTGATCATCACTTGTCTTTTGAAACAATAGCTTGTACATGGCCCCTTCATTTGAGTTACAATCATGGCCCCACACCTGCAAAATACGTTTACACAGGTTTCAATAAACATAATGACTGAACTACAGTGTCACTTTTATTCGTAATCCTATATTCATTCATCTGGAGAAAACAACAAAAATGACGAACTAATTTGATTTTTTTTTTTACAAACTTACATGTATGTTTATTTCCTTTAAGAGAGGTGCAGCTTCTAGGAAAAACATTGTCCAAGTAAGATGCCAATCTTCATGAACAAAACGAAGTATAACCGTTTCCAGATTCTTCAATAGAGGAGCTAGTCGTTTTGGACCTTCAGGTTGAATATAGATCTACCAGAGAAGAGAAAAACATCAACAAACACAGTTACGAAAATAAGAATAAACCAAATGTGCAATGTCATTATTGCTTACCTTTTTAGACTGGAAATCCAATTCCAGTTTACGTATGACAGAATTACGAAGCAACTCACTGAGCTTTACATTATTATGGTGGAAAGTTGAGGCCATATTAGTAAGGATTAGGGCCCAAAGCTGTGGAACATAACCGAATGACAGTGGGCATGATGAATCACGTGAAGGCAACCAAGTCTGACAAGTCAAATGTGTGAGTTGTGGAAGCCACTTGAGCTCTATCCTCTCGAATGGACAAGCAACAATTACAAGTTCAGCAAGCTGTGAGTGTTCAATTTGTATGACAGATCGAATCCCGGCATCACAATTCTGCAGGTAAAGGTACTCCAGCTTCTTACATGTACCGAGCACATTAGGGATGTCCGACACACCGAGTCTCAGATTATATATAATCAAGTCCGTGAGTCCACCAAATGCACGGGGATAAGAATCAAGGAATGTCAAGAAGCGTCTGCCGTAGGTAATCTTATCGTGATGCGTGCAACTCTCGTCTCCCATCTCTGATATGATTTTGAACTCTGCTCTGTCAACCCCACGGCCCGCCATGGCACTGTCCACAGAATGAACAATGTCAATTGATTCATCCCTCAAGTAGAACCTTACTAGTGTGATCCGGCGCGCTTCGCGCGCCGCCTGTCTATTTTTTTATTTGGTTGTTTCGATAAGGAGATGTTTCGATTGGATACCGGCGGTGTGTGTGCATCGGCAAAGTGCATTGGTGTGTATCATTTATCTCTAAGAATGCAAATTAACAGGGGTATGAGCTTACATCAGGTTGCAAGACGCATGGTTAAGTGGCTAGCACCAGTGGGAGATAACAACGGCAAAATGCAGGGACAGGTTATAAAGGGACAAAAAGAAAATACAAGCGTTACAGGTACATTAACAAAACATATCAAACAGGGTAATACATGTGCAAGATACACACGGACAGCAACATAGTAGTACAGAATATAGCTGACCATCGAACAATTCATTATATGGCACTTGTTTAATACACATAGCAGCCGCTTGTTTAATGGCACGGATTAAAAATTCGTTATCAAATTTGAACTGCTATTCTGGTATATAAGCGGGCATGACTCGTGTCTTACACCAACATAAAAAAAATCTACATGACGGTTTTTTCGAGGATGAAGTCCCCACATGCATCAGCACCATGCTCCCGTGGATTGTCCAATACCACATGTCTGCATCATGGAAAGATTAAACCAAACCTGACAGATCAAGAAACTTTAAACTAACTCAGTATTATCAAAATAAAAGGAGAAAGAAAAACCAAATGCCCATATCTGACAGGGCCCAATGTAACAGTACGTAAAAGGAGGGACTTGAATATTCAGACTTAAACTGAAAGTCAACTAATATGAGAATATGTAATTTGTTCGTAGCTTCAAAATCATTTTGGAACATAATCCGGTACGCACTACGAATCCCTTGAAACTTAGAAGGCAAGTGTGTGTTGCATTGAACTTCGAAATTGTGCAATGAAAATTTACAGGAAAAGATCACCGACAAAGCAATAGTCATAAAAAAAATCTCCGAACCAGTTCCTTTCCCAATGCATATGTTGATAATAATTAGTTACGTATTTGATTTTAAACCTATCCAATACTGAAATCAATGGAAAAATCTGCTAGCCTATGATTCATACTTGTTCGAGTTAGTGGAAAATACAGCAGACCGCCCCTCTAATATCTGAGCAGCAGGTTAAATGAAGTAAGCAAAATATTTATAGGGGCATTTGAGTTATGAGTTCATCTCAACATTCACAATATTGGAAGAAACCGGATGTTTCGCTCATATTTTTGGAGCACCCATTCCTACTGTCCAAAGTAACTAATTTGATTCTGAACATGCTATAATGAGGCAGAAAGCAAGCAACTTCTAATGATTATCTTGTCTGTAAACTTAGCAGAACAAATTATTTTTCAATAACACGACTCAACAGCAATGCGAGAGGTAGTTAGCTGCTTAGACATAGAAGCAGTAAAACTATACAGTGGACAGTTTGAAAGACTGAGAAGTTGAGTCCAGTTTATAAGAGCTCAGGTTGAACCGAATAATACATGGTTCAAATGGCTGAACTTTTTTTAGTTGATAAATATGGAGGATAGCTTAACGATCGCACAATCCGGGGTAGGATCTCTTTTTTCTGTTATGTAACAGCATAATGAGCACACACTTTTTAAGTGCAAGTTGGTGCCTTAGGAAGACATTTAGCTTAATTTAAGGAACTTAAAAGGGTAAAGCAGCCTCAAATGTTTAACTGTTTTCACTTTGGAATAGTATCGCATCTAAACTCTTCTCTCACAGGCAGCCATAAAAGGTAACATGTATGAGTTAACTTCTGCCGTAGTCCCATTAGTTGGTGTTAGTATGGCACATTTACATTAGCAATATGTATCAGAAAATGTACCAAGAAAACAGGATAAACAGGGGGGAAAACATGCAAGCATCGCCACAAATGAAGGGCAAAAAGATTACAATGCTTGTTCACCCGGAATAATTATGACAATCGAAGTCCCATTTGCTAAACTCAATAATCCTAGATTACATGGTAGGATCCATATTAGGAGAAGATAAATCTCATTTTAGTATTATTAAACTAATAAACTATGAATATGTGTCCGGGAAACAACTAAAGGAAGAAGGAAATTATACCTCAATCCACTGAAGCTTCTTCAGTCGATCACATCCTGCCTTGCTAGCCAAGTGAGTTCTGGGATTTGTAAGGCAGAAAAATGACAATCATTTAGACTAAATTATCAACATGACAGTGTTGTTAACCTACAAAAGGTCCATATGAAACAATAAGCAAACGGATCAAACTTATGAAGATGAGCCTTTGCAACCAGCCAGTTTTTGTTTCCTGGAGAGAAAAAACCACCAACTCGCATCACATTATTTTTCTTTGTCCAGACTGTAGGACACTGTACCACACAGCAGGGAAATATGATCCAAATGAAGCAATATTGTGCAAACAAATTTTCTGAAACCACGCAACGGCTAATGTTGCCACAACACAATATCCACCTAATTGACTACCGTCATGAGTAATCATATGGAGAGGGAAAAGAAAAAAAATGGCAGAATCAATTTTCGCATCTCATAATTATGTACTCTTTAAATATCATAAATAAGAATTCTGAACCCACATCCAGACAATAAATACAACATTCCAAGCTTCAGAACCACAGGGAAAATATACAAGCAAATACGATGTGCATGTGTCTAGTATATGTAGAAAGCCGAAATATTTCCTACACATTATATAACACTTGACATAATGCATATGTTTACTTACTCAAGTACTCTCCTTTGCATATAGATGCTACCAGATAGTCCAAAAATAAAATATGGATCATCTGTATCTCTAAAATTTCTACCATACATATGAAATTGACAAAGAGCGGACAATCCAAAGTAGAATATATCATTTATCTCTAAGATTAAGATTTCTACCATACATGCAACCAATGAGCAGCAGAATATAGTAGAATATAATTAACCTCTATTTCTAATTTTATTTAGTCCAAATTATCATGAGCAAGGAACAACATACATACCAAGACAGAATGGTCTCCATATCCATATCCATTCACCTATACGGGAAACTGCACAGAATGAGTAATCAATACACGCCGTTATTTCAATTCCTTTCTAGTGCCCGTTTTCCATCATAGAAATATAGATTGATTCATAAAGTGATCGAAAGTATATCCATGAGCAAACTGGTTCAAGCTCCACAAAGGTACTTGCACTTAGAATGCAGCAGGAGAACAGATCAGGTTCTCCAATAGTAGTAGCTTCCATTGCTCGTATTAAGACATTGAGTCATTATCCAAGATCTCACATCGGAAAGAAATAATAGAAGATTAATCTGCATAGGTATGTAACTAAGCTCATCATTACCATTAGTAACCTCTACACATGGATGTGTCTAAACCTACTATACTCTAGTTGTATTACTTTTTATATCGAGATTACACTCTTACACAAAACAATGAACAAAAAAACAAGCAAATTCTATACCAGCACACCTCCTATTGGCAAGTGTTAATTAACCATCTCTGCTTTTCAATGGAAATCTAAATAGATAGGAAATATTTTATACCATACGGTCAAGATACATGCACATCTGAACTTTGAAGAAAGGCTTATAAGCCATCACTGCTGAATAAAGATCTGTGAATAATGGTCGCTCTTGCTATTAATTTACCTAGGAATTAGAGTGTAACACATACAAACAATATCACGCAATCATCACAATCTGCTCAAACAAATGAAATAGGTCACATGTTTATTCAATATGTATTGCACTGAAGTATGTTCTTCTGACTGTAGAACAGTGAGAGATGATCAGCTAATGTATAAAAAGAAGGATGTGGTGAAATAATGCAGCTCTAGACACAGTATAAGCAATAAAAATCCATATTCAGTTATCAAGAAAGACACCAGTTCTCATAATAAGGTGCCTAAATTAGCTCTGCAGATTCTATAGACAAAGAGAAGTGAAGGTATAAAAATATTCTTTGTGCTTTGTGAATACAAAAGGACAAAAAAAGTTCAATATGTTCTTTTCAATGTGCAAAGGATTTTTCTTGTTGACATTCGATAAACCTTTTCGTATATAGAGCCAGCCAAACCAAAGAATAATAACTGGAAAGGAACCGCCATGTTAGAATAGCATAGGAAAAACGATGCCTGCAGAACAGATGCATGTTAGAATAGCATAGGAAAAACTCCACTTAATCAGGTAAAAACAAATGCTATTTTTGGGATCCACAGCTCACCTTTCTCTTGATACCAGGAAGAGGATCATCACTATGAAAATTTGTGATCGCCACAAATCATTACAGCTGAAAAAGGAAAAGAGACAAAATCAGAACCCAACAATGATGTACAGCATTGCTGGACAGGTCAGTTCACATGGCCATTACTAATCATTACATATCAACATGTAACCATATATGCTGTCAGGAAACCAAGTGAAATTCTTTGAGACCAGCTTGCAACAGGCTCAATGAATTAGAGAGGAGACAAATACTCTAATCTTATATCAATCCAGCCCATAGCAGTAAGGGAACACTTAATTGGTCTGCTGCTTGACCAGCCTCCTTGATCGTGCCCATGGCATGAAGAAAAGCTCTTACAAAAACCAGAATCATTTAAACAAATATTGGGTAATGTGTAAGCCACATGACGGTTCCTTTTCAGTTAGTATTCTTTAGCTTGGGTGGTGCCATATGCCAAAAAAAAAAAAGCTATCGAGTCAGGAAGGAAAAAATGTCAGAGAACCAGTAAAGTTCCCATTTATCTTGCTGACACAACTTGATAATCGTTGCTCTAAAAACTTAATTAGAAAATATCCTATCAACTAATTGTATCTAATAAAATAGGAGAAGTGGTCGTTGAAAATTGAAGCCCTAGCGACCTTCATCTGTTAGTTCTGTAAAAGGGCAGTATTAAATGTCTGTTTTAGATGTGCACCTGTGAAGAAAATACGCTGGCCTACTCTACTAAACAATTCATCATTAAATTTTTCCAATGAGATAGATGAGCATGTAGGTCAGATTAATCAAGTAAAAGTATGTCCATATTCTCACCAGCGCACTTTTTGACAAATAACATGCTATGGGCCGCGAAAATAGAAATCAATATGAAGTAACAATGAGCATGGATATCGTCATCCGAACCATGAATCAAAAGTAAAAGAAACAACAGAACCTGCCCAAGTTTTTGAACCATTGAGCCTTTGAAGATGCACCTTTGTGATTGATAAATTGGCAAACAAAACAAATAAAAAGCATGGTAGCAATCGCTACATCAGTCACACAGTTTTCTTAGCAGCTATCTTCTTCGACAGTAAACATAAATTACACAGGTCACTCAAGAGACATGGTGTCGTGTTTTTTGTGATAGTCACTACAAATAGAAATTAGCTTCACATCAGGTACATATTCATAAGAATTACCATCAGTGATGTTAATATATTTATTCTTACTGAAATGGTTTACAATGCTTTGGTACAAAATTGGTTCCCCGATTTCATTTTGTAAACAAAGTTCCCCGCAAAGAGAGGCGTCAGCAAAACCATATTGTTTTGTTTTACAATATATGAAGAAACCGTTTGCAAGGATAAAAATCATCTGAATCCTATATTTAGAGTGAATAGTCCTATTTAAAGAAAAGTAGTTGAGGCATATGCAATAATTACATGCTGAACTTAAAGAGGCCCATAATCAACTGTTGTTAGTTTGTTACCAAGCAAAGAAAGGATCAGATAATTAGAAAGCAAAACAGAACTGGTAAAAATTACCTAGCAATCTGAGAGCCATACCTTCTTCACGAATTTTTAAGCCATTGATCCAGCAGTCCAGCCTCTCTCCTCAGCACTAATATGGCTCAAAAATCAATCCCAAAATTAGTGCTGGATAAGATATGAAAAAAAAAACAATGATAATCAATGAGGGGAGACACAATCACTACATCACGAGTTATTTGGTCACTTGCACTTGTGCCTAAACAATCGCTGCAGCTGCAGATCAACCTGGATGCCCTCTTTAAAAAGCACAGCACAAAACAAAGCCACCACGTCGTACAGGAGAAGAATCCTATCCAGCAAAGATAACTGACGTTGAGCACAAAGCATCATAGGCGAGCCTGAATCTAGCAGGAAAGATGAACAACAGCTGCAAAAAAAAAAAAAAAAGGTAAGAACTGCACCAGTGCTTTGGCTTGCAATAGGAGACGAAGAAGAAGGGCAACGGAGTGGCTGCCCCTTGCAGCGGCATTGGCTAAGGTCGATGGCTCAGCAGACCGACACTGCAATGGAGCTGGTCCTCCGCCTCCTGGGATAGCACAGACCAGGTCCGATGGAGGGGATGATATGAGGCAAACATAACAACAAACCCTAAATCAACACCCCAAGATCCATTACCAAAACAAGAACATGCAGACTAAAAGAAAAACAAAATCAATCCCATGAGGTCGCGTCACTAATTGAAGGGGAAAAAACAAGAAAGATTTGAGGAAGAACAAGGGAGAGAACTCACCCGAAGGGGGATGTGCGCCACCTCTACCTGCACGACGGCGACACCGTCGACCTCACCTCGTCGCCGTCGCCTTCTCACCGTCGGAGGGGGCTGCTCGGCCCTGGATGGAAGAAGAAAAAGGGCGCCCCCATAGTGCTGGATTTAAGGTCAAACGAATAAGAAAAGGGGAGAATCGGCCTGAGTTGCAAGGCTGGGGGACGGGGAAGGGAGGAGAGGCCGGCGACGGCGGTGGAGGAGC
This sequence comes from Eragrostis curvula, assembly GCA_007726485.1. Lineage (NCBI taxonomy): Eukaryota > Viridiplantae > Streptophyta > Magnoliopsida > Poales > Poaceae > Eragrostis > Eragrostis curvula. Next base: position 19,830,284 of record RWGY01000031.1, read on the forward strand.
TCGCCGGCGAGGCTAGGGTTGGTGGCGGCGGTGAGGCTAGGGTTTGCAATGGAGGAGGGAGGGGGACGGGAGGGACCAGATGGGGAAAAGGGAGACGAGCAGCCGGTCAACCATCGCAGCAGTATCGCAGGGAACGGAAAGAGGACGCGTGCGGAGCCGTACGAAAGGAACTTTTTCACCGTGACTTTTTTTCACCCAAGGCCTGTACTCGCACGCGATGTGAATCGGACGGTGAAAATTTCCAAACGAAGGAGAGCGGCGCTAGCGCGGCCGGACTAGAGAAGGAAATGCTAAGGTAGGTGATGGCGTGTTGGCTCTTGTGTGCAAGTATACTCTTTGCAGCATTGACCACTGAGACATTGGCTTGCACCAGTTCCTGGAGCGTGTAGCTGGAAGGAACGTCCCGAGGCTGGTAATGTGCAACGTCTAAAACAATTTCAGAGAGAAGACCTACTAGATGTCTCCACCGTTTTGAAAGTACACAGGTCCTTACAGCATCACTAAGAAGTTTAAGCTTATCCAAAATAAGTATGAGAACATCATCTGGGAGTTTGCTGAGCCTATCTTCCTGTTCATGTTCCTGCAGTGATGTAAAATTGAAGGATGACTAAGTAAAGACATAGAGAGCAGACCATATAACAAGTATCGATGACAGTGTGTCGTGTGAGTAGGCAATAAAACGTGACATACAACGGAGTATCAGTGAGAAACTCAAATCATAATCTGGTATAAATAAGTATAAATGTCAAAGCCAACGGCTATACACATATTTTTTTTATTTTTTTTGGCGAGTAACGGCTATACACACACAGTCGACTAGTCAAGAACATAAGTAATGGAACGGATCAAAAAGCACATGACGTTTCTTTTTTTTTTTTTTTGCGATTACACAGTACAACTCAGACACTCACAACGTACGCACACTCACCCCTATGAACGCACATACGCAAACCCTACTCCTATGAGCATCTTCGAAGACTGAGCCGGCAAATCCTCCAGATTGACGAAGTCACCACTGGCGCCTCGCTGTCGACGGCCACGTCGCCTACCGCTGAAAGCACAAATGCCGTTAAATCCTAGAAAATTCGCTCCCACCAGGAGTCGAACCCAGGACCTCAAAGGTGCTACTCGGATGCCTTAACCACTAGGCCAAGACCCCTTTCACAAAAAAAAAAAAAGCACATGACGTTTCAATACCAAACTGAACCGATATTGCAAAACACAATCGGTGATTCGCTTATCCCAAATTTCAAGTTTCAATCAATATATACGGGCAGTGAAGAGGATAGGTACCTGAGTGGATTCCTGCGGGATGGGGGTGGAGTCAGTCATCCTCCTTCCTCCTCTGTTTCGTCACTTGCGTCGCCTGTGTTTCGATTTCTAGGGGCGTCGGCGGCGAGGTGTGATTGTGCTTCGTCTCTTGCGTCGCCTATGCTTCAATTTCTGGCTAGGGGCGGCAGCGCCGTGGTGTGATTGCGCCGGGCTGAGGAGAGCCTGGGAGCCTGTTGTTTATGTAGTCCTGAGACTAGGGTTCAGATCGGAGCCGGGCAGTCAGTCGGGACCGACACGGTTACGCTCTCACTTCTTCTCAGAAAACAAAAAACGGCACCGTTGCGTTTGACAAATTTTGTGGCAGGCCAAGCGGAAGTCAGAGCGGAGGCCGAAGTCGATCCGCAATTGGTGGCGAGGTACATACACGTCGGTGCCGTTCACGGAAAGAGGAAATGGCCATCGACAAGCCGGATATGAGCTCTGTTTCCTGACTAATTTTGTGTCACATCAGCGTAAAATCATACGTGGCGCCTATTTGAATTTGAGTACTACTCCCATTGGAACAGGCTTGGTCTGGCAAAGCCCGCTTTGACAGTGCTTTACTATTGCAGAAATCTGTCTCGCGTGAGGGTTTAGCACGCCGCGCCCCGCCACGCTCGCTAGAACAGAGAAGTGAAACAGGGGATGGGAGAGGGGCAGAGCTTGAACTCGAGGCGGCGGCCAGGTCCTTGTTGAAGAGAACGTCCCACTCCCTGCAGTGCATCGTATTACGGATGCCACGCTGCCGGCCGGTGGCCAGCGACACCGGCAAGTCAGACGGCCGCCGCCGCTGCTTCGCTGCATGCCCGCGCCGTTCGCACGCACGGCCACCGTGGCTGCTCCGTTCACTGTTCGCACGATAGGGACACGGGAGACGGCAATCGTTCTGCCACCTTGCGGCAAGCATGCGTCGTGGCAGTGCAGCTTCGACGCCAAAGGCGATGGGCCACCTAAAACGAGGAACGAATGGGGGAAAAAAAATGACACGTACCGGGAGCAGCGAGTGGGAGCAAAGAAGCTCCGTCCGAAAACGAAGTGTGTTTAGTCTAGTTTGCTGCTCTCGTTTTTCAAAATTTTCTTGGCATGAGGAACTATCGAATAGTTTGCTGCAATTACAAGTTAGTATATAACTTTCTCAGAAGTGAAAAGACCATGCATTTTCTATCTCTATTCTAGCTAGGTTTGGATGAATGCTAATGTCCAAGACAGAGGTAACACTAGCTCACAAACCAGAAATAAACACAATACAGGCACACTCAGACGCCGAATCCTATCTTAGAAGGTGGGGATCTCCACTGTGAGACTTGCTTCTTTATCATTTCGTACTCCGGAACAGTCCGTGGAAATCCTTTTGAGGGACCAAACTGACAGCGTTTGCAGGGAACGTTATCAAGCAATAGTAGAAGTTGCAAATTCACAGCTGCTTCCACGACCAGCTTTATAAATCTTGTGAACTTCTCGTTGACTTGGTAGCCCCTGATGGAAATGTCCACTAGATTATAATGCTTCCAGTCAGCAGGTCCCTCTTGATGGTGTACTTGGCATTGATCCGTGTGACCACTTTTATCGCATTTGCAAACCGTATAGTCCGACACCTGCATAACAGTATCAACAGTTTTAGCAGTATAATAAAAAGGCATTTCCTGAATGTGCAAATAAACGGCAATGGAGCACCATTAATTTTTATTCCGAGCAGTGCTATGCGTACTACTAGAGTGGTATACTCATGTACGACTAGCGAATCACATCCACTAGCAAGTTTTATTCAGGGTCCAACAACCGTTGAAAATAGCCAGTCGTACGGCTCTATTAGCTCGGTTGTATGCATAACAATTCTCTATTATTCCATATGTATATAGTTTTAGTATTTATTGAATGGGCTTCGCAATGGTCCCTGGAACAAACTAACTTGCTCTTCTACAACAAACAAAAGATATGCCCTAGCAAAAAAAAAAAAAAAAAAGACAATGCAGAATTTGTATTGAGAGCAAGATACCAACGAATCATTCGACTATTCGGTTATCAAAGATACCTGCATATACATTCTCTGTAAGACGGGCGCAGCTTCCATTAAAAACATGATCCAATCTAGGTCGCACTCTTCATGAATGCGTCGAAGACAAAGGATCTTCAGGTTCTCAAACCGTGGACGGACTAGGTTTGAAGCTTCTGGTTTAATCCAAATCTGCAACAGATGTAACAAAGTAATCAACAAACAATGGAGGACAAAGTATAGCCTTACGGAGATTCAGCAACAGCGACTAAACATATTTCTACAACTTGTTCATTATGACTCACCCTTCCACATTCAAAGTCCAAATCCAGTACACGTAACATCGTGTTGCTTAGGAACTCACTGAGCTGAAAAGTTTTGTTAATTTCTGTGTCTTGGTTACTTAGGATTAGCTCCGAGAGTTGAGGAACGTAGCCAAAGGATAGCGGATTTAGATCCGGTAAAGATATCCAAGATTGTTCACAAAACAAACGGGTGAGGCTTGGAAGATAAGTAAGCTCTACTCTCTCAACTATGCAGTTAATAATTTTAAGCCTGGTAAGCTTAGGATGTCGTATCTGCAATTCTGACGGAATGCCCCAGTTACAGAAATCTAGGGAGAGGCGCTCCAGCTTGGTGCATGCATTCAGCACATGAGTCAGGTCATCTGTGCCGAGCTTCAGACAATTTATATATAGGCAAGTGAGGCCAGCAAATGCTCGAGGACCAGCATCAAAGAACCTCATGAAACGTCTTCCATAGGCGACCATGCTGTCTTCGTCGCAACCCACGCCGAAATTTTCACCATGCATCAGGAATTGCAACGCACTGATCTGTCGGTTGGCCATGGCGTTGTCAACACAGCGGATGATGTCGATAGACTCTTCCAACACGAGGAACTTTACGCTCAGAATGCTGATAGGGCTTTGGATCGTGTCTGCCAACATACTCTTGGTAGCTTCAACCACGCTGGCATTGCTTTGTGCCGCATAGTCAACAATGTGTATCTGGATGCTAGAACGGAAACCGAAGAGATGCCTCCACCGTCTTGAGAGGACGCTGGTCCTTGCCGCCTCGTGCAGTTTCAGCCTCTCCAAGATGAACGTCAAAATGTCATCAGGAAGGTTGCTAAGTCTGTCTTCCTGATCTTCAGGCTCAAGATCCTGCATGTTTAAAGTGTTGGTGTAAAGGCACTCTACGTATATACGTATCTGCACAGCTGCGGTCGATCCAACAATACGTATCTCAATCTCTCGGTGCAAAGGCACGGCAGAAGGGTTACCTTGGTGACGGCTGCCTCGATCTCCGTGGCCTCATGGCAGAAGAGCTCCATTGTATCCATGATCGCTGGCAAACTTTTAGATATCTCGATGGTTACTTCTATGTGGTGATTGGATTGTTTTTTATGCACCTCTTTCCCTCTATATACACTTCGTATTTGGAGGCAAGTACTAGCTCTGCATGGATGCGACGTATGCCTAGCTATATTCGTACTCTTTCTTTTCTCTTCTTTTTTCTAACGTGAAGATATGTAACCGCTTTAACGAGCAGCTCGCCGGACAACTGGCCACTCTCATCAGGCCCTTGGATACAACTTTGAATAGAAAAAAGATGGCGGGCCCAAATCGTTGAAGCCTACAAATTGCAAGCGCCCCATGACGGCCCAGTTTAAGCGGCGGCGAAGTGCGCCTCTTCTCGCGTGAGGTTTTAGCACGCCACACACCCTTCCTTGGCCGTCTCCCCTCCGCCTCCGGCTAGAACAGAGAGGCGGCTAGAACAGAGAAGTGAAGCAGAGGAAGGGAGAGGGTCAGAGCTCGAGCTCGAGGCCGCGGCCAGGAGATGGGGAAGAAGCAGAAGAAGCCTGGGAAGGGGAAGGAGAAGACGGAGCGCAAGACGGCCAAGGGCGAGGAGAAGCGCGCCCGCCGCGAGGCCCGAAAGGTTGGCGAGGAGGACGACATCGACGCCATTCTCGTTAGTAGTCCCTCTCTCCCATCCTTTTATCCATCCCGTCCCGTGATCTTCTGTTTGCTTGCTCACGGCTTCTCCCGCACCCTCTACTATCTGATAATAAGCTCGAACAAGACGCGGAACGGCAACATTTTCCAAATTTCTGACACTATATGAGCACTCTTGCCGTTCATATGTTCAGTTGCTGACAAGTGACAGCTCGTAGTTCGCTGCTGTTGCCATCTGATGCTGTTTGTGCTCTGGCTGATTTCTTTCTGTTGTGATACTTGATTGCAGAAAAGCATACAGAAGGAGGAAGCCAAGAAGAAAGAGGTCCATGTCGAGGAGAACGTCCCTGCACCATCTCCCCGGTCTAATTGCTCGGTAAGGAGCTGTACAGCCTGAAACGTCTATGCACCCATTCAATTTGAATCTAAATTTCCTGTTGTTCAAGTAATTTTTGAATTATTTGGTGCAAAGTCTGACATACTTTTTCGTAGCTTACCATAAACCCTTTGAAAGAGACAGAATTGATCCTGTATGGGGGAGAATTCTACAATGGCAATAAGGTCTGGATCATGTCCTTGTGATTTACTTATGTTTATCTACTTAAATGGTTTACTATGCTCTTCTAAGAGGTTACATGTCATTAGTTTTACTTTGTTGTCACTGCAGTTTCCATCCTAATGTAATGGAGTTTAGCCTTCTTAGAATTTTTATTACACACTTCTTGATTCTAATATATTGTAATGATGGATAATACTGGCATGCTTATTTGTGCAGACCTTTGTCTATGGTGATCTTTACCGCTATGATGTGGAGAAAAATGAGTGGAAGTTGGTATCAAGTCCTAATAGTCCACCTCCACGAAGTGCACACCAAACAGTAGCCTGGAAGAACAACATATATATGTTTGGTAATAGAACATTGCTCTGGAGAGGGTGTTTTATTTGTAACAGTGGTGTTTCAGTGCCCATGATTAACTTTTCCCTTTTACTGATGTTTCAGGTGGTGAATTTACTTCACCAAACCAAGAACGTTTCCATCATTACAAGGTAAAAAACTAAGTATGCTGCATGATGTGTGTTGCATAAGTTATGTAACCTTTTTAGAAGAGTAAGATATGCATATGTTGGGTTGCATTCTCTATTGAACTGAGATAAAAACACTGCTATTCATATGCGCATGGTTGCAGTTAAAGCTCTGTAGTAGAGACCCGCTAACATATTGAGTTGTTCCACCATTTGTGATTTGAGAATTTGATGACCCGTTGACATGCTTCCCCTTTATTTTTCTTTGATATGCACACATACTTGCTGTTCATTTTCCCTATTTGACCTTTTCTTTCTGATTTAACGTTCTCCTTGACTGATTTTTGCATTGTAGGACTTTTGGACATTGGATCTCAAAACGAATCAGTGGGAACAAATTCTTGCAAAGGGGTGTCCAAGTGCACGCTCGGGACACAGGATGGTTAGTGCTTGCATGTTGAGATCATTTATTCGCTGTTGAAGTCATTTTCCTGATATTTTCTGTGATATGAACACATGCGGACTATCTTTTCCTGCTGTACTAGAAGTTGTAGGAAACATAAGTTTAGCTGTGGATAATGTCCTGCAGTTCATTATGATTGATACTAGATTTGGAAATCTCAAATACTTAAATATGATAGCATAATTTGCCATTCAATTTATGGAGCTATTTAAGCCCACGACTGAATTAGCATAATTTACCTATATTACAAATACAAATCAGCGAAAATATTTCATTCTTTTTCTCTCCATACAAATCCCATAGTCGCTTTGTCGTCTGTCATTTGATCGCTTTTGTGCTATTCTCGTTTCTTTTCCTACAGGTTCTATATAAGCACAAGATTGTGCTATTTGGCGGTTTTTATGACACACTAAGGGAAGTAAGGTCAGTATCATTAACTTTTGTGTAACCCTTTGTCTTTACCTAGCAACCTAAAATTTTTAGTACCATTTGTGTATAGATCTTGTTCGAAATGGAATAAGAATGACCTCAAAATTGTGATAATAATAATGTAACTTGCTACTGTTGATCATCCACATAGTAGCATAGGTTGAACCGATGCCATAGGTTTGGTCATCTCCTTAATTTGACATGTTTGATCTGAGTATTTGACTTTGCTTGATAATATCTTTCCCCAGATACTACAATGATCTGCATGTTTTCGATTTGGACAATTTCAAGGTGAGTAAAAAATGATCTTTCATTAACATGCTAGCGACATATTTTATCTCTTTAGTGACACATAAGGCCCTCAAACTCAATATTTTTAATTGAGAACTTTGGTCTTTTAGTGGGAAGAAATCAAGCCCCGCCCTGGGTGTTTGTGGCCAAGTTCAAGAAGTGGCTTTCAATTTGCCGTCTACCAAGATCAGGCAAGCCCTGGGTCTTTTGTTTTCCTCGGTAGTTGACATGCTATATTTGTTTATTTGCAACCCCAACTTTCAAATTTTAATGTATGACAAGTGTTTAGGAGAGTTTGCATCATTTGACTTGTGAGTTGTTGATAGTTGATTTGCACATCTTAGTTGTCTATTTTTTCCTCTGGTCAGCAAGTTATGACACATTTGGTTCTCTGTTTCAATACCTGTGCAACCAGTTGTGAGTTTTATGGCATACATAAGCAGATGAGCTTGGACTTGTCATGAGTTTTCTTTTAATCGTTTTGTTTGCAAACATATTTATGCTCACTTCATCTGCAGATATATCTATATGGCGGGTATTTTAAAGAAGTTTCGTCTGACAAAGAAAAAGGAACAGTTCATGCAGATATGTGGTCTCTTGATCCTCGTACTTGGGAATGGAATAAGGTGACTAGTTACGTTTATTTGACCATCCTGTGTTTAAAATATTTTTTGTCTGAACAGTTTTTATATTGATAACATTTTCAATTTGGCTTCAAAATCTATATGTCGACAATATTTTCTTATTTACTTCTTTAATCTGTATTTTTCACAGGTTAAGAAGACTGGGATGCCACCTGGTCCCAGAGCTGGGTTTTCAATGTGTGTGCACAAGAAAAGGGCCGTTCTTTTTGGTGGTGTGGTAGATATGGAAGTTGAAGGTTACAACTGAAAATCTTCTTTGTTGCTCATTCTTGACTAAATATGCCATGTTTGTTCTGTAATTTGTTGGTTGAAATGGTTAGATCCATTCATTTAAGTTGTTTGGGTGTACTTCTATTAACCCAGATATTTCAAATCCTATTTTGTGGCATTGATCTAGAAAAGGAAAACAAGAATGTCTACTCATAGTAATACAATCTGATGGTATTGAACCAAGACTTGACAATCCAAAGCATATCTAGTTGTGCGTCTTGATGTTCCACAACCCATTCTATCAGTGGCGGAGCTAGCAGCGAAGCCAAGAGGGGGCCGGAACGATGAACAGTAGCCGAGTAAGCGAGACGGCGACAAGCTCTATGCAATCGCAGCAGCGAACGAACGCCGTATGCGGCATAGAACAAAGTCGACCCTGCCTCCCTGGCTCCCTCAAGTCAAGCGTGACTCAATTATACATAAGCCTGTGCTCTCCTGCTCAGCTACTTGGCTATCAGGCTATGGGCAAGCTGAAAGTTCGAACTTCGGCTGCTGCTCGTAAGACTGGATGTTGGAATTTTTCCCGGAGGCAAGGGGGGGCCGGAGCCCAGGATGGTCTCCACTGGGCTCCGCCCCTGCATTCTATTGAAGGTTCAGGCATTAATTTATTTTTATTTTTTTGGGTCTATTTTGGCTCTTTGGGTTATTTGTATTTTTGGCGTGGTAGATTATACAGTGATTTGCTAGCCCTTTCCTGTTACAGAAAGGTATATGTTGCCCAATTCACCTGATAGTTAATTCTAATGTAATCCACTACAGTCTGAGTACCCAAAGTTGTACAGCTCAGACCCAAGTTATAAGATGTAAATCAATAATTAGCTTCGTCTGTTATTGTTTGTCTTTGTTGGTAGTTCAATAGCTAACTTCAATTTTGGAAAAATTCTGCTGACCATTCTTCCAAATTTTGGGATTGTAGGTGACGTCCTCATGAGCATGTTTATGAATGAGCTGTATGGTTTCCAGTTGGATAACCATCGTTGGTATGTTCCCCATATCATCCTAAATAGTGCACTCATTTTCTTCGCCAAAATAAATTAAGTAAATTATATCCCAACTCATATTTATTATTTGTTTTTTGGGGGCTATCATTGGTGTCAACAAAGTCCACATACTAATGCAACTGCTACTTCCACAGAGTATCAAATTGTCAAGAGATGTTAGGGTGTTAGCAATATTATATAGCCTGGGATTTCAATCTTAAATTATGGCCAGTTCTTGGCATATTAAATCAGATAACACAAACATTTGTAATTGATGTGTGATTTGTTTTCTGCTCATCAGATTGGGCTAAACATTCTTCATTACCCTTTATTGGTCCTTTATATAGCTTAAATATTTCAAAGTTCATATCAAATACCCTTGGGATCCCTTGCTCCCAGGCAGATGTTTTACTTTGGAGAAATTATTCAGTGATGATCTTGGATTCCACTGTCCTCCTTAACATTTTTTATGGTTCCACTGAAACCAACATGTGAAAGACTATTTTCTTATCTAGCTTATATGTTATGCCTGCATGTTAAATGGATTGTTTCCCTTTAATCTCTCAGGTATCCTTTAGAGCTCAGGAAAGACAAACCTGCTAAAAACAAGGTGATTTTCTCGAATGTAATCAATCCTGTGATCAGATATCCATGTTTATATTTGATAAATTGTAGATATCAGATTGAAATGTATTGTAGCGTGTATGTAAGAGAAATCTGTTCCAGCAATTGAAAAACCAAGTTTGTTGTGATGTAGCTATTGAAACATGCATATATTTCACATTTTGAACGTAAAATACACACTAAACTGTGGATTGTTGCTTAAAGCAAATGGCAGTTGTAGCTACCTTGAATGTTAATGATGTTGGGGAAATGCTGTTTTTTTCATTCATAGGTGAAGGATAGCAAAAGAAAAGAATCAGCGAATGATTTCGAAGCTAATCTGGCTAATGATGAGGATGAGGTCATGGAGGATGTAGAAGAAGCTACCGATAGACAATCTGAAGTCCATGGGGTTTCTAATCACCTGACCAAGACTCTGACCATTACTAAAGCTGGTTCAAGCAAAAGCATTGATGTTCTCTCCAATTCAACAACCCAAGAGACACCACCTGAGGTTATATTTTGATCTCTGTAATTTGCATTGCAATGATACTCCTGTTACTCATTGACTTTTGGTACTAACAGGCGGTGAAGCCCAGTGGTCGCATCAATGCTTGCATGGCTGTAGGGAGAGATACACTCTATTTGTATGGAGGAATGATGGAAGTGAAAGATAGAGAAATTACTCTTGATGATTTATACTCCCTTAACCTTAGCAAACTTGATGAGTGGAAATGTATCATACCGGTTAGTTGCAGATTGGCCTTCGCCTTTTACCTCTTTTTGGGGGGTTAATTGGCATTTCTATCTATTTCAATTGGAATACTAGCATGCAACAAATTATATTTTACTTATATTGTAATTGTTCTTATTTATTGTGGAGTGACACTACTATCCTTTTATTTAGGCATCTGAATCTGAATGGTTAGAAATTTCTGAGGATGAGGATGAGGATGATGATGAGGCTGATGATGATGATAGTGGGGGGGATCCTGACCAGACAGATGAAGATGAAGATGGAGATGAGGTACACCTTAGTACTTCAGGTTCTTTTTTATTGCTTCCATGGAAAGCCAATGAGATTCCAGATTAGATTGTTGGCATTTTGTTGTGTAAACAGGGCCATGAATTATAGTATGAGACGAGTCTAGTTAGCTATCTTATTTCTTATCATACAAAACACATAGGAGTATGTTTGAAACTACTGGGTGAAGGGATCTGAACTTACCCTTTTCCTCTTTAAAGAGAGAAGCCAGTCGGCTAGCTTCTTACCTGTTGTTTTATATTTGTGTTTAGGTGTCTGACTAAAATATTGGATTGCTAGATAACCAGTTCACTTACACTTTCCACCTTCAGGATAGTAATTGTAGTCCTGGAAGCATCATGTTCGTGCTTTCTTCATATTATTGCAAAAATATAAGATGGCTGCCTGTAGCAGAAATGTTCAGAATTATGGAGGGTCCTATCCTAGTATGTGACATTTGATATGTCAGTTCTTGATGTTAGATTAATTGCTTAACTAACTGTGTTGTACATTCTTGACTTCACTTGGAGATATAAAGCCACTAGTCTATGCAACTCGGAGGCAACATTTTGACTTCTACACTGACTTGGAATTTTTTTATCAATCCAGTTTCAAGTGCATGGTATCTCCATTTCGTTCATCTAAGATAACTCACTAAAGACATAAAGACATGCTTTCCTTATGAAAGTTACAAACTTGCCTGTTTATTCGTTGTTTCAATGTATGTTAGGTGCATTTTTTTTTTTCAAAACAGAGCTACAAAATTCTGGCTTCTTATGAATCAGCCTAGATTGGTATTTATAGAAATGAATTATTAATGTGATACTGATTTTCTCATACCATTCTGTTAATTTTTTTTTTTGACAGTTTTAGGTTTTATCCTTGTTTTCTTATAATGACTATAGTTCGCAGTTTGTGCTTATTGTGTGGTTATTTATCTGTGCTCATCATGGCTATGCAGTCTGATGGTGATGCTGAGAAGAATGTAGATATGTCGAGTGCTGTATCTCTGCTGAAGGGTGAAAGTAAGACTATGCGTAGAAAAGAGAAGCGTGCTCGTATAGAACAAATCAGGGTCATCCTTGGTCTTTCTGATTCTCAGAGGACTCCAATGGTAATTTTGTATCTTTGTTCATTTTCTGTTGCTTTTGGATTTGTTCTTCCCTTTGTTTCTAGCTGCAATGTTTAGGTCCACTTTATTCAGAAATCTTGCCCAACTATTTGTTACATACATAACCAAATTATCTTTTACTGATGTCAAATTTTTCATTCTGAAAGCCTGGAGAATCGCTGAGAGATTTCTACAAGAGAACAAACATGTACTGGCAAATGGCTGCCTATGAGCACACTCAACACACCGGCAAGGTTAGTTTCTGTTGCCCCCAGTTAGTCATATCTTTCTTGGGCATGTTGTCCCCTCAAGTGTTTAATCTTGCACATCGGATGGCAGGAGCTCCGCAAAGATGGCTTTGATCTTGCTGAAACTCGATACAAGGAACTTATACCGATACTTGATGAGGTAACTGTTGCACCCTCTGGCACTGAAGCAAAAATATCCAGGTCGGCAGTATATATTGACTGACTTTTGCGCATCATGTTCAGTTAGCTGTGCTGGAGAGCGAACAGAAAGCTGAGGAAGAGGCTAGCGCGTCAACTGGCTCCAAGAAGGACACGAAGAAAGGCAAGCAGAAGAGCGCAGGAAGATAGTTTTTTTTTTTCATTTCTTTCCTTGTCAGAACATTTTGAAACGTGTCCACAGGCTCGCTCAAGATCCTTTGAGAGGAAGTTTTCGTGTGAGCCCAAGTAGACTATTTCTTGTTAACTGAGAAGTGATATATTGAAGTTTGATTCACGTGACTTGGTTTAAGAACCATGAGGCGGTGACGCAATGTTTCCTCTAAATTGTTCGACCATACATTATGTGTGAGATAGTATTGGCATTCTGCAAACATCTTTAACGTACGCATCGTGTGGCATGTTGGAGTGGCTCTGTCGAAATTACTCGCTAACGTTCGTCTAGAGTATATGTTACTACTCTTCTGGGAGCAGTGCACGTGCAATGCATTTTGTCGACGAGGCACCCCAGCTCCAAACCTCCATCAATTGTCAACTGCCCGGAGAGCAGCCAGCCACCCTCTCTTGCTTGCTATATCTAACAGCTTGCGATCCTCCAACTCCGATCGCACATCATCGCGCACCAGAGCCCTGTCGCGCGATCGTCTCGCGGAGCGGGAGGCCGGAAGCGCACTACTCCCAGAGTCCCAGTTTCCATGGCCGGGGCGGCGTTCGCAAACGCACAGGCACAGCCCTCCGCGTGGGCGCTGGCGCTGGCGGCTGCGGGGCTCCTGGTGTGCGCGCGCGCCGCGACAAGCCTCGCGCTGTGGCTGTACGCGGCGTTCCTCCGGCCCGCGAGGCCGCTGCGCCGGCGGTACGGCGAGTGGGCCGTGGTGACGGGCGCCACGGACGGCATCGGCCGCGCGCTGGCGCTGCGCCTCGCGGCGGCCTACCTGGCGCTCGTCCTCGTGGGCCGCAGCGCCGACAAGCTGGCCGCCGTCGCCGCCGAGATCAAAGCCCAGCGCCCCGGCACACGGGTCCGCACCTTCGCGCTCGACTTCGCCTCCGCCGAGGGCCTCGCGCGGAACGTGGACGCGCTCGCGGACTCCCTCCGCGGGCTCGACGTCGGCGTGCTCGTCAACAGCGCCGGCAGCTGCTACCCGTACGCGCGCTACTTCCACGAGGTGGACGAGGCGCTGGCCCGGGACCTGGTGCGGCTCAACGTCGAGGCGCTCACGCGCGTCACGCGCGCCCTGCTCCCCGGCATGGTGGCGCGCGGCCGCGGCGCCGTGGTGAACATCGGCTCCGGCGCCTCCGCCATCCTGCCGTCCTACCCGCTCTACACCGTCTACGCCGCCACCAAGGCGTGAGTGCTTCTCACTTCAAACTCTTCAGTCTTCATGAGCTGCCTGCTTACATCTTAGATTTTAAAGGTTTGGCGGGAATGTTCAGTTTCAAACAAAAACAGTTTTAGAACGGAAAATGGGAAATTCGATTGTCAGGATCGTGTTTTGACACCATCGTTTTAGAAGTGAACATAGATACTTTTTTCCACAGCAAAAACATGTGACATTTGCCACTGGCTGGCCTCGTTTTTGTTGGCAGTTGTGCTAGTGGTCCTTATCTGTAGTATACTTTGTCTCTTAAAGACGAACAGAAAAAACTTTCATATTAAGTTCTCTGTGTGCACTGATGTGTTCTCATGATTATATGTGACAAGAAGGAACTTTTACTTGTTGCTAAATAGCCGTCCTTCACTTAAAAAGGCTGGTCATAAGCCAGCTAGATTATTTACATTGAAAGCTTATGAGAAACAGGTGCTAAACTGGCTACTTTGTTTTTGTTTTGTCAGCTATGTGGAACAATTCTCGAGATCCCTCTATGTCGAGTACAGGAGCAAAGGCATTGACGTGCAATGCCAGGTATAAACTAACCTCTTTTAATTTGACAATGAATTTATTTATGAAAGAAATTGATGAATTATTTTCACCTAATGTTCAATTTTAAAATCATTTTTGTACAGTATTTTGGACTCTTGCGGTAGTCACTTATTTTTCATTTCCGCTTGGATCCTTCCGATTCTTATGTTTGAGTGTGTTTCTCGACCCTTACTATTTCTCGAAGGTTTGAGTGTGTTTCAGTTATATGATATTTGGCTAACTGCGTGTAGAACTAGGGAATGCCTTCCTAAGAGGTAAGAGCATGATTTTGTCATGCTGTGTCTCTAGTGAAACTCGTCGAACGGGATTGTTGGCATGGTTTTCTCATGTTGTCCTAAGTGTGAAACTTGCGACCAGTTCATTCAAAATCTTTTATGCTGTCGGATGGTTCCAACAAGAAACTGATACGTTTGTTTGAATGGAAATGAAACCCGGCCGGTCATCAATCTTGTTGAATCCTCCAACTGCACCTAGTCGTCAGTCGTCACACGTGAAACACCGTGAGAAGAATCAAGGGGCTCTGCATACCTGCTCATCTGAAATCACACTGGCGTTCGTCACAACTACAACCTACTACTCTGTCCCAATGATCCTTACAGTAACATGTTCGCTGTTGCTGTCGTGAGAATGTTGTTGTGAGCCTTAACCATCGCATCAATTGTCTAGCGCCAATGAATATGCACCCACGACTTCTGCTGATCAATCCTTTTTTCAGTAGCTGCGTGACTTTCTTCGATGATTCGGACGTTAATTTGTACTCTGATCTGCACGTTTTTCTTGCATGCTCAGGTGCCAATGTACGTGGCGACGAAGATGGCGTCCATCCGGAACCCCGGCTTCTTCTCGCCGTCACCGGAGGCGTACGCCCGCGCCGCCGTCCGCTACATTGGGTACGAGCCGGTATGCACGCCATACTGGACGCACGCGGTGATGTGGTTCCTCATCTCCCTTCTGCCCGAGCCCGTCGCCGACAAGATCTTCCTCGACATGGCCCTTGTCATCCGCACCAAGGGCCTCGCCAAGGAGGCGAGGAAGAAGGCTCAGTGAATCGATCGGTAACTGTGGCCTCGAGATTCAGACACACTCTGCTCCTGCGAGACATGCTTCAAGCGATCAGCGTGGCATTTTGCCTACACGTATACGGAATAATTTTATACTATGTTCGGATTTTGTTGTGTGCCTGTCATACAGGTTGAGAATGTGAGGTGTAATCGTGGAAATAAAAGTCTGGTGAAAGATTAAATATTAATGCTCTTTAATTTCCCTGGTTTAGTGTCTGGTACCGATGTGTTACCGCAAAGAGCCATCGGTTCACGCTGTCATTCCCTGTGTGCATAATTTTATTCAGAAGGCGTTCGTCTTCAGAAATGGTTCGTTGGAACGTACATGCATGTGATTGGTGTGGCATGATACTAGGAAAATGGAGGCCATTTCCAACATGAATGCATGGCAATTAGTACTATAGATAAGTAATTTCTGTATGTTCTACTCACCTCACCTTTATGATTTCTTAACACAACACTGTACGTTGCTTACTTAACTGTAACTTGGATTTTTTCTGGCTAAATCTGACCATAACAACCAGGGAAAATTCCTTCAGTGCCATTGGCATAAATCCTAACCCCTTTCAAGCCACCGAACAAACTTCAATCCCGCCGGTGCCATTGACCGAAAACTTTTATCCGCTCTGTGCCAGTGCTGACCGGTTTCGCTCGACATATGACGGGGCTGTCTACTTTCTCTGCTGCGCCAAGCCGGTGGGGCGAGCTCGCAAAGAGCGCCGGCAGCTCCTGAACCGTCGCGCGTTAAGCCTCGGTAGGCCATGCCACCTCAAACTCCGACTGGAAGTCCTCCTCGACCAGGCACGCGGATGGGTTGTGGTCATACTCCTGCTCCCCTCCCAGGCACACATTCGCATTGAACAACAGCACGCGGGGGGCGCTACCATCAGCGGGCGCCACCTCCACGAACGTGATCGAGTTGAATTTCTTTAGGGAATTTGGTGCTAGGACACGTGCGAACATGTCTCGGTCATGGATTGGTTGATTACTCTCTCTAGCAGCTTTCAATTTTGGTTTCCCCGAAATTTCCCCATTTTCTCAAGGTCCCATGAATTTCTGAAATTGGTGCGAAAAGCTTGATCTTTCTTGGGGCTTGCATTTGGATTGGGTCACGTATGATGTTGTGAGCTTGTGGTTAAATTTTCATGATCTCTGGTCTCGATTTGGTTGGTTTTCGAGCTGAATTTCAGTGGCGAGCTGCACTTTTGTTCTTCAGTTTCAGGAGTTCTTCGTGCTTTGTTCTGTGCATTACTGCAGGCCCGCACGTCCACCCACGGTGCAGCTGCTTGTGAGATAGCTTTGCAAGAAACGCTGTGTGACGAGCTAACACAAGACGATGATGCCCGGCTTCAACGGCAAAGGATTCGGAAGCTCCACAACGAACGACGAGCTCGGGCGTGACCGCTCGAAGGTTCAGTCGCTGCCTCCGCTCTTCCTGTATACGCTTGACCGGCTAAACCGGTCACCACTGGCGTAGAAGGGATAAAATTTTTTGGTCGCTGGCACCGGCGAGATTGAAGTTTTCTCCATGGTTGAAGAGGGATTAGGATTTATACCAATGGCACTAAAGGGATTTTCCCTAACAACTAATACGAAACATGGTTTCATTTTAGAACATACTTAGAAAGAATTTTCAATGATCCTGTTAATGTATCTTTCCACAGTTAAATGTTTTGGTATGACAGTCACCCGGTCAAATTTTGATGTCTGGTATTTGGAAGGACGCCAATATTTTTGGCTCATATACGTCATGTTCTCTCAGGGAGTTTTTTTTTTCGCACCAATATATGATCCGTAAAAAAGTCCCGCCAACTTTCTGACTAGGATGACCACTGCATGCATAAACCTCTAAAATTTACATATCAATGTTGCAAACGAAAAATTATATATTAGTTCTATATAAAGAGAACTGCTATAGAATTCAAACAAGCAGCGGATAAAGGTTTTAGGGGACATGTTTTGCACTGGTCGGACGGCTCAATCGTATGATAAAAGGGTGCATAGGATTCGAAGAGAAAATTCATCTGAAGAATGTACCCTTTTATCATACGCTTGGAATGGCATTCGGATGGAGGCGGATTTTTCCTTATATATATGTGAAGTCTCTCATGATGTTTCTTTCGCGTAAATACATGACATCAAACTACCCGCCAAGTTTGTGACAAAGGTGACCAGCCGAAAACATCATGCAAGAGAAAAAGTCTATAAAAAGTTACATCTCTACTTTGCGAAGAGAACAACCTCTTTAGGTTGTGTCGCTCGCCACAATTGAAGAAGAAAATTTAAAATTTGAAAAATATGATTATAGGAATACGAATCATGGCTAATACTAATTCGCTTTGACCTAAACCTCAGCATCAAAACCCCACGCCGCTCTGCCTGTGCCTCTCGCCCCACCGACCCTCCCTCCCCTCCTCTCCCACCAGTGGCGGCCGCTCCCCTGCGATGGCCGCCCCGCCGTCGCCGCGGCCGCCGAAGCCACACTCCGGCGGCGGAGACGCCCCTCTCTCCCTCTTCCTCGATACCGACCTCGGCACCCGCCTGGCCCTGCTCGTCGCCCCCGACACCACAATCCGCCGCCTAAAGTGTATGCCCCTGACGCCTCCCTCATCCCCCTCCCCCTCGTCTCGAACCGCGGCGACCGGTACTGATTCTTGTGTTGTTCTCTGCGCAGCGCAGGTGGCAGAGGAACACGCCGCAGCCTTCCCCGAGCTCGGGCCCGTCGCCGTCAAGTCCTTCCAGGTGCTATTTCGTCGTTCTGATCGGCGTTTATTTTCCCACTGAATCGTTGCGTTTGTGATAAGTTTATCAGGGTTACTTAGATGTATTTCGGCCTAGCGTAGAGTTGATTTTGTGCTGATAAGTGTGCCTAAGAATTTCTCTGAGTCTTCCTGTGCTTTAGTCAGTGGGGGAGTGGGTTCTAGAAATGCTGCCAAGCAGTGATGATGGATCCCATTTCTCAATGTCACATGAAGTCTAACATGTGAAGGTTAGGCTAATCAGTACTACTTTTTGTGGCAATAACCCTGCCAGCTCTTTTTCCCTGGCAAAAGAAAATCTTCTCCTTTGGAATGGTAGTCTCTAGTCTGTTCCTTGTTAGTTAGAATAACTGATGTAATTATTAGTTAATGCTGCAAGATAATCCCTTGTGACCTTGAACATGATAATGCATCGAGTCTCTTTCCGTGAACCAAGGCATGAGCTCAATTGATCAGTCATGGATAATTGACATAGGAACTTGCAATTTAATATTCACTAACTTACCATATTAGAAACTTTCAAAAGGTAATTCCTGCTTCTAAAAGTGTTTGTTTTCATCAGGTCCATCGGAAGGGTGCATTGTATCACCTCTCTGAATCAATGACAGTGACTAGTGCCTTCACCAGAGTCAAGGGTGGGTACTTTCTCCATGTCAAGATGGCAGAGGCAGCAGCGTCTATGCACTGCCGCCAAGGTGTTCTACAAATTGATGGAAGGAAAACGAGTGAAGGTCATACTGGAATTCATGTAGAGAAGCATGTTAGGGAGCTGCCTGCTGCAACACTAGAAAAGGCTAACGATACGCTTGCTCATGGGCTTGGAGGTACACCCTAAGACTTTAATCTGGCATATGAAACATACCAAGTTAACATTACTACTACTTCCTAACTTTCCTTTTGTTTATCAAAATGTTACCAATGTGCTTGATTAGTTAGCCGCGCATTTGAACTGGATCAAGGTTTTGTATTCCCATAGTGAACTTTTGTTGCATGCCTCATGCTTCAAGATTAACATTTATGTTTCTGCTAAACTCCCAGGCGTTCTTTTCTGATGAGTTGTTTTTCATTCATGATTGAAACATTTCTTGTATGTTTATGCAATTTTTTTGTCAAAAGTATGCGGTTAGTAGTCTTGAGTCATCATCCTTGAAGCATGAGGTTGAAACAGCCGCTTTTCCTAATCTTATAACACAATCCCTCTTTTGTACTTTATCTCTTGTTACTGCAGAGTTACTCACTTTGTCTTCTTTTAATTCGGTGGTGCTACTGCAGTGTTTAATAATGTTCATGCACATTATGCAGTGCTGGATGATGGCCTGTTACCACCCTCATCAGAGCTTAATGCTGAAACAAAGAAGAATGAAACAATTCTGGCAAGTGATGCAGATATTGATAAATCTTCAAAGCAAGCCAATGTCTCACATGTTGTGGATGCAGATGCAAAGTACCTTTTGCATGGCAGTCAGGACTATAATATTGATGGTGTTGTTGCTGATGACAAGCAAATTAGGATAGAGGAGGGTATGTTGGGACAGACACATGCTATGGATGATCTTTCTCAAGGAAAAGAGTACAAAAATGCTAAGAGGACTGGTTCTATTCACTTGTCATCTACAGATCCTAGAATACCTAATGAATCTGATGGTAGGGATATAACTAAATCAAGTACGGCTCAATTGGAAACAAACCCTACTCATGGGGAACTTTTAAACACTTCTTTTGGGCAAGAAGTAAATGACAATATACCTGAGGATTCTCTCCAGATAGAAAATGCAAGCACTGTTGGAAAGAAGAAAAGAAGAAAAAGGCGTCAATTGACACATTCCAAAACTGATTCTGCCCAAGAAACAACAAAATTTCCGGCAGGGGCTGTGGAATTGTCAAAATCAGGTAAATTCTATGTCCATCTGAAATATTTTCTATTACAGTACACTACTCCCATCTTCTGAAATTCATCTGAAATCCTTCATGAAATGCTATGGTCCATTAGTATTCTTTATGCTTGAAGTAATCACAAAGATTTTGGTGACATGCATGGTACACCATGAAGCTTCTTAGTAAGTGTCAAATGTTTAAGTTTGGTTCTTTTGCTGAGTTATCAATGCGACATTGTTTAGTACATTTTTGGCTCAAAAATCTTATAATTCTTTACAGTTGTTTTTTTGCAAATCCAAGTCCATAATATATATATATTCTATCTGGAGTCTTTCGGTTGCTGATGTAGAGATACTAATTTCCTTTCTTTCTCTCAATTATTCAGGGGATGATGCGTATGAGGTTGAATTGACTAAGAGAGATGGAAGTAAAGCCAGATCATCTGTTTTGATGTTATCATCAAAACCTGATGATGAAGGCCAGGGAGGCAAACATATTCAGTTTGTGAACGATGCTCAGACGTCTACCGATCTAACTTCTGAACAGGGGAATTCTGATCATGTGCATAATGGTGATATACACCCTTCCATAGTTGATACCATTGATTCCACTGCTGAAGTTCCAGCTATTCGTGAAAAAATTGTAGAAGGAAGCAATGACCCTTGGGATGAAGGGGAGAAGCATGAAGAAGCAAAAAAACATGAATACAATGAGGAAAATCATGATGGAGGTGTAGCTGGAACAAGTAACGTGGAGAAAGATGGCAAAAGTACAGATGCCTCGGAGAAGAGGCCCACAATTGATAATGTTTCTCAAGAGAATAAGCGCAGGAAAGCAAAGAAGGTTAATTCTGTTGACATGGCTTCTGTGGGTACAGCTGACGATAAAGAGATGCTTGGGCATCCAGAAAATGCAGGCAATTCAGATAAGGTTTATACTGAAAGGGAGATCGTCCATGGCTCTTCTGTGGGACCTGTATCAGACAATGTGCAGCATGGGGAATCGAATGTAATAGAAAATCGAAAAGGTGATGGAAAGAGAAAGAGAAAAAGAAGACGACAGTCAGAATCCTCAAAAGGTGCTGA
The DNA here is from genome assembly GCA_007726485.1 of Eragrostis curvula. Classification (NCBI taxonomy): domain Eukaryota; kingdom Viridiplantae; phylum Streptophyta; class Magnoliopsida; order Poales; family Poaceae; genus Eragrostis; species Eragrostis curvula. The sequence goes on from RWGY01000031.1 coordinate 19,851,544, forward strand.
TCCTAATCAAGATCAGGCAAAATCATCTGAACATGTTACAAAGGGTAGCTCGATGCAACACACAAATTTTGCTCCCCTAGATGCACAACAAACACAAGGTAATTTAGAAGGAGCAAGAGTTAGTGACCACACAAATTCTGCCCCCCTAGATGCACAACAAACACAAGGTTACCGCGGTCAGTTTAGTGAAAGTCTGGATATGGCAGCAGCAAATACGATTGATGAGGTATTGGCAGATCTAAAATCTCAAGACAGCTTAAATAATTATTTGAGTGAAGATGTGCCAACTGGACTAATTCACCTAGACAGCAATCGGAATGCACTAGAACTTCCTGAATCCATTGTAGATAAAGTTGGTAATGATGTAGCATTGCCTCCGAAATATCCTGAATCAATGGACTCTGATGCTCCTGTCAGGTCTCCTAGCCATAAGAAGCCGAAGGGAAAGCAATTAAAACTGCTGTCTACTATGATTGACTCATCTCATCATTCACACGATATGCCTGAAGAAGATGCTAATACAGAATTAAAAGAGTCTGATGCTTTGAGATTTTCTGGCAAAACAGGTGATTTGAAGGATGTTTTAACTGGAGATGTAGCAATGCAGGCTGATGACAAAGCCAAAGGTACTAAGCGACAAAGGAAGAAGGTTAAGAAGGTTCCCACAGATAATGGTGGAACTACTCAATTTGAAGATGAGCAAGTCAACCAAGTTGCCAAAGAGGAATTGAAGGAAGTGGATGCTGCTAGACATGCAGATCAGAAAGGCAAAAGGGCTCCCAAGACTCGGGCTCCTAAAATACAAGAAATTAATCATTCTACCCACACAGCTAAGGATAGCCATGATGAAAATGCAGTTGACATCATCAGGACCCGTGATAATGAAAATGCAGTTGAGATCACTGGGACCCGTGATAACGAAAATGCAGCCGGATATCCAACAGAACCGCCTGTAGTTCAGAAAGATGCCACAGCTCTCAAATCTGCCAGCCCTAATGGCACTAATGCTCGAAAGAAAAGGAAAAAATCTTTGAAAACTGAACTTCGGAGTGAGGATTTTGCCATGGAACATGATCCCAGTGCAGATTTGGCGAGCTGCGGTGCTGAAAATGGTTTGGTTAGTCCTAAAAATTCTGCTGACACTGTTGAACCAAATCATCACATCATGGTTCATCCTGCTAGTGATGAAATCAATTTCTTTGAGCATTTTAGCTCGGGCAAGAGGAATGATCAATTAGTTTCTGCTGAAAACAAACAAAATAATGAAGATGAAAATATAAGGGAAGTGACGACTAAAAAGAAGAAGAAAAAGCAACATACTGGCAGCACTGAGCCAAAAAATCTTTTAGAATCTCTTCCAGCTGAGAAAACTAGCTTAACTGATCACTTTGGTGCCAATGAAGTGGTTGTACCATCTGCTGAAGAGTGGCAAGGAGAACATGATAATGTGAAAGGTGGCAAGGAGAAAAAGAAAAGAAAAAGGAAACCTAATTCCGAAGGGCCTGCTGCTGAGAAGGAAAATCTTGATGGTGATCATCAAGGCAGTGGTATTGGTACCCAAGATTCACTTCACTCTGTTGTACAGAAAGGAAGAATGGGGCAGAATGATGGAAATGAGAACAATAAAGTTACTCAGAATGTCACTATAATGCAACAGGAACCAGAATACGGGACATGTGATCGTACTGTTGACAAGAAGCTCCGCCAAGATGATGTTGATAGCCAAAACAATTTGCCCATCAGTAAAGATAATGCAAGTATAAGCGAAGTACAGAAGTCCACTCAGAAAAAGGCCCATGCAAAGAGTAGCAAACATGATCAGAATGTAAGCAACATTGTTAAGAGCTTTTCCATGAGCCCACAAGCATCAAGTGACAGTGCAGAGTGCACACCACAAATTGCTAAACGGTATAGAGTTGCAGTACGGAAAGTTCCAAAAACAAGGTATGAACAGACTAATGCGAAATCCAAGAAAGAGAGCAGGAAGGTAGGGTCTGCTGCAATATTCAGTGATGCTATCAGTGAGGAATCTGATGATGCAATGGATACCAAGAGTGAAAAGGCTGCCTTGGAAGCATCATTTGACAATTCATCCACATCTGCGGATTCAGGTGGGAACCTCAATGAAGTAGTATCGCATGGAATAGGTGGATTACATTTGCACTTGGTTTTTTATAAAGTCATTCCTTGAAATTAAAAACTCTGATTCTTTTGATTGTTTATCTAGTATTTATTTGAACTTTGGGGCGCATGACAACATCTTCTGTGGTCAAGTTATGTTCATATGTTTATTTTGAAAGTTCCAGTGCTGATAATTCTTTTTTTTTATTATTTTTCTATATCATGTGCTATACTTGATATTGCTGGATTTAGATGTTTCTGGAGTGTTGTGTTGATATTTGGTTCTGATATTGATTGTCGTATTGATTAATCAAGATCCATGATTTTGTTACGCTTAATTTAGATAATGAGTGTCAGCAGCAAGCTAGCGATCTACTCTTTATTTGAGCAGGTTTTGTTCATGGTTTTATTCCTTAAGCTAAATACATATAAATTATTTTCGAAATTTCATCTGTTGATCTAGCAGCATCAGATATCCCTGTCCACATTTATTTAATAATGATATAAATAAGATGCATTTGACAGGTGTTTCATCTGCGGCCTTTGATGAAAGTGAATTGCCGGATGATGATGGTGCCCTATCATTGTAAGTTCTCTAACTTGTTAACTGAGAAAATAGTTGTGCATATTTTATAGATAACTGTAGCTTGATACAGAGGAGTAGGTATAACTTATAATTGTTGCATGGTGAGTATATTATCTGTCTATAGGTTAGAACAATCTGATAATCACCTTATGTATTACTGTGGGCAGAGAATAATGGACTTACACTCCTAGAATATCCTTAGATGGTTGAAATAATCATTCACCCACTCATCAAGAACATTTATACCAGGACTATTATGGTTAAAAATTGTCTAGTATTAGAATTTTAGAACATGATTGCTTTCTTATCTTCAGTGAGGCTTAGTGACACCCTAGTTGTTTTTCCTCCCACCTTCTCAGGTCACAGAAGAGTCTGAGGGGTCTGCACTTTGGCTCCATTCTTCGCGGTTCCAGTAGCTATAAGAAGGCCAAGCAGAAGCAAGATGAGCTGTTGGATGATGACACCGAGGTGCCTGATAGCCAGCCAGCTGACGGCCTGTGGGGCTGAACCTGATGCTGAAGAGCGCGAACCCTGCTTCAGTGTTTTGCTGATCCACCTGATATGTGGTTTAAGCTCAGGGATCAACCTATGATGGGCGTTGTGTAGTTGTAGCTCAGCCTGTAGGTTTGTTTAAGCTCAGGGGGCTCTCTTGAGGGTTGCATAAGTTGTAGCTAAAGCTATCTTGCTACGATGTGAAACGCAAGTCCCATGCGTAATCTTGATGGCAATTTTGTTGGCCGCAGCCATCAATACTCTGTTCTGTTGATAGCCCGCAGTTCATTCCTTTGCTTCATACTTGCTGGCTAATATTTTAACTGTGCAATTTTCTGCGTGTTTAGTTGATGTACCTTTTTTTCAGTCGTGGTCATAACTTGCACTATAATAAGTTTAAATGCATCCAATTGTTTGATGTTTTTGTGATTTCATCAAAAAAGCAACGTGCTGAAAAAAATTTGGCAGCAACTGGCAACTGTTGTCACGCATCTTAAGAACGGCAGCAGTTAATCCATCAACATTTCATTGCATGCATACAGTGAACAAAATATACAAATCATACAGGAGCACGGTTAGAATTGACTCCAAACCACAGAATCGGTTAGAATTGACTCCAAACCACAGAATCTACTCGTTTGTACAAAGCTAGACACATTATGTGAACTGGTTCGCTATGCTAATACGTCAAGTACACACTGACACACCGCATTGTCAAACTAAAAAGAACTATCATGGAGTGCGAGAATAACTTCTCACTTGCGCCTCTGGATCTTCATCTCTGATGTTTGATGTCTTCCCCAAAGATTTCTGGCTAAGCATCCGGGCTACTGAGTTTCGCAACCTCTGCCCTTGGGATCCATTGACAGATTGGCTGCTGCCCATTGTCCGCTCGAGCTCTGACAAGAGGGCCTTCACAAGCTCATCGAAGCGACGCTTGGCTGTAGGATATCGTGATATTGATTTTGTGATTCCTTGCAATCTTACAGAAATAGGGAAGGAGAAAAAAATTATATCAGTACACCGATTGAATCTATTGAGCCAAATAATATAGAGGAGTCAGTACCTGCGAGCAAATGCGTCTATTTCTGCTTTTTTACGTTCGTTCAATGATGGGACATGAGGAAGAGGGCCCTTGCTTCGATTTGGATCACCAACCAACAGAACTCGCTTTTTCAGATACTCTTCTTCTTGTTCCGTGAAATTCTCAGCTTTAATCTGTTCTTTTATAACCATAAGAGGGTCAAAGAACCAATCAACAAGTGTACTCCGAGGTCTGTTGTCAGATGTAATCTCAGATCCATCGCCTACATATATTGAAGAGTACGTTAGTATAAGGTCATAACTCGACACATTTTCATGGATTGAAACTTTTTCTTCGGTGCACTTACTTAGGATTATGCCGTCCGAATTAGCTTTTGCGGACCGAAGTAGCGCATTAAGGATAACATATGCCGGTAAACCAACGTTCAGAACACCACTCCCAACTTTGCCTGACTTTGTTTCTTCAATGTCTTTCATTGTTATCACTTCTTGATTAACCAAAGCCTCCCCCTGCCGCCTGCATTCGGCAAAAAGGTGGTCCAGCAACTGCATAATGGTATCATTCAGTTATAATGCCTATATTCCGCAAGTTTACAGATACTATTAGAAAGAATTGTTCAATGAAAATTACAATGTTGAACAAGCTATTCATAGCATGTTGATGTAGATATTGCATTATACATAATGTGAAGCTGAATTTGGAATAGCCGCAGTGCCAATAACGATACAATGTGCAAGTATGTTTTTTTTTGGATTAAGTCCAACTTTGCTCCCTCAACTCTTATCTCGGTCTGATTTTGGTCCCTCATCTCCTAAACCAGTTAGACTTGGTCCCTCATCTCCTCATACCATTCAACATTGGTCCTTAAGTTGTTTTTACAGTGGTTTGACCCGCGTGGCTGTGCTGACTAAGAATCCAACGTGGCATGTGGTGATGACTCAGACCGGTTCTTCTTCCCTTCTCTCTCTCTCTCTCTCTCTCTCTCTCTCTCTCTCCCTCTCTCCCTCTCCCTCCCTCTCTCCCTCTCCCTCTCCCTCTCCCTCTCTCTCTCTCTCTCTCTCTCTCTCTCTCTCAACTCAATCCCTACCAAAATTTCCCCATCCAGCTGGTGGCCTCCTCATCGTCACCGACTTCTCCCCAATCTCGTTCCCTCCCAACTTGGCGTCCCTCGTCTGAATCACGTCGTCAACTCGATCCGGGCGCTTCGGCTCCCAAATCCGGTTCCAGTCATGTGGCAAGGCGGCAGAGAATGAAAACGTCATGCTCAAGTATGTAGTGATTCAACAGTGTTTGAGAGCCGAAGTGGTATGTTCTCTGTGTTAGCACCAATCTTTTCTGTTATATTTGCATCGATGGGTGACAAATTGCTGCACAGGAGTCAATACGAATCCCTTTTTTCTTTGCTGTGCAGATATTCATTGGTGATTTTAAATTGCAATGCCATGGCGATATCGAGGGGGTCGGTGACTGCAAGACTGATGGGATGCCGAGGCGAGCAGCATGGCGACTGCAAGGTGTCGAGCTTTAGCGTCGTGGGGCTGACTACACTGCAAATACGACGTGTACAGAGATACTTTACAGTCTTGTATGCTGGTGATAGTTTTTCTTCTAAACGAGATAATAGTGCCATGTGGACTCACGCAATTTCCTCAATGAAACTGTCATGTAGCTGCATCCATTTGAACTGTTTTTTTTTTTTTGTGAAGATAACAAAGACGTATGCAAATAAGTTCAGAGACAATGACTGCGACTGAAGAGAAAATAATGCAGAACATCAGTCTGGCGTAATGTTTAGGAGACGCAAGCAAGCAAAGTCCAAATGCATAAACGGATCGCTAACCTGTTCGACGGATCGGAGCAAAGCACATAGACGGAGGCTGCACGGCAGCACATGGACAGGCCACGTAATTCTGGCGGCGATGCAATCAGTTAGGGTTTGGAAGAGGATTAGAGAGATCGATCAACTAGAGGGCACGTAAGAGAGAGGCCACGTCAAATCCACACGTTGGATCCTAGTCAGCATGGCCACGCGTGCAAAACCACCGTGAAAACCACTTAAGGACGGATGTTGAATGGTATGAAGAGATGAGGGACCAAGTCTAACCGGTTTAGGAGATGAGGGACCAAAACCAAACCGAGACAATAGTTGAGGGACCAAAGTTGGACTTAATCCTTTTTTTTTAATCGAACACACAGGACTGGTGCGTATCATGATATTAAGAAGAAAAAGGGACTAATAGCACATACAACACACACCACATACCCTTCATAGTTGTGCTGTGCAAGTATAATCTGGTAACTAGGAGGAAAGAATCACCTTGAATGGATTGAATTCATCAATGCTGTTCTTAAATGAAGTAACACGGGATGGAGGTTTTTTTCCTTCTTGTTTCTCCTTGTTGAATGAGGCTGGCCTAGATAGTGGTGCACCATGCGAGGACTCGTCCTTGCTCTTCCGATATTTAAACCTACAGAGTTCAAATCTCAGTAACATATGACTCAATTTTTTTGGGGGGCAACAACCATATGACTTGAATTGTTTACCACATGAATTAAAGGCATAATATGGTTCACACCTTGGAAAGCAAGACCCAGGAGCCATGTCAAGAACATCATTCGTGTATTCATCAAAGATGGACACTGATGAAGCAACATAAGCGAGTCCCATCAGAAGAGATGATTCCTGGCACAGCACAACATTATAAGCTCCATGATATTAATTAGCTACCACTTAAATCAGCTGACATACATCATAGGTGTATCATCATCAAAAGCACACTGCCTACATAATTATTGTACTTAAAAAAAAAATCAGTAATACCTGATAAGCCACAACTGCGCCATAAGCACCTAAAGGTATACTGGAGAGTATGGAAGCCAGAACAGATCCTAATACAGCAAATGGCCAAAGAAGAATAGCCAGACCAGCAAATGGAACACAAGCTGTCTCCAAAAAAGGTCCTTCTCTCCCAATCATATCCTCGATCAGCCGTTTCCATCCTTTGAAAAGCATCACAGGGCACTTGTACAGGGCAATTAATGTAAACATTATTCCGTCAAGTATGAGCCCACATGCAGCCGCTATTAATGCTCCAGGGAAATCAAGCAATCTGGGGGAAAGAAAAATTGAGTTAGTTTATTAATTCATTATTGTTCAAAGAAAAATAAAATTCAGAAAGTGTCATCTAAATGTAAAGCAATGCATCTGGGGATCATAAAGAGTGCCACTGGAATATTAAGTCGAAGGCCATATGCTAAAGGCTAAAATAGGAGAAAGGTAATCAGACGAGTTTATGGTCTTGAGAAGTGAAAAAGGTATAAAAATACTAAGCAGGAACAGGAAGCAAACCTTATCTCATATGGCTTCCCGTCAGGAGGTTTCTGAAGACGAATGTCGTCCATAATTGAAAAATAGGAATGGAAGAGCAAATCTTTCACATCCCTGACTACTGTGCAGCTTCCAGTGATCGTACTCCATGTTCCATCCTGCAGTTAAGAATAGTAGCAGTAGCAAGAAATGTTTTAAAAAAGATGCTACCAACCCAATTCAGAATAAAACAGATAAAATTGATCGTTAAAAGAAATATACCACAAAACAATGAACAAATGGTTTTTCTTTGCCTTCTCCAACTGCACCGAATGTGGCCATTATAGGTGCTAGAAAACCATATACTAATCCAGCGAGGATGCTTCCCGGGATGCCAACTATCAACCATAAGATCAAGATTGCAGTAGCAGCAATTAGAAGCAGAAACTTTACTACCGGACCCACCAGCTTAGTTCTGCCTCCAAAAAAAGGTGGAGCAAAATGTAAGAGCAGTTTGGTAAGTAATTAAATGAAGTTGTCGAAAATGGAACTGCAACAAGCACACTGTACCTGATAATGCAGTAGTATGTCCAAATCAGATGCATGGGCCATAAGCCCAGAATGAGTGCTGATAATCCAATTGCCATAACAAGACATGCCCAAGGGCACAGCAAAACACCTGGGAGACAGATAATATCAGAGGTTTACATATCATGTCAGGGTTTAAAATGAATACATTGGCAGCTGATCATATACAAATCATTTTTTTATGGGAATGATCTGTATATGATCAGCTGCCAATGATCATATACAGATCATTGTTAGACAACACAACTACATTGCAATTTTATTATCTACATAAATCAATATCATGTGCTATTCCATCATTCATCTGCAAAGTTACATTAGCTCTGCCGATGTAGCTGCATGCAATTCTGTATGAGTTGAATGGCTGGTAAATGACTGAATTTGCATTGATCAGCCAGGAGCCAAGACATTGAACTGAAACCCAAATTTGAGGAATTATATTCTTTATTTATACAGAAAAGGATATTGACATTTTCAGAGGTTGTCCTGCAACAGATGACGACAGTTCTAAACAAATCCAGCACAGAATTTTCCACGTCATAAAATATATGCAATCGGCCATTAAATCATCACAGAAGCATGCCGACCTCAGAGCAGTTCATTGCTGGTATATGACAGAAGCAAGAACAACATACCAACTATTTAAACTGGTCCTAACTAAAATCTAAGAAATGATGAATCATCCATCCCTGATTTCCTCTGCAAGCAGGACAGGAAACCGAGAGAAGCAACCGCCTAAAGCCAGAAAGTGCACAACCGCAGGACCCGTGGCCCTTCCATTTTATCGCCAATCAAACTAAATGCAGCAGTTGAGTACACAGGAAAAAAATTGCACTCGTCAGAGAAAAGCAAGTACCGAAACTAGGCAAGAGAATGGATCAACATGTCACCTTTGATGAGCCCCAGAATGAGGAGGCCGACGAAGTAGGGCAAGAACTTGAGGAAGCTCAAGGCCTTAGCCGCGAACCCCTTCGGCGGCTCCATTGCCGACGCCTTCTCTCCTGACGCCTTCAATCAATCAAACCAACAAAGGAAGTTCACGACCCAAGCTTTTCCTCCAAAGGCCCCAATCCGAACCGCAAAAGAGTCTCTTGTACACCACCGAATTCAACTCCTTCCAACCAATCCTGGCCTGGGACCGCTCCTGGAAGAATTCCGCAATTCGAACTCACAAGCAAGAACCCAAAACCCAACTCCCACGAAAGGCTGGAACAGAACAGAACACCTTCTTGGAAGCAGAAACTGCACGGCGCCTCTCAAGAATCGGCCACGGTGCTTGCCTCCACCCGTAGTCAAGAACCCTGAATTTCGGAGAGGCGGAAAACCTTTGGGGCCGGCGGCGGCGAGAGCGAGAAGAAGACAGGGCCAGTGGGGCCGCCCTTGGTGACACACAGGCTGTGCTTTGCGCTGCTGCTGGCAGATAGCAGGAACTTGGAGCAGCGGTTAATCCAATTCCACAGGGTGAAAGGTGGAGGGAGGAGGACGAGCGGTTGATCTGGCGGTGGTGGTGATGGCGGGGCGTGGGCACACCACGAACGGCAACTCAATCCATTGGTGGAATGGACTGGCTGGTGGTGGTTCTCGAGGAGAATTGTGGAACGGATTGATTGCCTGGATTAGAAACTGCTATAGGAGGGTTTAGTATAGTATTGCAGGGAATCGGATGCTGGCAGGCTATGAGAGGGAGGGAGACAGGAGGGTGGATGATGGATTCTTGCCTTTGCGCGAGGGAAGAAGAGAGGTCGCGCAGCCTTGTGCGGTCCGTGGCTTTGGTTTTGGTTTGTTTAGTGGAGGGGGCGTTTGACGCTCGCGCAGTCGCCGCGGACGGACGGACGGATGGAGTTTGGCTTGGTGCAGGCAGGCGACGCGAGACCAGAAGTCAAGAACCACCTTAACTGCTGCGAGTGAAGTGACCGTTCACCGGAACAAAATTCAAGTTTTGGTGACTTGAATTTGATGGCAACTGCATACGTGCCGCTAATGTCATCTGCTTGCATAACATCCAACTTTTTTCTCCTTTTTTTTCTGGTACCAAGGAGGTTGCACCGGTACACCAATCACTACACATGTCGAATTGCAGAACTGACATAAGGGACGAGAGGTCGCTCTGATCCGGCGTCCTTCCTGCAAAATCGAAGACGATGAGTCGTGGCGTGTGCTTCGCCTTTCATGCTCTCTCTGTGCGTCAGCGTTTACTCCGTGTTAGGCCATACTCGGACCGTGTTCGTTTCGTTTAGTACTAAAGTTTAGTCCAAAGTTTTTGTTATTTAAAGGTATTAAATAAAGTATAATTACACAACTTTTTGCAGAAACCTGAGCTACTTTGCGAGACGAATCTAATGAGGGTAATTAATCTGCGATTAGACGATAGTCACTGTAGTATTACTGTAGCAAAACATAGCTTAATTAGACTCGTTAGATTCGTCTCGTAAATTAGCACACATCTATAAAAAAAATTTGTAATTAAATTTTATTTAATACCTTTAAATAGCAAGATTCTCTAAACTAAACTTGACTAAAGAAAACGAACAGGGCTCGAAATGGCGAAACTACTCCATGTCTACAGATACGGCGCTACCATGCCTCCCTAGCTACCCAATTTGGACGATTGGGTGAGTAGTACCAAATACCAATCATCCAAGTGTACCGGAAAATCATGGCATGCCTACATGATGTGTCCTTGTCACGATATCGCGCGCCCTTCTCGAGAATGTTCTTGGGCAGTCCGAGGAAGGAAGAGAAGACGGCCGCTCGCTAGTACTGTGGTCCTGGAGAACGAAAACACGGGGAAAATGCGACTGCAGCCGGGCGACGTACGTGCGACGCGGAAAGATTCCGCCACCCCACCGAGCAGCGCGCCCGTACGTGCGCACCGAGTTTTGCTTCAGGAACTGACGGGGTGCGGCTTGTGGTCCGTCACCTGCGAGATCGAAAACGACTTGTCCGCGACTCTGGCTCGTCGTCGTCTCGTCCATGGACAGCACAGCAGAGCACGCGCCGTGTCGGGCACTGTTCGCCATCGCTTTCCGCATGAGTATGATGGTCCAAGGTGATCGTGTGCCGTAGCCCAGACGCGCGCGTATAGTATCAATCTGCCATCATTGGCTGGGCTGATCGATATGTGTGCCATTGCCCGTCCCTGTTCATCTTCGATCCACTGGCTTGTGGATTCTTTACTCGAAACGGAGAAACCGATGCCATGTACCACTAGCTGCGGCGGCGCTCTCTCGGCGAGCCGGCCTTTCGGGCATAATAAGGTTCTTGCCGCTCCGAAGAAGGAACAGAGGACAGCCACCAGTTCGCTCGAGAAAGGAAACGGCCAAAATGGGAGGGAATCCTACCGCAACCGGTGCGCGCGACGCCGAGGGATAGATTCCGCTAGCTCCACCCGCTGACGACTGGCGGCACCAGCACGGCGGCGCCAGGTTTTCTTCAGCCAAGAAACGGCTCAAAGCTGACAGGTGGGGCGTGCAGGGCACGCGAACCGTCGTCTCCGTGCTGCTGCTGGATTCTAATCTAACGAACCGCGTCGTCATCGCCTTCCTCTTTTCAGTGCACGGCGCGCGGCGCGCCCACCGTGTACGCCCCGGCGGTGTTGGGTAGGAGCAGCGCGCGCAGGAGTTTCCGAAAGCGCGTCATCATCTGAACCAGGTTTCAGTCAAGCAACGACTGGAAGACTGACAGGCGGGACTCCGTGTAAGGCGGACCCCGCACGTGTTTCCTCTCCGTGTGTTGCCTACTGGGCACTGAGCATGCCCAGCGTCGTCGTCAACTCGTCGCTGTCGCGTGCCCTACTCACATAGCGCGGGAGTTCAGAGGCGTCCAAATCAACATCATTCGAGCTCACAAGCAGGTACGCTAATCCAGACCACGCCAGCCAGACGTCAGTGTTCCCACTCCTGCTCCCATCGATCGGTTACGATCGGATTATTATTACCAGATCCCGTGTCGCGGCATGCATGACTCATACGGCCGTCGAGCCCGACGCGGTGAATCAATAATACTAAGCCGGTGCTTTTTCGCGGGTGGGGTGCGTCAAAGCAGCGACGGCGACGGGATCAAAGCGAAACAAAGCCGGGTTGGGTTGGGTGCCTGCGCTCCACTACTCCGCTCCGGCCGGCGGCTGACCCCGCTACGTCCGTCTCTCCGACGACGTTTCCCGGTGCCTGCCGACGCGACGTCTCGTCACTCGTCACCTAGAAGAGAGAAGAACAAAAAGCGGGGAGCTCCGCGGTCACGGAACTAACGGTTCCAGAGCCAAGAGCACGTACCCATGTGTCGCGACTCTTGAGTCTTGACCCCGCCACGCGTCTCCGCAAAAGCGCGGTCGCCCAACCGAGGTCCCCCAACCCAACCGGCACGGCGCACGTACTCCGGCTGGCTGGCCCGCGGCCGGCGCAGCGGAACGAAAGCGACGCCCCAGCTCAGATCTCGTCATCATCACACCCATGGCGTCCGCGTCGCGTCGCCGAGGTTATCGGTGTCTGTTGTGACTTACCGTGTCGTTTCTTCCTTTTTGGCAGGCGCGGAGAGTGGAGGATGAGCTAACGAACGGCCCTCTCTCGTGTAGTAGTCTCTTTCCGGTGCGCGACCGACCGTGTGGAGCGAGGAGCAGAGCAGGTAGGCCAACTTCTGCACCCAGACAGAGTGAAACGACGAGGCGATCATGACGCGCCTTTCTCTTTTGATGATGCCAGTTCTGACTAGCGAGCTTGTTACTACCAAAAAAAACTACTGTTTTTTGGTCAAGCGTGGCAAAAGTAGCGAGGCTTTATAAAGGGCAGCCAAACTCTTGATGCATGCTGTCTGCTAATGGAGTAGTTTCCCACCATACGTACGTACGTTGTTGCATCGCGGCAGATGAGGCAGGGGCACCGCTCCCAGGGCTGAGGGCTGTATGTACGATGACAAAGGCAAAAATGCGTTGGTGGGCTGGTACCGAAGTAGTAACTGGCGTCGCCGATCTCCTCCAATCTCTACTTCTCCAACTTCCCCTGCGCGTGCAAGCTAGAGCAACTTCTGAACTGTGGCCGTTGGGATCTTACTTACTTCGGTGATCAGGATTGTTGGATTACTTTGTGCTGGTGCTCTGGAAGGCTTCTTCGTGGATTCAGTAGACTTGGTTCAGTTGCATATCTGCATTTGCAGATGATGTGGTACGGTTGAGTCCAAATATCTTGCGATGTGCGCGCAGATAGCCTGTGTTGGCATGATGCAGGGCTGCACAAAGCACGGAGAGATTCACATGCCAATTATCCGGGCAGCTGCTGTCTGTTGGATGGGGAACAAAGCGAGTTGTATACCAATCCATTCACGCGCCCTCATCTTCCACTACCGATGTTGCCTGTCTTGCGTGAGGAACTAAAATCTCTCCAGCGCTAGCACTACTGACTTCAACATCATAGGTTGTTGGTGCCCTTTCAGGCACTGATGAAAAAAGAGCGGTATTCTTGCCTACGGGAAAACTTAAGCAGTAAGTCATATCCCGTGCAGACAAACAGGTACTATCTCAATTCGGAACAAGGTCTTTCAGCAAAATAACTGATATCGTCGTAATAAAGGACGACACAATTGTAGTATCATGATGATAACATGAGAGTACTACATTGATACTACTCCCATACACTCCATGCAACACTCTGCATTCCTCCAACCAAGCTTAGCACATGACAGCTACATTCTGCACTCACATTGCATCTACCAACACATGACACAACCACACAACTAGGAGGTAGTAGTGGTACTCTAAAATTCTCACATGAGGGGTCCCTTTGCCCTCCCATGGAGCGGTACTCAACACTGACGATTAACAGCAGTGACTCGCCACCAATCAGTAGTCGATTACTCAACACCATCCATGATCAAGTAGCTGATCAACCAGCTGACACCTTTTTACCAGAAGAGACTGACCAGCTGATGGTGTCGTTGAGTTTACTCTAAAATGTTAGCGCGACGGCGGGACAGGGCTGAGCGGCCTACACCTTGATAAAAGGCTGATATGGGCTTCGCACGGCGGCGGCCTGGGCCGCGAGCGCGGCCCGGAGCTTCATGTCCTTGAGGGCCGGGTCCTCGAGGAGCAGCACCTTGTCCTTGTCCCTCACCCCGACCATGTGGAGGTGGTCGGTGTCCTCCCTCTCCTTGCCCCTGAACAGCAGCCTCTGCTCCCTGGGCTCCAGCCCTGTCACCATGGACAGCACCACCTTCAGCTCCCCTACAATTGTTTTTGCACGAACACATGTTAGGCCTTGATCAAATATTATCTCCTGATTCGTTTAGTAAAAAATGTTCAGATGACAAAATGTAGGAAGGGTTCCTCTCAGGTCCCTTGTCTGAATCGTCATGAGCTGGCAGTGCCGGTGGCTAGGCAGACGCATGGTTGATCAGTTTGCAGGCATGCATGCCCATGGCTCTTTGGAGTTGTCTGTGTTTTCTATTACCACATGAACAAACCCAGTCATCTAGTGCCATACTTGTGGAGTTGTTGGTGCGGGGAAGGTGACACAGCCCTGTGGCTCTTTGTCAGACATTTTATTTCTGAATTAGGTGTGCAACTTCCTAGTCAGACATGTGTTGCTCATATCACTCTGATATGACTGAGCAGTTCAGAACTCAGAAATGTTGATGAAATGCCTGGATTTGGCTGTGTAAACAAGACCAGAGGTGTCTCTAATGCATCGGCCTGTCGAGGTTAACCGGTAGTATCAGTGTCCAACTGTCCATTAGGACTAGATCGTAACTGAACAATGGTTTCACAGGATTATCTAGTGAGCTCGGTACACTCCGACCTACAACTAAGCAACTGAACTGTTACATTTTTTTTATGCATCAGTACTCTGCAAAATGAAACTTTAGCAGAACCGTTCTGATGTGCACAGCTTTTGTTCTGTAAAAGAAAAAATGCACGCAACCAACCATCACAACGACTCAATCGTGTAAAAGGGGCGCCAATGTGCATGCCACTTTCAGTCCTAACTCAAAGCCATTTGCCGTTCTTACAAAAAGAAACTGGATGGAATATTCATCTTTTCTACCACAAAAAGGCGTGCTTACGGCTTTCTAGTAGAGAAGCCCCAAATGGAATCATGGCGCATGACCAAAGATCAGACCAAATACCGAAAACAAAAGATACAAAACAGTGAAACTCAAAACTGAATTCAGGTAACCTTGCAAAAATGAGGGGGGAAAAAAACTTGTGCATTCTAGCACTCACCGAAAGTGCAGGTAGCCCCAATGGAGACGTCGTGCCAGGAGAAGCCGGTGGCCACCCTGACGGTGATCACCTCAACGTCGCCCCTCCCGTCCCTCTTCTGCACCAGCATCCCTCCGGGCCTCACCTCCCACTCGATCTCCCCGCGGCCGCCGCCGCCGACGCTGGCCGCGTCACCGTCACTGCTGCTGCTGCCGGTGCTGCTCTTGGAGGAGCTCCTCCTGAACAGCTTCTTGGAGTACCTGAGCTTGATCATCTTCATAAAAATTAACTTGCAATGCCGTCGTTGCTCTTGCAGGCTTTGCAGGCAGCAATGGAGAGCCACCAGTAGTGGGTGTGGTGGTGGTGGTCTGGCCTTGGAGCCAGAGGCAACTGTGTATATATAGGGGGAGGAGAGGAGAGGGGCCGGGCCAGTCGGCCATGGCAGCATGCAAAGGACAAGCTTTAGAAGCGTGCGTTTGTTCAAAAAATAAAGGCGCCGGTGAGGGGGAGGGGGGACATTGTCGCAGGCGATCTTCGCAAAGTCCAAAACGGCTAGCGCACAAAGGTGAAACAACTTTTGCTCCCAGTTGCAAGGGCTGTGTAGTGTGTAGCCCGGGGTCTTCCATGAAGCAACGGGGGGCTGACATGTGGGGCCGACTCGTGTTCCATGCCCCGACCAAAATGCTGCTGCTATGAATATACTACTGTTGAAGACTCCAACATCTTTTCAGTAGTTTGAACTAGCTTAATCGTTGCAATCGGTCACTGACAGAGTGAGCGATAGGCTCCTCTGAATTTTTCTGAACGCGGTTATGTCTCCTACATCTAGCACTGTTTTACTGCTCTGGCTCGTAAGACCTGTGGAATGTGCTTGGCATTTGCGTTGTGTCGGGTAAAGAGAGAAATGTTTCGATGCAATATACTCTTTTAACTATGCAATGAGACCACATGGGAGTTGGCGAAATGCATGGGCGCAGAGTATTATCTCCTTTCTAGAGTTCAGGCCGCGAGAGCACGATGATTAGGGCGGTCGGTTAGGCCGTAAACCTACCGGGATTATTGTAATGACGGTTGGACGCAGGTTTCCCGCCCTGTGTTCCGCGCCTGCTCGCCATTTGACGCACGTACGAGGGAGAGATATAGATAGAGGAGAAAAATTGATGGCGTGATGATTGTTGAGACCTTTGTTGCTTTGTAATCCTACGTGCGGTACCTAGCTGGAAGTGTAGATTATTCGTAATTAGGTAGTGTTTGCCTTGCCGATCAGGGATTAAGGTACAGTAGTGCCACGGTAGGATATTGTTTCAGCTCAGCTTTTAGGGTCTCAAGCGGTGGTTAAGGCAGCATGTGGGGCTTGAGATATTTGATTTGTTGGGGTTGGACCTCGGATTAGTCCAAAACATCTGAAATAATTTAGCATATCTATCGTCATACAGTTGTGCTGCTTTGATCTTTGCATGACAATCATACGTGTACGTAGGTATAGGCAGGCTGGCTGGCGTTCAACAGAAAGTATAAAAAGCAAATTTCCCTTTGCATGTCAACTTACGTTTTTCTAATTGATATTCGGCAATGATCTGAGTCGTCTGAATTCTCACACGAGGTAGATATGCTCGTTGAAGCATTTTATGGACTAAGACGCATTTTTCACACATCCTGCCAAAAATAATATGTGCCCTTAATTAACAATGCAGAGATTCGACATGAATAATGGTCACGAATAAAATGTTTTTCAGGAGCTAAATATCTCCACATACTCTGAACTCATGTAACAAGTGGCTCTGGTTCAGTTACATTCGGGTCTGATAAATATAAAATCCTCATGGCTAATCAACTTCACTACAATTTTTCCCTCAACAAAAAAAAAAAAAAACCTTCACTATAATTTGACAAGTGCACCCGCATCTCATTATTTGTTGTTGTCCTGAAACATCGTGTACCCCAATTATGCATCTAGCCGCTAGCCGACACCGATCATATAGGGACGTTGTTTAACACCAACCTGATCATCACATCATCACCATGCATGCATCTCCATCGTCTGAATAGTGATTAGCTTCCGAGAAATTCACCGGCCGGCGGCCGCTCATGCATGTGGGCAGCATTAGAAGGACGCCTCTTCAGACTGCAGAACGAGCGCCGGACATGATCAGCATGATGATGCTTCTTTGTCGTGGTGCCTCGGGATTAGCCATTATCCTGCTTCGAGCTCGTTAAGCGTCTCTCCCGATGACACGAGGGCTCGAGACCCACATGCGGCTTGCGTGGATCAGGATTCCCCGCCGGGACGTGGCGACGATCTTGGCAGGTCCTTAGATCCACAACCATGTGACCGTGCGTGCGTGCGGGCGATGAGACGGTGTTCAGACTATTACGCCATGTGATGCATGTCCACCTGTGGTGCGGCGGGAAATCAGAAAACGATCAGTGGATTTGGTTAGGTGCCGTTGCAGTGATTACATATGGATGAAGATTCTTTGGTGGACATGCTGTCAGGGGAACAGTGCTCTGTACTGAACCTTTGGTTAGCGCTAATGAAGGAAAATGTGCATTTGGTAAATATCTTCATGTCATCGGCAGACACCCAACCTCTCATGTTGACAGCAACAAGACACCTTGTTGGACATTGAAGCGAGCATCTTGCGTCCAAACTGTAAAATCGAAAGGGAGAATACGAGACAGCGCGTGATCTGACTTCTTACTGCAGAACAACTAGGGCTGAGACTTCGGTTAATTCGGTTTAATCGGTTCGGTTAATTCGGTTGGGACATAATTCGGTTACTGAGAAATGGAAGCCGAAATTCTGGACAAAAAATCAATAACCGAGCATTTCGGTTACGGTTAATCAGTTCGGTTAATCGGTTAACCCGAATTAACCGTACTTCTACATGTCACTAGAACAGCAGCAAATAGACATGATAATAACAGCAGCAAATAGACATGATACTTGAGCAGTCTCACAACAACACGACATCATGTTGACACCACAAATACTTAAGAGTAATACACGGGCACAATTAAGTCTTACATCAGGTTCACATCACAAATACATTGCCTAGAGTTCAAACATGCATGGCAGCATGACGGCGTGGGTAGCAACACTACAAACAACGTTACAACAATACGTGGGTAGCAACAAGCAAGTAACAACAGATCAGCAGCAATACAACAGTAGCAACACATGCTCAATCAATTGTGTGCACATCTTGATCACTCGGGGCAGACTTGCTCTTTGACTTGGAGGAAACTGCGAGGCCAGCAAGCTCCTCAATCAGCGCTGCAATATAAGATACACAAAGTTTAGTTTACATATAACAATGCTGGGAAACAATGCTAGAATAAACAATTGTTAGTTGACTTACATTCTTCTAATTTAGCTAATTCTTCTGGATCTTCTTCAACACTTACAACACTTGACCTGATCCAATCTTGTGTACAGATTAGGCGCTCAACCATTTCTGGAGTGAGTGAGCTTCGAAAATCATCAAGAACACGACCACCTGTACTAAAAGCCGACTCCGATGCAACTGTTGATACAGGAATAGCTAAAAGATCACGAGCCATGCGAGACAATACCGGGAATCTGTTAGCATTGTCCTTCCACCATTCAAGAATATCAAAGTCCTTGTCTTCTTCAATCTCTTCAGCTAGGTACTTGTCAAGTTCAGATTTAGAAGCACCATTGTCCAGCCTCATTTTTTGAGCAATTAGAGACCTCATCAGCCTTCTACTCCTCTCTGGGTGTCCTTGAGAATCACTAGATGATTGTGCCTTGTCACTTGGAGCATAAATGTTGCGATACTCATCAAACAAAGCTCGAAAAGAGTCATTCACTTTGTCCCACAGTTCCAGCCCTGTTTCAATACCAAACATCTCCAATGTGGCCATCTTTGTGTAATTAGAGAGCTTGTATCTTGGGTCAATTGCAACACAGAAAAAAACAACTAAGTTCAGCGGCTCTCCTTTCTCTCCCGGCTTCCCCTCATTGTTATCTCCCCAATATTTGTAATACTTATCCAGCATTCTCATACCCATTTCTTTTCTTGTCTTATCTGAACTATCACACCATTCTCTCAGCAGCAGCAAAACATCAGCAATTTCATGGAAAAAGGTGTTAGAAGTAACAGATTTAGTGCATGAAACACGAAGAGTCAGCTCATAGAAGTGTTCCAGAAAATCACCCATCTTCTTTGCATTCTCCCAATCTTTCTTTTCAGGAACTCCAGGAAAGTTCTTCATTGTTTCAGCAGTTGATTTGCTTTTGTCACCTTCTAAATCAAGTTTAAAGTATGGGTCTTCATCACTATACCTTTCAAATGCCTTTGCATATGGTATTGCAGCAGACAACATAAGATAAGTTGAGTTCCATCTAGTACAAATATCCAATCTTAAAAAAACTTTGCTGTCCACTTTTGCTAATTCAGCACACTTCTTAAATTTAATCAGCCTAGATGGTGAACACTTCATAGTTTTGCTGTGTATTTGAAGTCCACGTGTCGGTGGTGATGCAAACCCTTTCACAATTTTTCTTAAAAAAGCACTTTAGATTTTCTTTTTGCACATCATAAACCTTGACACATCCTTTAGTTGCAGTTTTCCTAAAGGGGAGTGTGAAGCGTGGACAAGCTTTAGCCATAAACTTCCTAAATCCAGTGCGTTCAGTAAATACAAAAGGGAGTTCATCTTCAATTAACATCTCAGCAAAACTATTTCTTAGGTCATCAGGATCAAATTTTCAAGTAGAAACAGTACCAACACTACTATCCCCTTTAGATGGTTGCAACTGCAAAGTTCCTTGGTTATCTTGATGCTTATTAGGATTCTTTTTGCAAGTATTCAAGTGATATTTCATTGAGGATGTACCATTGATCTTCGTGCTGCACTTGAGCTCGCGGGAGCAGTACTTGCATTGAGCCCTCTTGAGTTCACCTCCAACTGTTATCTTGATGAAGCTGTCCCACACTTCAGATCTTGAAGCCATTGCTTTTCTTTTCTTCGCTTCCTTCTCCGTCTGCTGCTCCTGCTCATTGCTCTTCTCCGTTGTCTGAGTCTGACTAGTGTCCTGCTTCTCGGGTTCAGTTGAGCTAGCTACACAATCTTCCCCTCCCATCTACAAATCAACATGCCAGCAGCAGGAAATTTAGCTAAACAATCATGCATCCAGCGAGGCATCATGAAGAGTATCAAATTGAAGGACGAAGGGAAAACAAGACGTACATTGGAGGATTGCTCGGTGACGGTCGCCGTTCTTGCGTTTGTGTCGCCTGCGCCGCGCCGTCAACACCACCCGCCAGCAGCCCAGCGCCCGCGGGGAGGCGGCGCGCCGACGCCCGGCGTGGAGGCGGAGGATCCCGATGTGGAGGGGGAGACGGAGGCGCCGCCTGCCGTCGTCGCGTCGACGACCAGGAGGCGGAGGCGCAGCGCCGCCACTCGCTGCATGCGCACCGCGTGAGGGAGTCGGGGGCAGGTGGCGGCTGCGACTGGGAGTCAGGGAGAGGGCAACGAACGATGCTGGCATGCTGCTTAGGGTAAAGGGGATGATGGGCCAGAGCTGGGCCATACTCTGATGGGCTGGGCTGTTCGGTTATTTCGGGTTACTCGGTTAACACAGGTTCATAACCGAACCGATCACCGAAAACCGAATAGGCGAGAAATGACAACCGAACCGAACACCGGACACCGAATTAACCGACTTTCTCGGTTAATTCGGTTCGGTTCGGTTTGGTTAACCGCAATTCGGTTAACCGGTCCCAGCGCTAAGAACAACACACCGTGCAACCAAAAAGTTACAAGAAGATGAAAAAGGAGTCTCGAATTTGCTTGGACCAGTTTGAGTGAGGCCTGCAGTGAGCAGCACAAAAGGCCCAACACAAATGCCTGTCATCCAGTCTCTCTAGGCAAACTAATTTGGGAAAATTAGTTGTGTACCATCGAAAGTTCGCCGGTTACGTAAAATACCATAAAAAATTTGTCACTTCGGAATGTAGCACTGAAAGTTGCAATTGTACTCTAAATTTACCAATTTCCTTAGAATGCCTTAACGAACTGACCCTAATGCCCTTGGCTCAGCTCATCAGGCAAAACAGTCTCTCTTCCTCACGAACAGAGGCGCGCGCCCAGTTTCTTCCTCACGAACAAAGGCTGTCGTCGACTGCTCCTCGTCCAGCTGTCGCAGGCCTGAGGAGAGAAAGGAAGGCCCGTCGCCGCTGCTCCCTTGAAGACCCCCCGCCACCCCTCCCTTGAAGACCCCCCCCCCCCCCATCCCTTGAAGACCTGTCGCGACCTCTGCTCGACGCCCGCCTATCCAATTCGGCGACGACGCGGCGCCGCTCAGCTCCACCACGAGGCGTCGACCAGCTCCACCGCAGGTCAATGGCTTGATTCACGACGACCAGATGCCCAGCAGAACAAGTGGAGGATGAATCCCTCTTAGGCCTAATCCCTCTCAAATCACCGATGGGTGAGTTTCAATCCCTAACCGTAGGTAAAATGATTCATATTCAAAGTGATTGTGGATGAATTAATTGGTCTGAAATGTGGACGATTTGTGGATGCATTGGTCTGAATCATGATGTTGAAGGAGCTTGTTTGATGTTGTGTTGTTGTTGAGTCATGTTTGGACTGTTATGTTGTTGCTGAGCATTTTGTCCATAAGATAGGCTAATGGTAATTTTCGAGTAGACTTGCACCTTTCAGTGTTATTTTCCGTTACTCAAAACTTTCAGTGGTATTTATCGAAAAACTTTCGATGCAGAACCAATTCTCCCAACCAATTTCAGTGGAGAATACCAAACGAGAAACTCTGACGACGACGTGGTTGGGTGGGGCGTGCCGCGTGCGCATCGGCGCGTGGCGCGGCTTCTTTCCACACTTCCTTGCTTGTGCAGAAGTAGAACCGGGAATCCGCAGGCCCAAGCAAGCCCAACCAACTGGCACCATCCATCAACGCAGAATCAAAATATCTGGTGCAGATCCCACCGCGTTCTAGCCATACACCCACTTCGCCACGGTTCATCGTCCTTGCAAGCCGTAAGACACAGCTCGATCGAATTCTTCAGCAGCATCCAGCAGGAACAAGGAAGAGCAGCAGTCCCGGCCATGGCCATGGTCGCTTCCACCTCCTTCACATACCACACGGTTAGCACACAGTCACTCGGAAACCGAACAGAGATGTACTTGTTGTTCGGCAATTTCGAGAGCAGCTAGCGCTGTCACCAAAGATCCAAGCTACCTTGCTGATCTTTGCTTCTTGGTTGATTGCGATGGCAGCCGCGTTTGGCGGTGGTGTGCAGGAAGAGCAAGCAGGACGGGCGGGACAGGGAGCGGGAGCGGGAGAAGGAGCACAAGCACCCCTTCAAGGTCGTCGAGATCACGCCGCCGCCGCGATGCCTCGGCGTCCGCTGCTTCCCCACAGTACGCAACCACGCCCCTCCTGTCGCGCATGCATGCCGCATCTCTGTTTCTACTAGCTATACTGGCTTCTTCCTATCACACAATGCACGTCGCAGCTTGGTTAGATCGCCGAACAGTCGATTTCATCTCTGCAAGGGTTCATGTTTTGGGTGAGCGCGCAGACTAAACAGGCTAGATAAATTCGTTTGTTAAGTGGAATGCTGAATCTGAATGCATGACACACGTATGTAGTTAGTAACTATGAATTTGACCTGAACATAACAGTGCTTAAACCTGATGGAGTAGTCAGCAGTTAGCATGCAACATCCTGCCCTGAAACCATGCATCGCTTTCCCGAAGGCCAATCCACCAAGACCGGACTCTGCAACAGATGCTGCCCTTGTGGAGTGTGGAGTGTGGTGTAGTGTCATGGCACCATCGCCCATCCTGTTGAACCTGCAATCAAGAGCCCAACACCATGCAGTTTAAGTTCCCATTTCTTTTCTTTTCGTTTCCTCTGCGGAGATTGCATAGCCTGCAAACTGCCAGGTTTCTTCAGAGTTTTGGTTGCAGCATGTGTGCCGACACGGATAGTCCCCTGCTCAGATTCTTAACCGGCTCTAAACCATTGTTGTCCCAGGGACTTAAACAGTTCAAATACAAGAACTTTGTATTTTCTTAACAACAAAAAAAAAAAGCAGGAAGTTAGCATCTGATGCAAAGTACTGATCCCTACAGTATTCATGCTTAAAACTACCGTGGAGAATCCGAATATATTCCATTTTACATGTGGCACTTGTCGCCTGAAGACTGATGAAAGGATCCTAGGTTTTGCTTCTGAAAATCCTCAACAACTGAATTTACCAAAGGCATCCCAAGTCGACAGTCCCCTGCTCAGATTCTGTACTCTCGTCTGTTATGTACTGTCAACTTTAGGCTTTACTAGCAGCTAAAACAATTAAGCAGCAGTACTTACTCTGCTAACTATCGTAACAATGATGCAGAATTCACCAACTCTCTCTTCCCAACTGCATGCAGTGAACGAACCAAATAACACCTGCGCGCTTGCTTATTAATGTGCTGTGGTTGTTCGGTACTACTACTACTAGCTGACGACACCTTTGTTGTGTTGTTCTTGGCATGGTTGCAGAACATTCACTGCGGTGAGAGCGTGACGATCGAAGGTCAGGCGTACACGGTGTCTGCGGTGACGCACCGGTACCAGCTGCGCAAGGGGCGGTACGAGCCGAGCGAGAAGCGCCTCGACGTGCTCTCCACCGGCAGATACATCCTCAACCTCTACCTCCAGAACCTCATGGACCAGTCCTAGCACTAGCTTAGCAAGCAGTCTTTCTTATCAGAGCACAAATAATGTAAATAATTATCATCGAGAGTTGTCAAATCGAACGAACACCTGTCTCACGGATGTTAACTTATGACGATCATGGCATAAAGTTTAGTAAAGATTATCTTCTTTTTCCGGTTGGAAAAGTTCAGTAAAGACGCTTGCTGATGCAGAAGGTTTTGTACTGTCCAGGCACACCCGCAGGATATATCCTGCAAAAGATGCGATGATGATGCCACTCGTGTGCTTGGCTGATTGATTAGTTTATCTGGTCCCGTCATCGTCCACACGTCTCGTGCAGACCCTGTTCCCTTTTCTTCTGTTGGTTAATTCTGTCGACATGCGTTGATGGAGCCTAGTCATCGCGATAAGCACACAGCAAAACAGCGTGTAAAGGCAGGGCCGGGCCATGTGACGGACGGGTCACCACGGCGCCGTGCGGGTAGCGCGGAACGGAAAGTCCTCAGACCCGGCCGCCGGAGAAGACGCGACGGTTTCGAGCGTTTCGCTGCTTTTCGCCACGCTTTCCGCGCTCCGGCCATGTGGGCCGTCCACCGTAGCGTCGCTTTCCGTCACGCCACGCGGACGGCGAGCGGCGCGCTGCCCTGACGTGGCCGCGCGGAACGGAAGGGGAACCCGCCGCGCCCATCTCTCATCCGTTGCCCGCCGCTAGTCACCCTCCCTGGACCACGTCCAATACGCCGCCCACCATCCCGCGGCCGCGCGTTCCACGCACGCAGCATCCCGACGGTGCACGCACCCGTTTCATTCACAGACATCTGCTGCTACCCGACGCCCCACGGCGCTACGCGCACCGTCGCGACCGCACAGGCCGAGCGCCCCGCGCAACTGACAGGTGGGGACCGCGACGATTACCTGGGGTCGGTTCCTTCTGGAAGGCGGGACCAGTTCGCCGGCGCTCCTGCCCGTTTCGCGGCGGTGCTTGGGAAGTAAGAAAACAAAAGCCCTGGAATTTTCACCACCGAAATCCCCGGGGATTAACTCGTAATGGTAATTCCCTCAAAAAAAAAAAAAAACTCGTAATGGTAATTAGCGAGCGGGCATAAATAGTAGCCGTCTGTCAGAATGTGGGGGAGGACGCCGAGATAAAATAAAACGAGGGAACTCCCTCGCCTGCGCCCCCCGCTGCCCTCGCGTCCCCTCGCTCGCTCGCCTTCGCTCGCGCTCGCCGGCGTCGGTCGGGTGCGAGATCCCGCCAGCCGGTCGACGTCGCTTCCCGGCCGCCTCCGATCTCCACAGGTACGGCCGCCGTCCCGTCCTCGCGGATCGTCGCGGGCTCGTGGCATTCGGCCTCGATTTCGCCTGATTCGGTGGTGATTCGGTTTTTGATACGCCGGCGTGCGCGTTCGTTCGTGTGTTTCGTTGGGTGCAGGGCGAGCGGAGGAGATGGCGGCGGAAGAGGGGGCGATGTCGCCGACGAGGATGCTGGCGGAGGGGCACCTGCGGGTGGCCACCGGCGGGGGCGCGCCGGCGGACGGAGGGATCGCCGTCCGACACCTCCCGCACCACCACTACGCCAAGAAAGGTGACGGCTTTTTCATCCTTTTGATTGGTTATCTAGGTCACATCGCTGAATTGTGCTATGAGACGCTGTGGCGATGATAGATAGGACTAGCCTCGTAGAGAAGGAATTGCTGCTGCTCGGTGTTATGGCTTGACGATGCTGGTTTCAACTTGTTGTGACAAGAAACTAGGATAGGCTAGGGATCTGCTGGTGTTAGGGTTTCCTGTTCGTATACATGTGAATAGATCAGCTTGAATCAAGTGTGGTGGTCCTTGTGTTTAATGAGGGTGAGCAGCGTGAGGTTATTTCAGTGTGTGATGCTGCTTGCCATACTGGGATTCTGTGCTGTTTGATGATCTTGTTGCTGTAACGATGTTGTTCGGATTGCGGGAAAATGATTGTTTGATTCCTTCAAATTCATGTTACTAGCGTCGTCCACGTGTAGTACGTTACCAATGGTTTCCAGTAGATCTAGGTTGTCTTGTTCTTGTTCTTGTCCGACAGGATCAAAACCCGAAGGAGCAGGCGGGAAAAGGATTGTTGTTTGATTCCATCGGTTTCATGTCACTAGTGTGCATGTGTAGTACGTTACCAACGGTTTCTGGTGGATCTAGATTGTCTGGTTCTTGTCCGACGTGATGAAAACCTGAAGCTCATTAATGAGCAGGCAGGAAAAGGGTTGTGTTTGCTTCCTTCAGTTTCATGTCGCTAGCATCCACGTGTAGTACGTTATCGACCGGTTCTGGTGGATCCAGGTTATCTTGTTCCGACTTGATGAAAAATCAATGCTCATCAAGGAATTGGGCGGGAAAAGGATTGTGTTTGATTCAATTCCTTCAGTTTCATGTCGCTAGCGTCCATGTGTAGTACGTTACGGACGGTTTCTGGTAGATCTTGGTTGTCTTGTTCTTGTCCGCTATGCTCATAACCCTAATCCCATCAAGGAGCAGGCAAGTAAATCCATAGCGATGCTTTGTTTATTATTATAGGAAATTAGTCCCTGCTTCCTTTTTGGTCCGTGCAATCTGTAGCGTGTTTGTGCGTATCTGTACAAGTTTGACAAGATTAGCTCATGTGCGCATTGATAGGTTGCTATATTTGCCTATTTATCTGTAGTAGCTTAAGCTCGACCATGAAGCCACCAAAAAGGTAGTGTTTGTAATGGTTTCTGGTAATTCTTAACTTTGTTCTTTTCTTGACCGAACCTATGTGGTATCATTATTATTATTTTTTTGTGGAAGCTGTGTCCTGTTAGCTTGCTAGACCATGCATTTAGTACCGCATTTGTCGTTTTTGCGTTTCAATATGCGTTGATGCAAGCAGTGTCCTTTTGTTCCACATTCCTTGGCATTTATTGCCACGTGCCTGTGGGTGCTTAAGTTCTTAAACGAGAGTGGAAAGCTGGCATAGGTCCTCAAGTACAGGGCCTTTCCCCATTTTTTTGTAAGAGGTTATCTTTTATAGAATCGAAACGATATGCTCACAATTCAGGGTTCGCACTATTTAGTTGATATGGCTTTGCATAGTTTGTTTCTTAATTATGTTTGGCTGTGGTTTTCAAGGTAATATTTTTCTTTTCATGATGAATAAATGCATACTCCCTCCGTCCCAAAATAGTTGTCACCGGACATCATGTTTGACTCTTCGTCTTATTCAAAAAAAATATTTAAATATAAAAATAAATATGTCATGATTAAAATATATTCAATGATAAAATAAATTGTAAAAAAATAAATAAAATTTGCGTAAAAAATTTGAATAAGACGAGCGGTCAAAAAAGTCAACAGCGACATCTATTTTGGGACAGA
The DNA here is from genome assembly GCA_007726485.1 of Eragrostis curvula. NCBI lineage: Eukaryota > Viridiplantae > Streptophyta > Magnoliopsida > Poales > Poaceae > Eragrostis > Eragrostis curvula. The sequence continues at coordinate 19,878,942 of RWGY01000031.1, forward strand.
GGGAGTAACATTTAGATGCCAAGGCATGTCCATCCTCTGTTATTTTGACATGTGTTAGTTGTAGTGATTTTCACATTTGTTTGTTACACGTTCATGACACTAGTTCTTTGCAATATGAACTGTGAACATATAAGTTGTTACCCACTTATCGGCTTGCAGTACAAGCTGTGAATCGTATAGCTCTGCTATGGTTATGTAGCTGTCTATTGAAGTGGCGGTGATGAACTTTTGACGATAACATGTTCTGTCATGTTTTATGTGGATTGGTGATTCATAAACTAGATAAGGAAGATGTTAAGATTTGTTCATGGTCATGCACTGGTAGTCACATCACTCATTTATTTATTTGTTTTCGAGATGATGCTTGAATTTTTTATTCTCACTTTTTAAATTGCTTAGTAGTGCATGGTAATGTTGTGCTAACTCTATGGCTACTGCTTTCAGACGGTGTTGGTGGGAAAACTGAACAAGGCAACCTTGAAGATGAAGTTTCCTTGCCATCTCAAGAGTTGAACAAAGTAGTTAATGGGAACAGTAAGGTTTGATCTGCTATTCCCTTTGATGCTGCTTGCATTTTGTTTTTCAAATATGGTCCACGAATCTGACAACGTTCTTTATCTCTGCAAATGCAGGTTCCTGCTACATTAGATGAATATAAAAAGCTTGTAGTTCCAGTAGTTGAGGAGTATTTTAGTACAGGCGATGTGGAATTGGCAGCTTCGGAGCTAAGAGGTCTTGGATCTGATCAATTTCAGCATTACTTTGTCAAGAAGCTCATATCCATGGCAATGGACCGTCATGACAAAGAAAAAGAAATGGCTTCAGTTCTGCTGTCTGCGTTGTATGCTGATTTACTGAGCTCCCATATGATGAGTGAAGGTTTTATGATGGTTCTGGAGTCCACTGAAGATTTGACTGTTGATATACCAGATGCTGTTGATGTCTTGGCTGTTTTTGTTGCGCGGGCTGTTGTTGATGAAATCTTGCCTCCTGTTTTCCTCATTCGCGCCAGAGCACTGCTTCCAGAATTTTCCAAGGGTATTGAGGTCCTGCAAGTTGCTGAGAAGAGTTATTTGTCAGCTCCCCACCATGCGGAGTTGGTCGAGCGCAAGTGGGGCGGGAGCACTCACTTCACTGTGGAAGAAGTGAAAAAGAGGATCCAGGATATTCTGAGAGAGTATATTGAGAGTGGAGACATAGATGAAGCTTTCAGATGCATAAGGGAGCTGAGCCTTCCATTCTTTCATCATGAGGTTGTGAAGCGTGCTCTCACCTTTGGCATGGAGATGTCCTCGCAGCCATTAATTCTAAAGCTGTTGAAGGAGGCTACTGCAGGTTGCTTGATCAGTTCTAACCAAATGTCCAAGGGGTTTTCTCGAGTGGCTGAGAGCATTGATGACCTGAGTCTTGATATTCCTTCTGCTAAAACTCTTTTTGACAAGCTGGTTTCAACAGCCATTTCTGAAGGATGGCTTGATGCTTCTTTCAGTAAATCTGCTACCCCTGAGGAAGATATGCGCAATGCAAGTGGCGAAAAGATAAAGCATTTTAAGATAGAGTCTGGACACATAATTCAAGAGTATTTTCTCTCAGATGATGTTCCAGAACTCATTCGAAGCCTTGAAGAGCTTTCTGCCCCAGAGTATAATCCCATTTTCCTCAAGAAGCTTATTACACTTGCTTTGGATAGAAAGAACAGAGAGAAGGAGATGGCCTCTGTATTGCTTTCTTCACTCAGCTTGGAGCTATTTACCACTGATGATATCATGAAGGGCTTCATAATGCTCCTGCAATCTGCAGAAGACACTGCTCTGGACATTGTGGATGCTCCCAGTGAACTTGCCCTCTTCCTGGCCAGGGCAGTGATTGATGAAGTTTTGATTCCACTGAATTTGGATGAGATCAGCAGCAGGCTCCGCCCAAACAGCAGTGGTCGTCAAACTGTCCAGATGGCCCGTGCCCTGTTGTCTGCTAGACATTCTGGTGAGAGGATACTGCGTTGCTGGGGCGGGGGCACTGGCTGGGCAGTGGAAGATGCCAAGGACAAGATCTCTAAACTCCTTGAAGAATACAACACTGGTGGCGACTTGGGAGAAGCCTGCCGCTGCATCCGTGATCTTGGAATGCCTTTCTTCAACCATGAGGTGGTAAAGAAAGCGCTGGTCATGGCAATGGAGAAGCAGAATGACGCTAGCATCCTGGCTCTGCTGCAGGAATGCTTCGGCGAGGGGCTGATAACCATCAACCAGATGACCAAAGGTTTTGCTCGCGTCAAAGAAGGCCTTGATGACCTGATCCTCGACATCCCAAACGCACAAGAGAAGTTTGGAGCATATGTGGAGCTCGCGACAGGACGTGGCTGGCTGCTGCCAACCTTCACCGCCGCTGCTTAAGCTTCTTCGGCCGGCGAAACATGAATGAATTCCTTATGTGTACATCTGCACCCCATGCTGTCATTAGCACCATACCAAAGTTTTCCTGTTCCTAGTTTACCTGATACCAGAGGATTGTAGGGTGGCTGTGTTATTGCGTGTTCAGATAGTGTTCTATTGGTCTGGTCTGGGTGGTATGACTTGTTAAGCGAATAAATCCATGTCGTTTCAGGTTATGAGATACAGTAACCAGTGAAATTTGTAATTACTTACGCATGGCATCCTGCATCTGAAGCACCGTATCTGCGCAAGTTTGCTTCCCTCCTTAACTCCGTTTTCCACATCCATTTTTTTCTTATCTTGCGGCATGTTGGCAAAGTCAAAAGATGTTGGCATGTTCAACCTGCCTTCGTTTTCATGAAATCGGTGTCAACATGAAAGGCAAAATCTGGAGCAGTACCTATTCGCCCTGTCGTGGTGGAAAGGCGCACAAAAATGGAGTACGATCGCTACTCTCCATGATGGTCGGAGCGATCACAACTATGGCAAATTGCTCCCAAACCCATTTGGATAAAAGTATGTTCGGGTTATCTACAATCTTTTTAAAATTGCACTATACTGCACTGGACATGTATTTAAACGCCGATGCTCCCACAGATATCCCCTATCTTACGACTTGCAAACCCTGAATAAGAGCGATCTTTTTCTTGATTTCTTTCCAAACAAAAGAGATTGAGAGGACCTGGGCCAACAAACCAAGTCGCCCAGCCGTGTAGCCAGAGGAGAACTCGAGCAGTAGTATCTCAGCATGCCGCACAGAATCCGGGAGAAGCCCACGGACTTTGCTGACGTGGCGCCTACATATATATATATCTTCTTCCTCTCCAACTTCGGAAACCATAGAACCATCTCCCCCAAATCCCAATCTGTGCAACATTGCCAGGATCAGCCTGACCAGGTAGATTGCTCCCAGCATCGTGCGATAGGATTGGCGCTTCGAAAGAATTCTTCTTTCCCAATACCTACCTGCTAACTGTGTTGGTTGTTCTGTGTGGTTTACTGGGATCTTTTCGAGTGAAATTTGTGGGATCGGCAAATTTTTGGGGAACATGATTAGATGGGTATGCTTAGTTCATCGTTCTGATCCGAATTATGCCGGAGAGGAAGGGGTTTTGCCTTTGTTTATTGAGTCATCCACGTTTTCAACATTCTTCGGTTGTCTGTCGATGATGGACGATGCTAATTCGGGGGGGTGGGGTGATGAGATTTTAGTGTTTCACACTTTGATCCGAATGTTGAAGTGTGGCTTATCTTACATGATTGTGAATCAGTTTTAATACTCGTTGAATTGTGAAAGTGTTGGTATGACGCTCGATGTGTAACTGATAGTAGGCATTGACCTTGGGATGATCATGCTGCGATCTGTCCTATGATCAACTGATGGTGCCTTGTTTTTAGGATAAAAAAAAAGGGGAGCGTTTGTAGATGTACTTGCAGTTTGTGTCACGCTGGATTAGTCCAAGTGTTTTCACAATCCTCTCAAAGTTCGAGGAAATTTCCACACTCTTAATTTTGTATAATTTGCCTGAGCTATGTCTAGTTTACATGCGGCCAGCTTCGGCTCAGAATTATTGATTTTAGAATTCGGGCTCACTAAACCGCATGATGGATTTTATTCCCTAATGCTTAACAGTTTCTGATTTTTATCCTTACAAATTGCAGTGCATTTGACTAACAGATTTTCTATATAAATGTGCCTTTGACTTGTTTGTCTGAAGTCCATGAGTTTGTACAGTGTTGTCTCACTTATAGATTTCCATATATAGAAAAATGCATTGTCTTGTCGGTCTGAAATCATGAGCTTATATCTGTAGCGCTGAGTTGCTGCATTGGTAAGATGGACATTCTAACTTCTTCTTTTTTTTTTCTTTTGAGCAGCTCTAGTTCTCTCACAAGGGCACTGGAAGGTCATGCAGTGTGCAATGGGCGGCACAAATAGCAAAGCAGCCGCTGTTATCGAGTTCCACAAAACTCAGAATGAGACCAGCTCCTCTAACTCCTCTCCATCAGATGCAGCGACGGATCGTTCACAACGTCACTGTTCCGGGGACGAAGCCGCAGAGCAGTGCCCCCTCACTGCAAACCCGTCCGTCCTCCTGAACGTGCTCTGCTACGGTCTCGAACCCAAAGACCTGGCTGCTCTGGAGGCAAGTTTACACAACTAATGATACGTTTCCATTATCTGAATTTCTGAATCGTTGACAACTATGACGAGACACCAAATGTTGTTCCAGGCTACATGCAAGTTCTTCAGGAACCCAGCAAACTTTCCCCCGGACACCGCACTGTCTCTCCCGGAACTCGCGGCGCACGACATGTGCCGTCAGAGGGCCATGTGTAAGCCGATGAAGGAAAAGGAAATGGAGGTGCTGAAGAAGCGTTGTGGCGGGTCCTGGAAGCTTGTTCTCGAGTACGTGCTGGTCGGCGAGAAGAATTACCGGCGTGAGAAGCCTCAGGTCGTTGCCGGATCAGGCCACAGCATCATTGTCACGGCGAAGGGGGACGTGTACTCGTTCGGCGCAAATAGCTTGGGGCAGCTTGGCCTTGGGAACACAGAAGACCAGCTCAAACCATGCCTTATCAGGTACTAGTAACATACAGTGTATGCTAAACTTTTGTCTGAAAACTAGAACTGCATACACAGATCACTAACCGTTGACGCCTGGATCTCGTACGTTCTTGCAGCTCTCTGCAAGGCATCAAGATCTCACAAGCCGCGGTCGGCGCGAGGCGGACGATGCTTGTCACGGACAAGGGAAGCGTCTACACATTCGGGCACGACATCTTCGGCTGGGAGGACACCACCAAGAGTGAAAGCATTAACCACAGCAGCAGTCCTAAGCTGGTGGACTCGCTGAGCGGTGTCTTCGTGGTTCAAGCCTCTATCGGAGGCTACTTCACTGCAGTCCTGTCTAGAGAGGGGCAGGTCTACACATTCTCTTGGGGACGTAATGATAAGAGGCTTGGCCATAACACGGATCCTGTCGATGTCGAGCCTCGGCTCCTCTCTGGACCTCACGGGGATGCTCCTGTCGCGCAGATCGCCGCCGGGAACTGCTATCTCCTCATGTTGGTTTACCAGCCGACTGGAATGTCAGTTACTTGCTTGATTCTGCTCAACATTCCTGTGATTGATGTCAAAAGTGGCACATTATATATCTTTGAAAAGCTAGAAAAGAAGATTTGAGATTGTGTGTGTATATATGTGCAGGTCGGTTTACTCTTTGGGCTGCGGTCAGGGAGGCAAGCTTGGGCATGGAAACAAGGTGGACGAGGGGCTCCCGAAGCTGATCGAATTCTTCCAGGAGCCGGACAGGAGGCCGCTGTCGATTTCGGCGGGCCCTTTCCACGACGCCGTCCTGGGTCGCGACGGACGCGTGTACACCTGGGGGTGGAGCCACTACGGCTGCCTGGGGCACCACGACCCGACCGACGGCGAAAACGAAGAGTGCGTGACAGTCCCCAGGGAGGTGGCGAGCTTGCTCGGCGTCAAGGCCGTGCACGTCTCGGCCGGCAGGTACAACACCTTCGTCGTCGCGGACAACGGCGACGTCTACTCGTTCGGGTGGGGGTCGTCGTTAAACCTGGGCTTTCAGGTATGGTTTTGGTCACTCTTTCTTCTTCGTTAATTAATCATGCTTCGCACATACGTACATTTATTATACTGTTGATTGAAATCCTGACTGAGTTGCTGACTTTGCCGGCCGTTTCCTGTTTCCAGGACGCGGGAGACGTCCTTGCTCCCAAGGTGGTCGACTCGCTCGCCGGGCTCGACGAAAAGGTTGTGCAGATCAGCGCAACGCACAGTTACGACTGGCATAACGAAGGTGCAGGCTTTGTTCACAGTCACACGATGGTGCTCACGGAATCTGGCAAGCTGTATTCCTTCGGAGGAGCCGGCAAAGGCCAGCTCGGCCTCGGCCTCAAGCTCGCCGAGGGCAATAACGCGGTGGCCGTCCCGAGCCGGGTCGCCGTCGACCTCGTCTAGCTCCTCCACCGCCGACCTCCACCGATTTCCCGTGGTAACTGCTGCTGCTGGCTGTGGGAAATCTGAAGTGCCTTTTGCAACGCTTTGTAGAAATGTTACTAATATTTAGGAACGTTTGCTTCGCGTTTTAGCTAGAGTCTGGACTGCGTGTAGGTTTCGTGGTGGCCTCTCTCTTTTGGACAGTGGACGGATGATGCCTTGAGTTTTATGGTTGCTTATATATCGTGGCTAGTACTAGCTAGGTTGGATTGCAATGTCGATTGCCTCTTCATGTTCTTTTCGGGTGAAACTCGTCCTCGTAGCACTGCTCCCTGAATCAAGTAAGATTGGCACAGGGGGCAATCAAGGCATGCGCGCAGGATTCAGAAAGATATCGCAAATTCTTATAAGACTCAGGAACCGGTAAATAGAATCGCGGCCACCGGCTGACTGACAGCGTCTTTCTCCTTTGAGCAATATGCAGTGTTAGTTAGGCACAGTAATAGCCCCTTTTGGATGCTGAGAATGATGATCCGTTCTGCTATGCACAGGCTATTCCAACCAGTCGCATTTCGGGCATCCTTGCACGCTAGAATAGATGGTTCGCACATATGCGGGTTGGATTAGATGCCTCAGACAATTACTACTTACTTCAGTAAACTTCACCACCTATCTGACACCAACCTTCCGTTCCATAAACTTAACCAGGTCAACCGATCTGAAATTTCTAGGTTGCCAAGATCTCTCGTCAGATGGTTGTGATATTCACCACCTGTGGAACAGTATTTTGCTAACACAAGAAAGACGACACCTCACCTTCCAAACACTAAGTTAGCAAGATGCTTAGGCATATCGCATAAGAGTGTTTTCCCGTCACATCATACCGCATAAGGTAGTCAATTCAGATATAACACAACTATTCAGTATTCACTGGGTTTCATAACTGTACAACTGACCACTACATTATTCCTCTTCCTCTCATAAAAGAACCGGAAACAGCTTGTCCAAATCTCTAATCAAATCTGACTAAAGGCAGCCTAAGAATCAAACATTAGAAACATTAGTTCCTCAGTTGTTTTACCAAGAACAAGATCAGAGTCCAACTGGAAAACTTTCCCGAAAATTGCCATTGCGGATGTCCAAATCGCCAGCTTTGGCCAAAAATGGAAGATGGTGTAGAACTTCTGTGATCCATCTAGTTTGTTTATTTTCCTGCACATCCATAGAGAAATGCAAAAATCAATTCCACACATACAAAAAGAAAAAAGAAAGAAAAATAACATGGTGTACTAGGATGATTCAGTTTCCAACAGTAAACATCGCAGCAATCTGGAGCTGATTGTTGCTGTGTCTGTCCGAAACTATGGTTGAACACTGCTGATGTCCACTAGCAATCAAACAGTCAAGAGTGAATACCTGCATTAGATGGATTGTTTAGGCGCCCTCCAGCAGAGCATATTCGACCCAAACCGGGAATTCTTGCTCCATCTGCATGAGAAGCCAACAGATTGGCACTGGATCATCATACATGCTAGCAGTAAACAAATATGCAGTTTTGCAAGACTAAATAGTTCCCTGTTGTTCGAAGCATTCATCTAGACTATGAATAAAAAGAACAGCGGAATAGTACAAAGGGCGTCAAGATAGCTTACAAGTCATCATCTCTTGAACTGTAAGTAGCTCGTGAATTTGATCTTGGACACTGCTCATAAGGCTCGTACGTGCAGAAATACGTGTCAAATTCTTTCTTAGGCAGGAAATCCATTTTGTTATGTGGCTGGATTCTCAAACAGATGGTGTGTGCTGCACCAGATGACAATAGCTTCTTTTGAAGCTTGAGTGTTCGTGAGAAGCAATTTGGTTGTAGGTCAGGCTCATGGATGCTGTCAAAACGACCCTGCTCGCTGACACCCTTTGAGTAGTTAGTCTCCGACCTGCATGTTCTCGTCAGATCATCTGTCATTGATCTGTTTGATGTCAAAGTACTCCGAGCATCATCCTCATACCCATGGACAGTTGGTTTGGAATCAAGACGTTGAATCATATATGGTGATTGCTGCTGACTAGAGGAGTAACCTTTAAGGGGTGTTTCTCTCGCTCCAGGCCTCACTGCATCATCTTCATCAGTCACAACTGAATCTGACAATTCTTGCTTCCGGCTTGAGCAACTGAAAAAACTGAATGATTGTCTCTTCGACCCGGCGTCTTTTGTCACTGGACCTGGTACAAGTTTGAATCTGATCTCCACATTGCACCCAAGAACATTCTGTAGAGAGCACTCTATTAGGCTTTGCATTTTCTCTGCCCTCGATAGGTGATCTGGGTGGCCAAATCCAACTTCTGCTATAGCCAGTTCTGGGAATTTTCAAAGATAGTGTGTCATTTTCAGCACAACCCACATTATCGAACTAAAATGCAGTAGAGATGGTATAAGTGTTTTACCTTCCGTAACATGGACAGATGATAAGAAGCCTTCTTTCCTTAGGAAACTCTTGGCTGACCTTGATCGACACTTGCCAATGGCCCTCTTCCAGATGTTCTCAAGCTTAAGCCGCCTACAATGTCTCTCGGAACAGTTGGACTTGTTGCTGTTGCATGCATGACAAAAATGGGAACTTGAGTTCACCTTGGAAACCCAGTCATCTGCACACAACAGTATCAGAAATGGTTGTCATTCTTCTATGTAAATAAATTGAATTACATGAGATCCAATAACTGATTGTTTATACCTGTATACCCAGTTACTGAATGTGCATGCAAATCATTGGTTTCTGTGACGAGGCTAGATTCATTGGTGCCAAACTGCAGAAGTGCAACTGTAACCCAAGTAGCTTGATTTCTTGATGTCCTCAATTGCTTTTCAGTATCTGATAGTATTTTCAGGGCATTTCTTAGTTTCTTTATTCCAACCTCTGATACTGCATGATAATGAAAAAAAGTTCAAATGTAAGGATTAGAATATAGTGGAATAAGGAGGGATCCTGTTGGCAACTGCTCAAACATTTAATTTACACCAAATGGTTGAGCAGATAATAACACACAGTAGCAGAATGTTCATGCAACAAAGCAGAAAGAAACATGTCAAGGAAACGATGCGTACATGCATATCTACCCAGGAAACTTTTGCTGACTTCAGTGACTGCTGATTGACAACGTCCCGAGAGAATGTCCATAATAAGGTTGGCCAACTGAGAAACTAGCTGAAGAGGATCAATTGCCGACCCCATGAGCTCTCGAGCTCGTCTTACAGTGTTTGTGGTGTCCGATGACAATGCTAGATCTAGCAACTCGATCAACTCATCATCTGACACCATTCCTACCTGCAAGTAACTAGAGACATGAGAAAATGACTATATGACTTACTTAAAGAAAGAAAAACAAAAGAACTCACAAGTTCATGCACAAGAGAAATTGTTATCTTCCTCCCAAGCAAACTGAGCTGATCAAGCATTATCTCAGCATCTCTAAGAGAACCATTAGACTTTGCCGCAATGAAGTACAACCCATCATGGTCAAATTCCAATCCTTCTTCTATACAGATTCTCTCCAACCTGTAGACAACATCTGCAACCTTTATCTTCGGAAAATGGAACTTCTGGCAATGTGTGATGGAAGTGCGAGGCAGGCTATCTAGGTCAGAAGTAATCATAATGTAAACAGTGTGCCGGTATGGCTCATCAAGACTCTTCATTATCGCTAACCATGCATCTTCTTGCAAGAGATGGCATTCATCTATTATGAAGACCTTGAAGCGTGAAGAGTAAGGAACAAGAGATGCACTCTTGAGAAGCGCCTTTACTCGACCTAAACGATCCATTTTCGCTGCATCCAGTTCTTTCACATCTCTACTCTTCCCAGAGAATAAAATAACACACTCTTTACAGAACCCACATGGCCTTTGCTCTTCAACGGAGACACAATTTAGAGCAGCAGCAAAAATCCGTGCTGTGGACGTCTTGCCTGTACCCCTGGGACCATGAAACAAGTACATCGGAGCAACTTTTCCTTTGCAAGAGGAATATAAGAGAGACTGAGCAACAACATTGAGACCAATTAGTTCACTGAAGGATCGGGGGCGAAATTTCTGGCTTAAACATCTTGGTGTCTCGGTATATGGTACATTACTTTGGAATGCTGCCTCAGTCCCATCGGTAGACAAGAGAGGTTGATCTGGACCATCACTATCAGAATAAAGATCTCGGTACTTTGATGCTCCTGACCAACAGTAGCTTATACCACATCCACTGAAATTTGATCCAACAACATCATTCGACCTAAGTCGTGTCTCCTCAGTTCTTCTTGACGCAACTGAGCGTGCCTCACTGGTAGACAGACAAGGGCTGCCGACACGGCTCATTGCAGCAGAAGACTTAGACTTGTTTCTGAATTTGGAATAGCTTGGCATTTTCACTTCTTCGTCAGCCTTCTCCTGCAATGCAAGATTAGGTCTTTCATATGAATTCACCTCCTCGTCTTCTTCCTTCTCCGCATCAACATTATGTACCATATTGTTTGCCAACTGTCGGATGGAACTATGATTGGAGTGGTTAGAATCCAATGACTTCCGGTGACCATCTTGGCGGACACGATGAACTTGTTTGTTTCTTGGTGGGTTCAAGCCTCTGATCTTGACAGCAGAAGATTTCCTATACGACGCTGTTCTGGCGTTTGGTGCCCGAAAGCTCCGTTCTGATCCCACTGTGGCTTCAGCTCCCAAATCCTCATCTTCTTCAATAAACTGATGATGTGCTGACCTGCCAAGGTCCAGAGTAACCCCGTTGCTAGAAGCAGTCTCCCAGATCATGTGATCAGATGGAGATGCATACTTGCTCAAAGAGTTTGTAGCTGGATCCCGCAGCGATCTCACTCGCTTGAGCTGCACTAAGGTCCTTGACAGTGGAACATCCACCGAGTGGCGCCGCATGTCTGTCATTTTGACACTGTACTCTCCTGTTCCAACTTTATCCAGCAGTGATATATGACGGTATGCTCAACAATGACATGAGACTGTGATTCTTTTCTTGATTATGAGAGGATCCATTGTAACAAATTCACAGCAACCTGCAGGAAATCAGACACAAGAACCATAAGAACACAAGTTTACACGGTCGTCCTGGTTGGCCCGTCGCAAAGAAAACAAGGAGCTTCCGTGGATCAAGTCAAGATCAAAGCTCAGTACGTCATCAACATTATCAAAACAGGACCAAGGAGGACTCATTTGCATGGTGTCTAGATAAAACGGAAGATGCCACATGTTCGGCTCTCCACTACTATATAAATGCAGGCCAGGACGTAGTAAGCATACAAGAGAGGAAACAACAGGCTGTTTTCGGCAGTTTTGTATAGCATTAATGAACAGAAGAACAACAGGTCAATAACGAAGTAAGAAATCTCCAGGCCCGATAGTCATTCAATCAGTACAGATCAAGATGGAAAAACTGAAATGCCTCATTTCAGCTGTACCACGGAACCAAAGAATCACCCGTCACTTCACCTTTTTTTCACCCCCTCTGAAATGAAAGGTAAAACAGTGCAAACAAATCCAAACATTCTCTCCTTTTCTAACAAACGTGGCCTCCCGGGAAAAAACAAATGCCAAGTGTGGAGAAAACAATCTAAAAGTCAAATCATGCCCTAGCTTGTAGTTTCACTTCGGATAGCTTGTACTAAAAAAAAACACAGCTTTGCATAATTGCAGGTACCACGAATCACCAACCACCCCACTAGGAGAGTACTCTCAATAGCAATTGTCACAGTAAAAAAAATCAAAGTAAAAATTAATCCAAGAACAGCATAGAACCCGTCTGCGAACATCAAACAAAATTAGTGAAGAGTGCAGAATCTTGAACCTTACTCCCCCCAACCAACAATGGCTCTGTATCGCAGAGACAGTATATGCGAGCGCAATCCCTCTAGTCTCCCCTGAATCAAACGCAAACCAGAAGAAGAAACTGAAACAAACCCCGCGAATCTGTGCAACAACATTTCCCCGCATGGACACGCCGACATTGCCAAGAACCACGAGATCCAGCGGCGGCGCAGAAGACGAAATGCGCAGCAGGAAGGCCACGAGACGCGAGAACAGAGCAGGGGCGAGCCCATCAGGGTCAGGGAAAACGGAGGGAGAAATGGAGAAAACAAACCTCTGCGCGACCTCGGTGGAGGCGGCGGCGGCGGCCGCCGACGCACGGAGCAAAGGAAAACGGAGCAGGGCTCGCGCGCGTGAGGGCTGCTCTGGGTACGGTGCAGCGTGGTAATGCCGGCTGCGAGTACAGTCAGCTGGAGTACTTCCTTCAGCTAATGCTCGGCGGCTCAGCGAGGAGCGCGGCTGGTGTAGAGAGCAGGGAGTGTGATGAGTAGTATCGGCAGCGATGGTGTGGCCATGTGCTCAGTGGCAGAACGGCACGGAAAAGGGCAGGCTTTGGGTGCACTAAACAAGTGCAGTTGGTCTTGGCCATGGCGAGATGGCAGCAGTGGTACCCACCTCTCTGGGCCGTGGGGCCACTGCTGCATCGGAAACCGTTCCGGAGAGAGAGCAGTGAAGTGAGTGCGAGACCGTGTGATGAGAGAGAAAGGCTGATGGGCTTTTTGTTTGTTATATGCGGCGGCTGAGCCAGCAGGACACAAGAGCGGTCACCGTCTGTCGCCGTGCTCCTCTTCTCAAACAAACGCGACGAGCGTCGTTTTCCCGTGGACTACTCGCTTGAATCCCCATCCCATGGCAAAATGCACTAATCACCCAGTTCATGATTCATCGTAAACCTTGCACAAACCTGTGTAGTGCAGCGCTCGACGTGCAAATTTCCACGCAAGATCTGAAGGACAAGGAGTTCCAACAAGCAGTGCGCCATGAATGGCCGTGAAAAGACCCGGTGACAAACTGCAAGAAAACAAGCCGTTTGCGTCGTGTCAACGACCGAACTCCGAGGAGTGGAGTGGAGAAAGACGAGCTGGAAATGGCAGGAAATTTTCTTCGAGAAGAGAAAAATTTCGGTCGACGTGTGTGCGTGACGGACTGCATGGGTATCATCGCCAGCGTCTCGAGCTCGGACGTGAGTGAGTGAAAGGCTATAGGATGCGATAGGGGCAAGGGCATCTCTGCTGCCGCCGTGCCTGCGGATGCGCCCGCCGTGCGATAGCATGACCAAACGTCCAATCCAAATCCAGGCTCGCGTCCTGCGGTCACGGAAAAGTTGGCGCACTTTTTTGACCGGAATAGACTGTTCTTCTGTTCATCTAATCCCTGTGTTCCGTTTATTCGTCAACAACTCCATTTTCTGGTTTACATAACGATTTTTTATCTTCTGTCACTGGAAAAGCGCACACGTTGTCAAACGTGGGGTTGAATTTTTAACACTTTCGTAAGATTTCGCATGGTAAAGTACCTACTGTACATTACTACTTACTCAACAGATTGACCCCACATTAGAATATCAGCTCTAAAATTCATGCGAACCTTTTTTCGCGTAGAGTGGCTGATACGTGCTAGCCCGTGTAGGTGTATTCTTTTTCATATCTGTGTTTATCTTTTCTTTCGACCCGTGCACCGCCACTACGCGTAGGTTTCTTTTGATTGGCTTGCGCACGATCATTAGCTAAGACGGTTTGATTAGCAAGATAAGCTGCTCCTAACCTTCCACTACAGACTACAGGCAATCGAATCTGTTCCCTAATTACCAATCCTCTAATGCGTCTGCATGTGGCTCTGCCGGATTTAGGCCGGCCGGGGGTCCACGACGTGGCCGGCCACAAAACCAGACTCTTGCCCTGCTTCAACAACTGAATATAAGCCGGCCGCTTGACTTTGCAGCAGGAGACATCCGTGTTCTTCCAACCATGATGCACCATCATTAACGAGCTTTACTTTGCTCTGCTAACCACAAACCTTTGATTACGGCTTTCCAGGAGCCAGAGAGTACTACAGCTTACCCTGCCGCGGCCAATGCATGCAATCACTTCCGTCCCTCCTCGCAACAAGCCGTGTAGTAGCATCGATGATTGTGTCTCGGTCACGTGCCGAAAGCCTCGGCCCCGATGGAAAGATTCTCTCGTCGGGCGCGCGGCGGTGGACGTGCCGTACTGCACAGTCTCCACTGTACCGCTGCTGTACGTGTCGTTGGTTTATCTCATTTCATTTTACAGTGTCCTCGTAGATTCACCGAGAGTAATTTTGCTCCTTATCACTAACAAGAAGTACGTGCCTGTTTTCTGTAGAAGCGCGCAAGAGAGAGATTCTTGACACGATATCTGGGGCTGGAGATCAGAGAGAGGGGTCCAAAGGAAACAATCAAGCCTGCCCTGCCGGCAGCCTGGTGCGCCGCAACCACCACGCGGCCGGCACGCACCTCCGCCTCAGCAGCCTCCCTCCGTCGCGCAGCTGGCCGTGTGGCCTCCTCCCTCGGATTCTCGAGAAGGCCTGGCCTGGATCCGTGCATGCCACATGCGGCGCTCATGCGCGCGCGCGTGCGTGCGTCGCTGGATGGCTGGCACCGGTGCAAGACCGGCGCGAACCAACGGAAGACGCAGCTGAAAAATAAAAAGGTGCTTCTGCTACGTGCTGCTAGTACTACATAGATAACTCGAGCTGGCTTGTCTCCTTGCAGCTTGTCATCCTCGGTTCCCTCCCTGATCCCCTGCCGCGCTTTGAGTAATCCTACACCGCTGCTCGCAAACCACAAACGCAAGCTGCCGCTGCTGTCTCGCCTTTTTCCGGGATAATATGGATCCCTGCGCGAGCGATGTTGTCTAAACCACACACACCCACTCACTCGGCCACTGGGAGGCTGCCGATTATTCATTGGTGCCCAAAAATACATGAGTTAAGAATTTAGAAAAAAAAAAATGTTTCTCAAAGCCACGAGTTAATAAGAACCGATCCAGCCGGTCGGCCTTCGTGACTCTTCTCGGTCCTCGTTGATCGGCGCGGAACTAGCTAGCACGGTCTTGCAACCCTAGCTCGGATGGAATTGAACAAGTTTTGTCGTCACCCGATTGAACTGGGTGTTCGGCAGATTTTTTTATTGGTATGAGCGTTTTTTTTATACGAAAATCAATCAAAAAAGACATACGATTTATACTTTTAGCTAACTTTTTACATATGCCTTTTTTTTATGCGAGAAACATTTTGCATATACTTACCACTGAAAAATTATTTGCATATGCTTACCCATGCCAGCCAACCGGGGGGGTGGGGGGGGGGGGGGGGGGGGGGGGGGCAAGGCCCCCTAACCTCTTTGTTGGTTCCACAATCAGGGGCACCGTCCAATATTACGTTGATCCGTGTCTTGTCTCCACATACCCGTGTCTTGTCTCCACATATATGCACGCTGCTTGTATGACATCAAAAAATGAATAATGAACATGGATGTCGATGGCAAGTATGCACGCTTAGTAAGCTTAGTGCCTTCCTTTGAGGTAGTCGTGTGCAAGTTAGTTGAGTCCGGACCCTTGTTTGATTAATCTTTATTCAACAAATATCTAATCCATTTAAATAACATTCCTGCACTATTAGCATTTAGATTTCAATTATTTAGGAAATATGAAAGTGAAACATGGCATACGACTTTTACCATCTGATTTTCAAACTTTTCATGTACATATATCTTTATGTTACTTATTTTTACGCTAACATTTATGTGATGCATCAAACTTATCTAAGAAATGCCACTTAGATTTATGAACTCTGGAGTGGCAAATTGAATTCCATAGACTTGTTAGACATAGAGCGCTGCTATACATCCGACTGGTTTGATCGACTCGTGTCCGACCGGCGTCATCAAGCGGTCCAGTGACCATCACTTGCATATTTGAGCATTGGGCAACGGTGGATCAGCAGCAGTCGGATGACAGTTGGACGTTTCGGTCAGACGTACTACATTACTCTTAGACATATTACCTAGGACCAAAATTTGATCAAAGTAATGACCCAACTTTGATTTTTCAGCAAGTAATAGCGCGTAGCAATCAGAAGGGTATTTTGAGGACACTTCATGAGAATTTTGAGGACCACATATGTACTTTACTGCGTTTACTCTATACAGTTATGAAAAAATGTTGCATCTATTTGAATCAATTAGATATTGGATTCTTATTCACGTTCCATCAACATGTAATTCGTATTCCCATTGGATGATAGTCAAATTTATATCCGTGTACTAAATATATACTGTGAAAATAAATATGGGAACGGGACGCTCGTTTCGTCCCAAATATAACGACAAGGTCCTAGGCCTCCAGCCCGCTAATCCTTTTGGTTCAATCACTTTCAGGCCCATCAAGTTCCGCGTGCCATTGTCTCAAAAAAAAAAAAAAGTTCCGCGTGCCATCTTCCATTCTTCCCGGTCCACACGAACACGAGGCAGGCCCAACGGACTTCCAAGCAGGGCGACTCGACCAAACCCTTCGGCGCAGCCGCCGGCGGAGGCACGGGGAGAGAATGGCAGAGCAGCACGGCGGCGGCGGCAAGCCGGCGGAAGTCAGCGTGGAGGTCGGTTCCTCCTCCGAGCCGAGCGGCACCGCGGCCAGGGGCGGCATGTCGCAGGAGGACTGCGTCGCCGGCATCCGCTCGGCCCTCAAACGTACGCGCCTCACCACGGAATCCACCGGCCACGGCCTCGTCGTCCTTATGCGGTCTCGTAAGTTGCCGTCTGAGCTCCAACGCACTGACTCGCGCTTCGAATTGTGTGTACAGATCCGACGGTGCGGTTCCTGAAGGAGCGGATGGAGAAGGCCGGCTGCCAGGTGTGGCCGCGGCTCATCCAGGCGGCCACCTGCAAGTCTGCCGGCGGATACGCCAGCCGGGAAGGGGTATGCTCTTCTTTCCTTCCGTTTTATTTTCGTGCTCTCGTTGGGCTCAATGCTTGAAGGTTGGAATATGTTGAACAATCACATTGCTACTAAGATGTGTCTAGACGTGTCTGGCTGTTTATAAGTCGTAACAATTCAGTGCAACATCATTTTAAGTGGAACATTCTATGAACAGTCTAGCTCGATTTGGCAGATGGCAGTCCTTTAGCTTTTTATCCAATATGATTAGCTCATAGTTAGCTGCAGTACTCGGTTCAGGTTCACTATTTTTCATCAGATCAAAGATATCAGAAAATAAGTGGATCACTCTGTTCATTCATGAGTGCATGAGCCCTAGATTTTTTTTTCTTTTATCTGGAGTAACGAAGCAACTAAGCTCACTGTGAGGAAAAGCTGAAATTGTGAAGTTTATGTAACTGCTCAATGTGGAGGTACCTATAGCGTTAGAGATAGTTATGAAATATATTGGACTCCATCCAGGACCTTAGTTAACTGTTTTCCTGTAGGAAGATGTAGTGCAGCTTGAGTGTCTATGTTAATTGCACATCAATTGGCTTTTTGCTTCAATTTAGAGAGCTTTTCACCAAATATGTAGCTTGCATGTTTATGCTACATTCGCACATCAGTTTTTTTTTTTAAAAAAAAAATAAGGAACAATTTTTCTTCATTGAACATGTGCATATCAGTTGACATCTTATTGTTAGATGTTAGTTGCTACGACACTGGTTTGCTGAAACTTGGCTATTTGACAGCTTAAAAATTTATGTGATGCGTTACTCTCCTTTTACTTGAAATGCACCAGTTCAACTCAATTTTGATGTGGATGGAAGCCTTCTTTCATTTTATTTTTAGTAATTTACGGATCATAATAGCTCTGTGCATATGCAGTGTTTGTATTGATTTGTCATTTGAGTGTTGTTTATTTTCTCATGAATCATTAAAAAAGGCTTAATTTCCCAATGATTTCTGTCCAGGTAAAAGTTTGCTGTAATCACATGCAATTTCAAGATGAGATAAATCAGGTCATTATTCATGAGCTGATACATGCTTATGATGACTGTGTTTCCAAGAATTTGGACTGGAAGAATTGTGCTCACCATGCCTGCTCTGAGGTAAGAACAATTCTTGCCACGTGTCATGTTTTTCTATGATGGAATTATAGTTATGTGCATCGCTGACTGTGATTCTGTTCTTAGATTCGGGCCAATCACCTTAGTGGTGATTGCCATTACAAGCGTGAGTTATTGCGTGGCTTCATGAAGATAAGGGGTCACGAGCAAGTAAGTCTGTTTTTTTAGCATAGTGACATGTTGATGACGTAAATGTGCCGTTGGGTCTTCTTTGCTGTCTTTCTGTGTTCCATACATGCATAAAATCATTGCATATGAACTTATGAGCTCTGAAAGTCAATTTTTTTTACGTAGGTTATAAATACTCAGATAATTAGTGCCAGATTTAATCTAATGATATTGAGATCTCTACTCAGTTTCATGTGATTCCTCGAGGGCTTATTGTAACTTCACTTAGTATCCTCTTCCAATTCAAACTTTTTTTCGAGTTGAATTCTATCTTTTGTAATTATTTGTGTGTCTCTGAAGGATTGTGTCAAAAGGCGCGCTCTGATGTCTGTCAAGAACAACCCGTACTGCTCGGAGGCCGCTGCAAAGGATGCAATTGAAGCGGTGTGGGATATATGCTACAATGACACGCGGCCATTCGATAGAGCTCCGTGAATTCTTCTGTGGTGCTTGAGCTACTTTTGTGCATGCCTGCTGGGATAATTTTGATTCCCTTCAGAAAGTTGTACTAGGTTAACAAAATGTGACGGTACAATTCAAATTGTTCTGCTAGGCCAAAGCTCTGTTTCACAGAGCCTGAGTCTGAACATTGTAAAATGAGGTCATGTACTTCAATTCTTTTGCATGACATAATAAGGTCAACACAATTCTTTTTTCTTTGGCATATGGATAGCCTTCCGCGAGAAAATGCTATTGACGGTGTTGTGTTACTTCCTTTGTCTTTGTTAGCATAAAGCAATAAACACAGTAGGAATGATTGCAGACTGCGTGGTCGAAATTGATCTTGCTATACTGCCTAGTCTGGGTTATTTGACTAAGAACATCGGCAATGCATGTTTCAAGCTGAGCTTGGGTAGCTCCAATGGTGTTTTCCATCTTTGTTGCCATGCAAATTTCAGCGGCTATCTGGATTCAATCGCTGAATTTCTAGCCTTGCCATCTTCATTTTTTCTAGCTAAAGAACAAATCAGAAAATAGAAATGTTGGTTTTCCAGGTTTCGGCAGATACGTTTCCTAACAATATATTCTTATGCCACTATTGCTGCACACTGGCACCAACTCACTTATTAATAGCAATACATGATATCTGTTCAAGACCAGAGTACGTTTCTGTCCCATTCGTGCATATGTTTAATATTCTGACTGTTAGTTTCAAGAATTTGCTTTGCCATAGCTTGAAGAGATTACTTTACCAATTAAACTGTTGAGCAATATAACTGTACTGTACATGTTGTGGAAAGTGGCGACAGTATCGTGTATAT
Organism: Eragrostis curvula; assembly: GCA_007726485.1. Classification (NCBI taxonomy): domain Eukaryota; kingdom Viridiplantae; phylum Streptophyta; class Magnoliopsida; order Poales; family Poaceae; genus Eragrostis; species Eragrostis curvula. The sequence goes on from RWGY01000031.1 coordinate 19,898,707, forward strand.
ACTCCATAAACTTTAGCACTATCACCAATCTACTTTCACTAAGTATCAGGGCACTAAAATATCCACAGGCAACAATACTGTCTGTTCCAGCTAAAGACAACTTAAGCGCTACATAGCCTAGCTACCCAATGATATGTTGCATTCATCGGTAGGCCAATTTTGATGACCAGTACGAAAGAGATCCTCAAATGTCTGCTTTGACAGAAGACAACAGCATCAAGTAACGATCATCCCGACGGATCACTATCTATCAAGCTGCTTTCACTAACTATCAGGGTACTTAAAGCAGCTGTAGAGCCGTTCTAGCGCTGCCCCTTTTTTCAGCTTAATAAAAACAGCCATGAGGACAACTAGCAGCTATGAGTAGCAAGACAATCAACCAATAATCGCAATTTTGTAGTCCTATTCTGTTCTGCATATGCTTAACACACCAGCATATGAAACATTAAGCAAATTCAGGCTACACTTGGAGACCACGAGCCTACTGAAGAACCTAGAACGATTACTCAAAAACCATGCCCAGTGACACCTTTCCTGAATTCAAAACTCGGTCCTTGGATTAGCACTACTTAATCGCGGCCTCGGCATTCGTGCCGTGCGGTCCGGTTCGCCCGCTAGGGTGAGTGGCCATCACATGAGCCGCCGTTAAACTAGCTGATCAGCTCTCGGCCCCAGAAAGCCATTGCAAGGCCGGGAGCTTAAACAAAAGGCGCGAGCTCCAGAAACTATAGATTCTTCTCATGGGATGCGACCCTCAATCCGAAGGCCGAGGCCGCAGAGGGGGACAGGATGGAGGTATTAAAACTCCAACCTCTGAGCGCCTAGAGCCAAAAATCTCCTGTTCTTTGACTTGCGAGCTGTGCGCCCAAATGTCTTTGACTTGAGACTTGCCACTATATATGCTCGCACGCACGCACTCGCAGCAGATGCAAGGAGGTAGTTGGTGAGACCGTGAGGACGAACACAGTGAGAAGGCATTATGGCGTCGTTCGGGGTTGTGAAGCTCCTCGCTCTGGTGCTTTTGCTACTCTTCAGTTCACCACTTCATCAACAAGTAGCCGTCGGTGGGTCATCTTGTTTTATTTGATCATCTTTACGGCAAGTCATCTTGTTTTATTTGATCATCTTTACGGCAAACCACTTCTACCGCTACCACTTGCTTTGTTCATCTTTACTGCTGCAAACTATTCGATTTGAATGTTTATTCTGAGTCTTGCTTTTTTTGGATTGAGAAGGTGCTATTAGGTTGCATGACAGAAAGCAGCACGCGAAGCAATGGGAAGAGGAGAGGAATCAGTTGAGGTCGTTCATGACCATGGACTACCATGGCATTCGCCGGCGAACGCCGACGCACAACTGATTCAGCTTGCTAGGCCTTTGTGGCAACTGATCCAGCTTGATGGGCCTTTGGGGGCAGCATCAGAAAGCTTGATGCTTTCAACTCATGCCCATTCTTCAGGCTCCAGGCTCCAGGCTCCAGCCCCACCGCAGCAGCATCCGCATCCATTGAAGCGTGATGACAGCAGACAGGAGAAGTTCATCAGTCGTCTACCTCTTCTCCGTTCTTCTGTGTGCAGCTATATGCACACAAATTTTGCCCCCTGTCCAAATGTTATTACTTACTGCCACTAGGATATATACACGCAGCTTTAGTACTAGTACTGAATAGTAGGGTTAGTATTTGTAATAAGTTGTTAGGTTCTTGTAGTTTCGATTGCTAAAGTATATGCTTCTTCTGTAAGTGTAATAGCAGCTAGACTGGAAAATTCAAAGTTGGAACATGTGGTGGAATAAGTAACTGAAGGAGCATTTTGCTAGAGTTTCAACAGCTCTTTTCCCCACTGAGGAAGTTCATCAACCCCTTTTCTTTTTCTGATGACGAAGTTCAGCAGCCTATTTCCATGCCCTTTTTCTCATGCTAAACTCTATCAACTCGCATTGCTCACTGACCGTTCATGAGTACCGGATTTCTATCACCTTTCGTGTTGCTGCTATGTCTCGTATTGGATTTCGGGAGACACATTCTGAAAATATAAAAGGGACGCATGAAAACAGTTGCATCACTGTCTACATGCCTACCATTTCAAATATTCGCTTGATTTGAGGAATCTGTATATATCGTTTCAAACAGCAGTTTTTGATACTCACTCTCTCATGAAACACACTGATCAATTAAATGTTTCTACATTCCGTGTCAGTCATTTGACACACGAAAAGGGAGTTCAAAGTATTTTACCTCTTTTTCTTCCGGTGACCACTCGCTCATAAAAATGGCACATGCTTCCCAGACAAAAGGAGAGACCACACGTACTTAATTAACGTTCCTGCTTTTTACTGAAGTCACCACGAAATCGCCGGTGTGTGTAACCGCGTTGCTGGTCGTTCCCATTGGTGTCGGCCTTGCTTTTTTACCATCGTACCGGACCAGAAAGGTTATTACAACCCACGGATCGATCAAAAGGCAGCTAAGCAAGCCAAGGGGCGATCACATTTCACATGGATTTTCTAGGGCTCCGCGGGAACAAAGTGGCCGCCATGCAGAACGGCGACTAGGCTTTTGAGTCTTTGACCGATCGTTCACCGGCTTCGTGCCCCGCTTTGACCACCGGCAGGGGTGCTACGGAAGCGGCGCTCTTTTCAGAGGTGTTCACAAGACAGGCGTGTCTACGACGGAGAGCGGTCGTTAGCTTTCTGCAAGGGTTTGACGACGCATCACATAGTGTGCTTCATACTCTGATGAGAGAGGTCCTGACCGCCGTGGCGTTGGAGCCATATATCCAGGGATGGACCGTGGCGATCGAGGTGCACGGAGCGTGGACCCCACACGCCAGTGACAGTGGCAACCGAACCGTAGCGTTCGATTGGGCTTGAAAGCCGAGATGTCCCGCAAAATCATAGATGTGCTACGCGTATGTAGTACGTGCCCGGCGGGGATCCCTGTCCGTGCTCCCGGTAGCGAATTTAGGAAAGCCGGCCATTTGGTCCGGCGCCGCTCAATAGGACTTCACCACCATTACCAAATTTTAAGCTCCTGCGCGGAGGACGAGGGGCAGGGCGTGTGTGGTGTTCCCGTCGCCCTAGGGGCGCCACGCAGGGGCCGTACACCGCGCGGTTAAAGAAAACGCACGCATGAGAACGGCATCGCGTCGGGGCCAGCGAACCTAGCCAGAACTGGCCTGCACCGGTCCGGAGGATGGCGGTGGAGGTGGCCCGGCCGAGGCTGAGAGGGACGTGGTGGTGGCGGCCTGGCCGAGGCCGGGGGGCGTGTGTGGACATTGCGTCCGCGCGCGCGTGGGTGGAGAACGAGGCGTGTCTGGGTAGCATCATCGGGGACGGCGAGCCGAGCCGAGCCGGCCGGACGCGGGAGCCCTCGACACGAGGCCAGGACGCGCGCGCGCATCCCGTGCGTGTGCACCTCCTTTCCCTCGTAGTCCGTCTCCCTCCCGCTCGTCCCAAGAGATGCCGACGCCGCCAGCCAGCCAGCCAGCCTGCGTGCCGCTGTACGTTGCTGCTTTGTTCCTTCGTTCATACTACGTTGGCATTGCACCGGTGAGTGATGGTGAGCGGGAGCGAGACGCACGAGAAATGCTTTGGCGGCTTGCATATTTGGGGAAGCAGAGGTGTCCTGCTCTGCTTGCTCGCGGACGCGCCGTCCGGACTCCGGACGTAGCGGCGGAAACTCGAGCCGGGGGAGGCTAGAGGGAAACAAGCCCCCGGCCCCTCCTCCTACATGGGCTGCTCGTGATTCTGGTGCGGCTCATTGGCCCAGTTTTCTGTTCCAAAGACACAGAAGAAGTAGTCGTGAATGGAATATTGTAGCTGGGCTAGGATCGTTAGGCCGATTTAGATCTACAATTCGGCCTCTCTTAGTGTCGGCAGGGCAGGTAGAAACGAAGAATTTCATCAGCCCACTCCACAGGCAAGTCAGTCTCATTCAAGAGCCTTTTTGAATGGCGTATCTGGGCCGTCTCACAACACTCGCATGGACGGATGTGTGTTGTGTGTACCAATCTACGTCGTTCCACCCACACGTCTCTCTTTCTCTCTTCCTTTTGGCACACCCTGTTCCCTCCTTGACGACAATGCTCTGGTTTGGCAAATGTGACAGCCATTGAGGACAGTGATTGGCAATTGTTGCCCATAAAAGAATACTAATACTAACACTATTCTGCCTAAATTGTTCATTTTTACAGAAGAAGACGGAGGTTGTCGATGTACTAGTACAGATCAGTGTTTCATCTCAAGTTAGCCCATCTGTTGCTGATGCTGCTGTTGTACCTCGCCCATGACATGGCTACGATCTCAGGCACCTTCCTCCTGTTCACGAACGAGGCCATCGCTCTGGCCCTCGTCACCTTCTTCACCAGGAGCCGCCACGTCTTGTCCGCCTTCTCCGTCTGCATCCTCGACTTGAAATGGCTGCAAGAGAAATTCACCAACCACATCAAAATCTGACGTTTTACAATCCTCTGATCTGATAGCTCCAAATATCTGCTAAAATGAAATCTGACGAGACTTTTCAGAAGCATCGCCGTGCCGTTCGTGTCGCTGTCACGGAAACGAACGAAAGCTACGTCAGTACGACCCCGTACGAGCAATGATTCGTGGTCGCAGAAAGGGCATCTCGCCAGCCAGATTCTCGGTGGCTGGCGAAGTGCCTGCCCCTGACGTTGTACTATTGCCGGACCGTTCTGTGTCGCCATGCGTGCACTGCAGCCATCGAACGGACGGAGGAGATACATCTAATTCGGCACAAATATCTTGAGCTATACTACTGAACATACAGTTCAATTTTTTGGGACTTTAAAATGGCGTCTTTTTGGGACGTTTTCTCACCTGCAGAGTGGCACGCGGCACGTCTGCTCCTCCTGCTCCGGCCGGTTCTCGCAGACGGAGGCGTGCAGGCGGAACAGCTGCAGCATCCGCTTGCAGCGCGCGCAGCCGCCCGGCGCGATCTTGCGTGCGCACGTGGCGAAGTGCCGCATCAGCAGCCGCAGGCCCTGGCACGTGCCGTCCCGCGCCTTGTCCGCCGATGATGCCGCGTCGGTGGCGTCGTCGGCGAAGATGCGGTCAAGCGCGTCCATGGCGTCGCCGAGCTGGCGGTACGCCTCCCGCGACGCGCGCTCGCGCAGCCACCTCGCCTTCCGCTGGTCGGCGTCCTCGAGCATCCGCAGGAGCTCGAGCTCCAGCGGCGGGTCGTGGCGCCGCGCGAAGCGGTACCCGTCCGACCGCTCGACGGCGGCGAAGTCCTTGCCCGCCAGGCGCGCGCATGCCAGGCGCAGCCGCGGCGCGTCGCAGAGCCTCGCGAGCTTGAGCATGTCGACGGCGCGGTCGGGCGTGAGGCGCGCGGACACGGCCGCCTCCGCGGCGCGCTTCAGCCACCCGACGCGGTGCGCGTGCGCCAGCGCCAGCAGCGCCGCGCCGTGCAAGCCGAGCACCGCCTCGTCCTGCCCCGGCGCCACCACACGGGACGCGTAGAGGAAGTGGAGGAAGGCGAGGACGCCGTCGGAGGCGACCCCGGGGATCCGGATGGTGCACTCGGCGGAGGCGCTCCACCCGCGCCGTCCCTTGTCGATCATCGCAGCCAGCACCGGCGACTCCGTGGCCTGCAATTGAACAGCCAAAACCATAAAAAAACGATCAGCCATCGCGACAAGAGAATCGCCAACCCGCCGGGCAAAAGAATGCGCTGAACTGGTCGATCGAGCAGCTGGCTTACAAGAACGTAGGAGTGCGCGGCGATGCTCTGCCCGTCGGACGTGACGATCCGCACGTCCGCCGCCGACGCCCGGAGTGCGTCGAGGTCAGCGTACAACGCCATCGATCGACGATTCTTCCCTTCTGCAAATCCTCCGAAGCTCCCTGCTCTGTTCTGTCCTCCTGATGAAGACGACAGGATCTCCCTAGAACGCTAGCTAATAAAACTGAGAAACGATCCTAACGAACGGACGCAAAGGTGGAACGGAACTACGGAAGGAAGGGGCTGGAATGCGGGGAGCAGCTCGAGCTCAGCGACAGCTATATAGGCTCAGGCTCAGGGGGGAGACAGCTAGCTGAAAGTCTGAAACGCGGGTTCGAAAGGAGAAAGGCAGTTTAGTTCGAGGCAACGGCTTGGCGTTGAGGTGCGGTGCGGTGCGGCGGCGTCGACGCGTCTACGGACCTGGGACTTGGATCCGAGTCATCAGGCCGATCGGGAGGGAGGCCGCAGCTGGACCCACCCGCAGCGTGAGAGGCTGCGGCTTCACCTGGCTGCGCTGTCGATGACACGTAAGCGCAGGCCAGCCACTAGTTGGGTGAGAGAGATTTGGTGGGTTTGGTTGAGAGCTTTGCTGACTCGGACACACGCGTGAGCGATCAACATAATCCATGGCCTCTCCAGCCCTCCCTCCCCACTATTCAATCACGATGGTTTTTTTGTTCCGCACGCGTGAACCAACCAACGTTATCCAGGACGTGCAGGTATTCAATTCGGGAGCCTTTTTGGAGAACTAACTGATTTCACAAGGTTTTCCACGTTTGAATTTCACGGTCTTAATTTTCCGAAAGCGAAACACTATTCGTTTGTCAGTGGCCAGTGGGTGAATCACAGAATCAGTAATTTGGTGCACGGATGGGTGAAGTTTCTCCAAGTACATAAACCAATTTTTTTGGGTTTAATTGCAGTTGTAGGTCTCGTCTGCAGAACGTACTGCCCGTTTTTGGGTTTAATTTTATTGCCGACCCTGCTAATACAATTAGTAGATCAAGATAGCGAAGTCCGGAGTAGTTTGCCTTGCTCAAGCTGATTAGCCAATCACAGGTGCGCCATAGATCAGTCGATACGATACGCGAGGTGGGGTATCAGTTTCAGTCGGTGTCACGCCGTATAAGCGAATCGAAAACCAACTTGTAGCGGGCGAGCCGGCGCGGGTCCCAGATGATGATGATTGCAGCGCGCGTCGGCGTCGATCGTCATTTGCCGGGGAGAAACTGACGGACTGCTTCGCTTCGAAATGGCTGGCTGCCTCTCCCGCAGTTGGCGATCCAGGTTCGGTGTACCGTGCACGTCGCCGTCCGTCGTAGCATTTGGCGGCGACGAAATTAAAAACATCGACGGACGAGATAAAAAGCTGGGTCTTTGCATCTGTTTCTTCGTCCGTCGTAACGCTTCTGAAGCAAAGTCTCTGTCGCTGCGCGGAATGTTTTGGCTTGTTATCGAGCTCTAACTCTGCAAACGACGAGATGAAGAAATTTCAGTGCCCGGTCCGTAACATATAGTTAGAGCCTGATTGATTCTCTTGTGAGCGCGACGTAGATTCACACCGAACGAACTTTGGGGGCTTCTCTTAGCCGTCTCAGCTGATGAGTGACCGCTGTAAAGCCTAGACTGGCAGCGATATTAGTATAGGTGGTTGTTCGCTGTTGTCAGCGCGTCACACTCATAGTACATAGTATTTGATACTGTAGCTCGTTTACGCAGCGGCAGATTTGTTCTGCTTTTTCTTCCTAATCCCAGCGAAGCAAACGAGGTACTCCCTCTCTCCCAATATGATTGACGTTTTAGCTCTTGACTTGGAGATTAAAAACTTTAGTCAAAGTAGCTGCAAAGGAAACGAGAAAAAGAAAGATAAAATTAAAGGTGTATTGAGAAGAGAGAAATATGCATTGGAACTAAAAATGCTAATTATTTTGTGAATACTGAAAGAAGCTAAAGTGCCAATTAAACTGCAACGTAGGGATAAAAAGAGAATCATTTCTCTTGTGGGGGCAAAACTAGTGCCTCACCTTCAAAGAACGTTTAGATCGTACGCAGCGCTAAATTATTATTTGTTCTGCAGTTCTCCTCACTAAGGAAACAAGGTTCACACTGGTGCAAGCTAGTCATGATACAAAAATATTATCTCTTGTGAACAATATATATACTTAGCTTTTTTATGGAAAAAATCATATATTTAGCTAAATATTACTTAAAATCATTTACCTTTGAAGGTGAGGCACTAGTTTCCCCCCCACTTTGATTTCACAATTGACGCCACCATTAATTGTTGTTGTTTGACCTATCAACAACGTGCAAAGTTCAATTGTCTACTAGGAGGTGAAGTTTTTCCTCCCCCACCTCATAGCCTAATCTTCAACTCGGAACGACATCCACGCTCCTCCGCATTTTGGACTCCATGTATGGCGCTACGGTTGGACGCGTGAAAAATATGCCTGCCTTGCATGCAGTGCTTCCCATTTGGGATGTCTTTGCTCAGTTAATTTAATCACAGATTCACAATTGTTCCACGTACACCGTGTTTCTAGCCTCAGTTGATGGGCCGAGGTTTCATGGGTACAACCCAACAGCGGAGCATGCCACAATCAATTCAGTAAACAAAAGAGGGCTCAATATCAAAAGGTCCAACATGGGAGCTTTATATTACATCTAAAGACAATACCACAGGATTTCTCAGTCGACATTCTGACACAAAAATCAACAGGTATTAGTTAAACAGCGCAGCGGAATGCGCCAATGGTCCTAGTATCCATCTTATTCCCTCTTGGAAACATGGAGATGGATTGAAGTTTTGCAATAGAGTCACATGAGGTAAGGGGGCTTGAGCCCCCACACCCTCTCCTCTTATGCTGTTCTATATTGAATTTGCCACTGTCCCCAATGGTCGTAAACTGACAACTTCACTAGCAAGTTTGTGCAACGGTGTTTAATTTTGACATTCCATGCATGGTGCAAGTCACAATCATGGGTGCACAGAAGTGACAGGCGGATTATTGCCCTGATTGAAAGAGTTTCAGATGCAAAAGAATCATACGGATTTATTGAAGCTCATCACACCTGCCTTTACAAGCTAGTAGATTTAGAATTTTAGATGGAAATGATGGTTAGTTGAGTTATTTTGTTCTTATTTTGTGGCAAAAAATAAAACAATAAAATACGTTATTTGGGAGGTACTCATTAAAGGTATGATCAACGTTCGACTCTGACGATGTGGATCAGCAGGTGAGGAGGATACACACACCTTCTCTTTTGGACAATGCACCTTTCTTTCTTTTGTTTTACAAGTTCCGCCCCGAAAGCTTGGGAGCACCAAAGTGAGGAAGAAAAAATGGTTAGAGAAGGAAGCGAGGAGGGGCGGGCGGTCGAGTGAGGAAGAAAAACGACGTATACGCTCCTTAGCAGGAATCTCCAACACCGGGCTGGGTGCCTCAGCGGATCGGCGCCGGGTGATGTAAGTTTTCGGTGAAATGCGCAAAGACAACCTTCTCGTTGGGCTTCTCTAAGTCCTCTTGTGGGCTCGTGAGGCCTGTTGGCCATGTATGGACCTCCTCAGCCCTCAGGTCGGCCGAAGTTAGGCATGTCCCATGGGCATGCGATGCGTACTAATCTTCACATTTTGGCATATTCTTCTTGACTTTAAATTTTGAGGTGAATTACAAGTGCGCGGATAGTACACTGGTTGTAGTGATCGGTGAAAAGATGGAGATGAATTAAGTTTTGCAATGATTTTTTTTATTGAATGTAAAGAGTTTTGCAATTGAGTTGCAGGGAATAAGGGGGCTTGAGCCCCCACCCCCCTCTCCTCCAATGCTATCCTATTGAATCTATCATTGTTGACAATGATCATAAACTGTAGTGTTTTGACATTCCATCACGACCTAAGTCACAATCATCCATGCACAAAAAGTGACCGACGTATTAATGTTTTTTTTTATAGAGCTGCGATGTAAAAGAAACAGACCTTTAGAAGCTCGTATAGGTCTAGAATTGTTGATGGATAGCGATGGTTAGTTGAGTTATCTTGTTCTTATTTTTGACTGAATAAAAGACAATAAAGCACGTAATTTCGGAGTACTCATCAACAGTATGACTGGCATTCGACTCTGACGTTGTGGGCCAGTAGGTGCGGAGGACGCACACCTTCCCTTTGGACATGCACCTTTCCCGTGGGCTGTCGACATTTCCCCTTGTGGGCTCGCAGGGTTGTTGGCATGTCGGTCAATGTTAACCATGGCCCGTGGGCTTGCGATAGGTACTAATCTTCACTTTTTCCCAGCTTGACTTAGAAATTTTGAGGTCAATTACAACTGCGATAGTACACTACACTGGTTGTGGTGATCGGTGCAGGTTTAATCACAGATTCGCAATTGTTGATTAGATCAAGGGAGCAAAACGTGAGGCCCTTTTGTATATTACAACTAGGACCTGAACGATAAAGGAGAGCAACGGCGCACGAGATCCGAAGAGCCCCCGGGTGCTTACTAGCTGCATCAGGTTCCCCGTCAATCACACCCTACTACATCAGGTTAAGCTTGATCGAGAGAGAGGGAAACAAGTCCACCCTCCACACCCAAAGACACCACCCACCAGCCGATCGGGCATCGATCGTCAACATGTCGGCCTCCTCCACTGCCGTTGTTGACGCCGCGGCGAGCAGCAACAACCCGGCCCCGGCGCCGGACACGGACGCGCCGGGCGGCGAGGGCCTGGCGCTGGCGCAGTTCGCGGTGGGTTGCTTCTGGAGCGCGGAGCTGGTGTACCAGCGCCTCCCCGGCGTGGCGCGCACGGAGGTCGGGTACACGCAGGGCCACCTCCACGAGCCCACTTACGAGGTCGTCTGCGGCGGCGGCACGGGCCACGCCGAGGCGGTGCGCGTGCACTACGACCCCAAAGAGTGCTCCTACGCCAAGCTCCTCGACGTCTTCTGGGCAAAGCAGCTTAACAGACAGGTACGTAAACGCGTAGCTTGAAAAAAAATATGCACCTTGTTTGTATTGTCACCTCCTGCTTAAATCGTCTGACGATTCGTACCTCAATCTCGATCCGGCCGGCCATTCGATGTTTTCAGCACGAAGAAGTTGGGACGCAGTACCGCTTCGGGATCTACTACTACACGGTGGAGCAGGAGGCGCTGGCGCGGGAGTCGCTGGCGGAGCAGCGGAATAAGTGGGTGGACAAGCAGATCGTGACGGAGATCCTGCCGGTGAAGCGGTTCTACCTCGCCGAGGAGTACCACCAGCGACACCTCGAGAAGGGCGGCCAGTCCGCCGAGAAGGGCTGCACCGACCACATCCGCTGCTACGGCTAGCTTTACTACACCAGCCAGATCTCTAGCAGTAGCACGACCCGTCAGGAATCCGTTCCGTGGGGCTCCGCTGAAGTCAACGGATTGGCCGCGCGCACGGATGGATATGTCAGTATCATTATCAAGGAATAAGATGGTGTGATGTGATTTGTGTTCGTGACAAGCTGTGTGGTTTATGCATGGTAACTTGGCATAAATGGCTGTGATCCTGCAGTGTCATAGTATCTGTTGTTAAGTTATTGGTTGCTCTATTTTATTTTTTATTTTGGTGAAATACTTCACGGACAAAAAAAAAAGTTCACTCCAAGGGCCCTCTGGATGGCGTACACCTGCCGGCGGGGGACGTGGCTTGCGCACGGACGCGGCAGCGCGGCCAGCGCACGTGCGGACAAGGCAGGTGCAGCCAGCAAGTACGGCGGTAGTGGCGGCACGACGTTCGTGTCCTGTGCGGTGAGCGCGGCGTTCGTGGCACATGCACGGCTGAGTACGAGGGGCGAGAGGATGTGGTTGATCTCGGCGCATGACTACCTCCTCATTGCAAGCGACTCGCACTATTTGATTCGAGCCATGGTAGCGCATGGCACGGCCTCGCCACCTTCCCTCGTCGTTATCGAACAGATCGTTAAGTGCGACAGTCAGGTTCGGGTTGGGTGGGCCGAAGGAGACGACGCTCCCATGGGTCGCTTGAAAAATGAGGGACGTGCAATCGGTGTCTACTGCCCTCTGGCGACAAATCCAGGTGGAGTGCGCGGCCATGGCAACATAAGCAGTACAAGAATAAGTTGGCTTTATCCTGTGCACGTGCCTCAGCCCTCAGGGTACAAAACGTGATTTTTAATTAAACTACATATATATACTTAGCTTCCTTCCAAGAAAAAAACATATATACTTAGATGAATATCACTTAAAATTGTTTACTCTTGAGGTGCGGCACGGCGATTTTCTCCCTTTGGCTTCACTGTTGGCTTAGTTGATGGCATTGTTTCACCCATCAACGGTGGACGGAGATTAATATTCTAGGAGGCGCTTCTTCTTTCTCGCTACCTCCACCTCATGTCCATCCTATTTTTTTAAGGGCAAATCGGCAGTTGTTTTGCCATTTCATTAAAGGAGGAGAAAAACATAGTACAAAATAAAAAAGGTCCTAGGAACATGTCCATCATATTCTCTTCTCTTATAAACATGGAGATAGGTTGGCAGATTTTTTGATAGAGTTGCAACAAGCAAGGGGGCTTGAGCCCCCCCCCCCCCCCCCTTCTCTCCCGCCGTTCTACACTATCTTTTTGAATTTGCCACTATCGGTGATGATTGTAAAGTGTCTTCATTGGTTAGTTTGCGAGTGGCATTTTGAAATCCATGCACTGCAACATTCCAAAAAAAGAAAAAAAAATCCATGCACTGTGCACTTTAAGGCCCATGTATAAAAACTGCCCGCACTTTAAGACCCATGTGTAAGAATTGGCCGACATATTAAGGCCATCTTTGATAGATAGCTTCAGGTATAAAAAGAACATTATATGGCATTATTGAAGGTGCTCACACGCTCACACATATACTTTTAGAAATCGATAGATGTGACATTGTAGATAGATTGATGTTGGTTAGTTGAGTCACTTTGTTCTTATTTCTGACAAAAATCAAAATAATAACATTTGTTGTTTTAGAGGTAGGCAACGTATCATATGAGAACCAGGTTCGTGTGAGAACTATGAGAACTTCAATCTGGACCACATGATTTTGATCCAATGGAGCGTATGAATTCAGGTGGGAGGGTGGATTTGCAAAATCACCGCCCACTTAATAATACTTTTGCAAATTCCCCCTCTCACCTCTCCCTATACGCCCCCCTTGGATCAAGATCATGTGGCCCAGATTGAAGTTCTCATAGTTCTCACACGAACCTGGTTCTCATAGGATACGCTCCCTTAGAGGTAAGCGCAAGTACTTATTACTCTAGACTTCAACAGTTTATTCAAATTACTTGTCATTATAACTTCCCATTTAGTGGTCTGGCGGGGTTTTTTCATCGTAGTTAGCCCGTGGGCCAGGTATGGACTCAAGTCTCGTTTGTGGGACAAAGTGAGCCATGGCCTGTGTGGGATTGACATCGTAACATATGGGCCAAGTATGGACTCGAGTTGGCAATGTGTCAGAGTTTGACTTGAAATTTTGAGGTCAATTATAAATGCGTCCATAGTACACTGGTTGTGGCAGTCGGTCCAAGTTTATTTCTGACAAAAATCAAAATAATAACATTTGTTGTTTTAGAGGTAAGCGCAAGTACTTATTACTCTAGACTTCAACAGTTTATTCAAATTACTTGTCATTATAACTTCCCATTTAGTGGTCTGGCGGGGTTTTTTCATCGTAGTTAGCCCGTGGGCCAGGTATGGACTCAAGTCTCGTTTGTGGGACAAAGTGAGCCATGGCCTGTGTGGGATTAACATCGTAACATATGGGCCAAGTATGGACTCAAGTTGGCAATGTGTCAGAGTTTGACTTGAAATTTTGAGGTCAATTATAAATACGTCCATAGTACACTGGTTGTGGCAGTCGGTCCATAGTACACTGGTCAAGCGAGCCAAACGTCACGCCCTTCTGTCAGTGTATTACTAGGACCTGAACGACGAAGGAGAGCGACGGCGCACCAACAAAACCCCAGCCGGACGCTTATACAAAACCAAACAATCCAGAGTTCCCCGTCACTCCCACCCAAGTACCCAACATCGATCGAAAGAGGAAAAGAAGTCCACTCTGCATCCAAAGCCACCGTACCAGAGCCGATCAGGTCATCGCCAATATGTCAGGCTCCACTTCTGTCGACGACGCTGCGAACAACCCGGCCCTGGCGCCGGACACGGACGCGCCGGGCGGCGAGGGCCTGAAGCTGGCGCAGTTCGCGGCGGGGTGCTTCTGGGGCGTGGAGCTGACGTTCCAGCGCGTGCCGGGCGTGGCGCGCACGGAGGTCGGGTACACGCAGGGCCACCTCCACGAGCCCACGTACAAGGTCGTCTGCGGCGACGGCACGGGCCACGCCGAGGTGGTGCGCGTGCACTACGACCCCAACGAGTGCTCCTATGCCAAGCTCCTCGATGTCTTCTGGGCAAAACACAACCCCACCACGCTTAACAAACAGGTAAATCTCGTGCTTGACATGCACCTTGTTACTTGTATCAGCACATCCTTTATATTAGTCTGACGATTTAACTAGTCTTCGGCCTAATTAAGTCACAATTTCTCGTTGATTGGTCCGGCTCTCCGCTTCAGGGCAACGAAGTCGGGACGCAGTACCGCTCGGGGATCTACTATTACACGGCGGAGCAGGAGGCGCAGGCGAGGGAGTCGCTGGTGGAGCAGCAGAAGAAGTGGGAGGACAAGATCGTGACGGAGATCCTGCCGGCGAAGCGGTTCTACCACGCCGAGGAGTACCACCAGCGCTACCTCGAAAAGGGCGGCCAGTCCGCCGAGAAGGGCTGCGCTGACCCCATCCGCTGCTACGGCTAGCTCACTGTCCGCACCCTTCAGGCATCTGTTACGTAGGGCTCCGGTGAAGTCATGGAATTGGCCGCACAAGGATGAATAACATGTCAGTATATCATGATCATGGAACAAGATATATATTGTTCTGTGATTTGTGTTCGTGTCAGCTCTGGTCTATGTATGTAAATTGGAATAAATGCATGTAATCCTGCATTGTGAAATTAAGCTGTGGTTAAGTGAATGATTGTTCTCTTTTGTGAAATACATTACGCAAAAAAAAAAAACTCTCGCAAACGCACATTACAAGAACTTATTATATAGGGACACAATGTATGCAAAAAACGTTTGTGAACTGACTATTTACAAATGTTCTAAAATTTTCTTATATAAATATAGTGGAGGGCGTACGTGTTTCATATCTGTGCGAAATTGTAAGATGAATCAATCTCAATCGTCTAGCTAAGATCTGAAAAGACGAGACAAGCTAACATTTCCTTGATTTTCTTGACACGAATTTCTTTGATATTTTAAAACAATAATATGATCAAATCCGGGAGAAAGTAATGGATTGATGAATTTTCTTCGAGACCCCGTTCACATTTCAACTGCCCAGTACTTACCTTCCTTCCCCAAAGTATGCATGCATGCAGTTAAGGTCTATGCCTCCTCGTATTTGCATGCCGTGCCTGTTGCTATTCCAATCGCATTAGTATGCGCACATTGACCCGGCTCAACCAGTCAAACCGTCAGGTCTCCCCACTCAAGACTCTTCCATTTTGTTGGCGACAAAAACCCATCTACTTCGACTCGAAGAAACCGAAAAGCCCTCTCCTCGTTGAGCTCTCATCGGCGGCGCAGAATAAGAGCAAGGATAATGTTGTGCCCGCTTGCCGGCGTCTTGAGAGCCCAGTCAGCCAAGCGGTGGTGACAGGCCCCACCATTCTTTAATGCGCTAGTGCAACGTGCAAGGAATTGAGAGGGGAAGCCGTAGCCAGCTGCCAATCAATGCATTTCGCTCGCTTTGCGCCGGCGACTGGTGAGTCGCTAGCTTTCCTCTCTCTCATGCTTTTTCCCTCTCCCACGTAGGATGATGCTGATCTGTCCTAGCATTTCGCCGGCTGAGGTGGCCTCATAATACTTGCTCTAAGGGAAGGTGCGATCTAGAGCTGCGGCTTACTGCATCCACTCTCCGGCACCCGTTGGCCCTTCATTGACTCGGTGAGTTTGCGCGGCTGCGGTATCTCTCCTTTTCCGTCTTCGTGGTGCGTGCGATTACCGCCTTCTTCACTGGGTACTGCTTCACATTTTAGGGTGTGCCATTGTCGGCCATTGTTGTAGAGTCGCGGCCTTTTTTCTACCTTTCCAGATTCGCGAGGCGAGTAATGATTCGTTTCTTCGTGAAGGTTTAGGTGCGGAAGCTGAAGGGTTTTGTGGGTGTTTTTTTTTTCATGTGGTGCCAATAGTAGATGTGAATTGTGATTGTTTTTTTGATCCCTTTTATATTTCTTATCAGAGTAGTGATGGAGAGGAGCATGGTGGAGGTTTTTGGTTAATTCATTTGAATGATCATGGTTTTGTTTGGTGAAATTTAATGATCTGAGTGAAATTTGATACTACGATCACTTCATGATTTACCTTAATGACGACTGTCTGTTAGCTCTTGATAAAATGGGCATTTCACGTTTGGTGTTCTGTTTATGTTTACCGCTACTACATTGCAAACATTTCGACTGAACAGAAAAGGTTACTTTTATTTTCTGCAAGTTGCTGCTGTACAGATTTCAAATCTGGCACCCAGTTATATCCAGAAATGTATAGTTACTATGTAAAAAAATACCACAAAAATAGCAAGGTCAAGTGTTTTTCATGCTTATGTCTCTGTTCTATTATAATCCTTGTAACCTTGTTTGTTTCAAGAAAAATCCCAGCAACGATAACGCACTGCTCCTGTATTGTTGTGTTTTTTTCATTAGTACGACACTACTATTGGGAATCTAATTGGAAATATAGACATGTGCAATATGTGTTTTCAGAAGATAATTCCTGCCATACATCTCCAGAGTAGTGCGTCCTTCCTAATGACTAATTTTATCTCAATATGTATTGTTGTAGTTGTGATATGCACAATGGGCAGAACTATCCTGGTGTCAGGATTTGATTTAACTGACAGCGCTGATCATGTCAAGGATTTATTGGAACGAATTGCTGGCATTGGGACCATCTTTGCTCTCAAGCTGAGGCCTCCAAAGAAGGTCACAACAACCTCGAAAGCGTTTGCTGTAGTTCAGTTCGATACAGAGAAAAGTGCTTCATTGGTAGAAAGTGCAGCTCAAAGAAATGTTCTTCGAAATGGACGCTTTTATCTGAAAGTCAGACCTGCAGACCGTGACATTGTGCCAAGACCAAAAACTACAATGTTTTCTCTTGAGGACACAGTCCTGCATTTTGGTTGTTTGGTTAAGGAAAATGTGCTACATGTTCTTTGGAGTGCAAAGGAAGTTTCAGTTAAGTTTGGATTTGATATGAAAAAGATTCAATTTTACCTGATCTACAATTTTATTAAATACAAACTTGAACTTTCATACGAGAGTATATGGGATATGAAGCTATACCGTCCACCTGCTCATAGGTCCCGGACAAAGTTCCTTTTGATTCAAGTAGGTTTTGCCATACAATAACCTTACGTCTTGGTTTGGTTCTTGTTAGGATCTACATTTGTTACCCTTTCAAAATTTTAGAATTGATCAAAGTAGGCATTATTAATAAGTACTACTCTTTGGTGAAAGTTTCAAAATTTAGAGTTTAAATAGACTACTTCTGTAATTTAGAGTTTAAATAGACTACTCTCATGTTTCAGGTTCAGGCGGTTCCGAAAATTTATGAAGCGCTTCCAAGCCTTTCTGGTCTAATGTATGATGATCCTATATATAATTATTTTAGGGATGACACAGATGATCAATGGACCAGAACAATTGATTTTACGCCATCAGCTAGCATCGGTCAATCGACTATGCTATGTCTGGAGGTGCCACAGCAGTGTGATCTCCCAAACATTGGTGACTACTTTTTTTACTACAAGGAGTTCAATGATGATTTTGAATGTCATAAGGGGTATTCATATTCCTGTGGCACACGCATTATTCCTGGTGTCAGGATTTGATTTAACTGACAGCGCTGATCATGTCAAGGATTTATTGGAACGAATTGCTGGCATTGGGACCATCTTTGCTCTCAAGCTGAGGCCTCCAAAGAAGGTCACAACAACCTCGAAAGCATTTGCTGTAGTTCAGTTCGATACAGAGAAAAGTGCTTCATTGGTAGAAAGTGCAGCTCAAAGAAATGTTCTTCGAAATGGACGCTTTTATCTGAAAGTCAGACTTGCAGACCGTGACATTGTGCCAAGACCAAAAACTACAATGTTTTCTCTTGAGGACACAGTCCTGCATTTTGGTTGTTTGGTTAAGGAAAATGTGCTACATGTTCTTTGGAGTGCAAAGGAAGTTTCAGTTAAGTTTGGATTTGATATGAAAAAGATTCAATTTTACCTGATCTACAATTTTATTAAATACAAACTTGAACTTTCATACGAGAGTATATGGGATATGAAGCTATACCGTCCACCTGCTCATAGGTCCCGGACAAAGTTCCTTTTGATTCAGGTAGGTTTTGCCATACAATAACCTTACGTCTTGGTTTGGTTCTTGTTAGGATCTACATTTGTTACCCTTTCAAAATTTTAGAATTGATCAAAGTAGGCATTATTAATAAGTACTACTCTTTGGTGAAAGTTTCAAAATTTAGAGTTTAAATAGACTACTTCTGTAATTTAGAGTTTAAATAGACTACTCTCATGTTTCAGGTTCAGGCGGTTCCGAAAATTTATGAAGCGCTTCCAAGCCTTTCTGGTCTAATGTATGATGATCCTATATATAATTATTTTAGGGATGACACAGATGATCAATGGACCAGAACAATTGATTTTACGCCATCAGCTAGCATCGGTCAATCGACTATGCTATGTCTGGAGGTGCCACAGCAGTGTGATCTCCCAAACATTGGTGACTACTTTTTTTACCACAAGGAGTTCAATGATGATTTTGAATGTCATAAGGGGTATTCATATTCCTGTGGCACACGCATTGTTCCAGTTGTGAAATCTCCTAATGACATAGATGTCCCTTATGAGATACTCTTCAAAATCAATAACATGGTTCAGATCGGGACGCTCAGTGGGCCAACACTTGATGCCGACTTCTTCCGTCTGGTTAGCCAAAAATTTATACCTATGGATCATATAAACCATGCTCTTTCGGAGATGTCAGAGTTGAAACGTACATGCTTGAATCCAACAAATTGGTTATCTCTGCACTATTCAAACTCCTTGAATCTATGCTCCTCGTTCTCAAAATCATCTCAGATATCTCTAGATGATGGATTGGTTTATGTCCACAGGGTGCAAGTTACCCCTGCTAAAGTGTATTTTTATGAACCAGAGATAAACGTCTCCAATCGTGTTGTAAGGAAATATTTGGCTGACATAGATAACTTCCTTCGGGTGTCATTCGTTGATGAGGACTGTGAGAAGCTCCGCTCAGTTGATTTGTCACCTCGTTCTGTCTCAGGAAATAATTCAAGGAGAACTGCGTTGTACTATAGAGTCCTCTCAGTCCTTTCAGATGGCATCACTATTGGTGACAAGCACTTCGAGTTTCTTGCCTTTTCTTCGAGCCAGCTTCGAGATAACTCTACATGGATGTTTGCTTCTCGGGAGGGATTAACTGCGAGTGACATCAGGAAGTGGATGGGGGATTTCCGCAAGATAAGAAATGTAGCTAAGTATGCTGCAAGGCTTGGTTAGTCTTTTAGTTCGTCAACGGAAACCTTAAAAGTACAAGAGTATGAGGTGGAAAAAATTTCAGATATAACAAATGGAACAAGGTACATATTCTCTGATGGAATTGGAAAGATTTCAGCTGATTTTGCAATGGAGGTGGCTATGAAATGCAAAGTGAAGCGCTTTACTCCATCTGCTTTTCAGATAAGGTATGGTGGTTACAAAGGTGTTGTTGCTGTTGATCCAAGATCTAATCGTAAGCTTTCTTTGAGAGAAAGCATGTCAAAGTTCAATTCACAAAATGTCACGCTGGATGTCCTAATATACAGCAAGTACCAGCCGTGTTTCCTTAATCGTCAGTTGATTACTCTTCTCTCGACACTTGGAGTTGGCGATAGTGTCTTTGAATCAAAGTAAGAAGATGCCGTGAGGCAGTTGGACAGAATGGTAACTGAGCCACAGGCTGCTATTGAAGCAATTGAACTTATGCCCATGGGAGAAATAACCAATGTGGTTAAAGAAATGTTGCTGTGCGGCTACCAGCCCAATTGTGAACCATATCTTTCCATGCTACTACAAACGTTTAGAGCGTCCAAGCTGTTAGAGCTGAAAACGAAGTCAAGGATATTCATCCCATCTGGACGAGCAATGATGGGATGCTTGGATGAAACCCGTACACTGAAGTACGGGCAGGTATTCATACAAGCTTCTTCCAGTGCAAATGAGCATAGCAAGTTCGTGGTGACAGGACAAGTAGTTGTCGCCAAAAACCCTTGCCTTCATCCGGGCGACGTCCGGGTTCTCCAAGCTGTGGATGTGCCTCTTCTGCATCACATGCTTGACTGTGTCGTTTTTCCACAGCAGGGACCAAGGCAAGTATTCCGATACTTATTAGCATGCTTTTTTTTTAACTTGAATCAGTATTTTTTAAGAAGAAATTCATTTTAAAGTTATATTTTAGAACCTAAATCCACCTCAATTTTGTAAATACTTTAGTTGAAGAACCTTTTTATTAGCCAAGTTTTGTTATTACATATCTTACGTTGTCCTTTCATTCTTCTTAGGCGGATGTCATATTCATATGCCTTGTGCGTCCCTTGTTATCAAAGCTATTTTCAAATTTGGTTGTTTGTGCATGCAGGTCGCATCCTAATGAATGTTCAGGGAGTGATCTTGATGGAGACATATATTTTGTTTCTTGGGATCAATCTCTCATCCCAACTCGTATGGTGGCGCCAATGGACTACAGTCCAGCGCCAACAGAAACATTAGATCATGAAGTTATGATTGAGGTTAGTTTTCTAACCATGAACATTCATATTCCGCGTCATTCTTTCTAAGGCTCAAAGCTCATTTATTGACAGCACTACTATCATCAAATCGTGCATCAGGCCTCTGCAACTATTGAGTCTCAGTTATTAGTCATGTGTGATTTTACTTGTTTATTTGCAGGTCGATGTAGATAAATGACAGTGTTTGTAAATATTAGTATATTGTTATAAACTTTGATGTGTTTTTTTCTATATTTTAAAACTATTTTTTGTTGACTTATAATATTAGTCTGGTGCATGTATAAATATCTTCTCATTATTATTTATAGTATCTACTATTATACTCCCTCCGTTCTGTTAATGTCATTGTTCAGAAATTGAAACACAAGTCATTTTGCACTGTATTTTGGGCCTGAAACGACAACATTAACCAAACGGAGGGAGTATAGGAAAAAGGGTATGCATGAAAACATTTTTTGGGTTGATTAATTAGATGAATTAATAATCTTCACTTTCCCATTTGACTTAAATTATTGTTTTAGAACTCTATTACATAGAATTTTCTTGCTAAGTAAATAATGTAGTTACATGAAACTTGCATAATTACCTTGTTTTACTCTACAAAATGTTTCCTCTAAAAAAGTAATTGCCTTCAACTTTTGGATAAATCTCATTCTGTGCTTTGGAACAATGTTACTATATCATGCAGGAAATAGAGGAGTATTTCACAAATTACATAGTCAACGAGAGCCTGGGAATCATAGCAAATGCGCATGTAGTCTTTGCAGATAAGGAATATCTGAGGGCTGAAAGTGCACGTGCATAGAACTGGCCAAGCTCTTCTCTGTAGCTGTTGATTTCCCAAAGACAGGAGTGCCAGCTGTTATTCCACATGAACTACATGTGAAGGAGTATCCTGATTTCATGGAGAAGCTAGACAAACCCACATATGTATCAAAGGGTGTAATTGGGAAGCTCTACAGGGAAATAAAAAAGCACACACCTCACATAAAGTACTTCACAAAGGATGTTGAAGACGGTCTTACGACACTGATTTGATTGTCAGTGGCTATGAAAATTACATTACAGAGGCCATGGAGTGCAAGGAGTTTGACTACAAATTGGGTCATCTTATGGACCACTATGGGAAAAAAGTGAAGCCGAGATAACAAGTGGATGCATACTAAAGATGTCAAAGATTTTCACCAAGAGTAGCGACGCGGATGCAATAAAAATGGCAGTGAGATCTTTGAGGAAAGAAGCGAGGTCGTGGTTCAGCGAGATGAGCGCAGATGGGCATGATGCTGGAGATGCCATGGCCTCTGCTTGGTATCATGTTACTTATCACCCTGACTACTGGGGTCGCTGCAATGGAGGAACTGATCGGCCACATCTTATTAGCTTCCCATGGTGTGTGTATGACAGGCTTTTAAGCATCAAGCAGAGGAGGAGGACATGACATGAGATTCCGTTGAGTGTTGTCAGCAGGTTTTGCTCTTGTACGTACGGTTGATCATTTGCTTGATCTTGGTTCATGAATGATCTGATCGACGAAGACAAGGGCACAACCACGAGCTGACGTCTGATTCAATGCGTCCTTGAACTTTCGGATAATGTCGTTCACTTTATGATTTTCGTATGACTTGCATTGGGACCTTGGGTTATTATTCCGCATTATACTAAACTTTGTAAGGTCTTAGTATATGATTAAACCGAAACATGTCATGAATGTTTGTTCTTGATTTCGGTTTCATATATCGAGTCATAATGGGGTTCCAACTTCCAAGTCCAGTGTCGAAATGTAGATGTCTGATGTCTGCTTAATTGCTACATTGACACATCTTTTCTTCCCTGAATGTTTACCAAATATGCAAAAAATAGTTCCATCGCAATGCAATGCAAGTGCGTGCGCGGGTCTTGGTCAGGTCAGTCACCTGCTGGAAGCCTGGTCTGTTGGGCACAATCACTGAGCTAAAAGTTCTGTTTTCCTAGTAACCATACAGGTTTCTCAGAATAGGTCTGAAAATATTCACGGCACTACTCTTGCGGCAGCATGTAGACCTCTGCTGACGCCAGTGACTTATTAGCCGAATTGGATGTTCTGGTAGCAACCGATAACGGCAACTGCAGCTCTGCAGAAGGATATGTGATGATGTGTGTTATCCAGCGAGCCCAAGCATTGTTGCCTTGTTGGTGGCGCGGATCCATCCAGCTGCGTGCATATGCCATGTCCCCGGCTGCCTGGTCAGACATGCGTGAATGCCGCTGGATAGGAGTACCTAGGACAGGCATCTTCTGCTTTCTCGTTCGTCTCCAGAGGCTAAAGAGAATCTTGCCATTTATAAGTATTAAATAAAGTCTAATTACAAAATATTTTTACGGATAGAGGTTAATTTACGAGACGAATCTAACGAGCTTAATTAAGCCATGTTTTGCTACAGTGATGCTACAGTAAACATCGTCAATCACGTCTTAATTACCTTCATTAGATTCGTTTTGCAAAGTAGCTTAAAGTTTTGCAAAAAATTTTGTAATTAAACTTTATTTAGTACCCTTAAATGATAAGATTCTAAATGATTAAAATTTTAACCAAAGAAACAAACACCCCCCTCCGATCGATTCCCTTTGAATTTCTTGTAGCTGACTTGATAGATATTTTGCGGTCACCGAAAACTGTACAAAATATCATACACCCGCTGTGGTCCTAATTGGTGCCAGTGCCAAACGTCACCGCTGACAACCGGCACAAACAAATAAGCAAGTGGTTATAAATCCAGCCAAGCGGCCGGGACGTGATCCATCACAAAGAAGCCTCTTGACAAAGTCCACCGCTACCCGAAAGCCCACCACCGGAACAGATCGACCGACCGAACGCGACGGGTCTCAGAGCTTCTCGCCCCCTCGCCATGGCCGCCGCCACCACCGACGCCGCCGGCAACCCGGCCCTGGCGCTGGACGCGGACGCGCCCGCCGGCGAGGGCCTTGCGCTGGCGCAGTTCGCGGCGGGGTGCTTCTGGAGCGTGGAGCTGGTGTACCAGCGCCTCCCCGGCGTGGCGCGCACGGAGGTGGGCTACACGCAGGGCCACCTCCACGAGCCCACGTACAAGGTCGTCTGCGGCGGCGGCACGGGGCACGCGGAGGTGGTGCGCGTGCACTACGACCCCAACGAGTGCCCCTACGACCTCCTCCTCGACGTCTTCTGGGCCAAGCACAACCCCACCACGCTCAACAGACAGGTGCGTCTCCTTCTATACCGTCTTTTAATTTCGTGGCCGTCCTCGATGGTTTAGTCCGTGTAGGCGCGTAGGAGAGCGCCGGCGCCGGCCGAGATGGCGGATCGCCGGCGTTGCGAGGCCGGATGGGCAAACTTGTTGCAAGGTTCAATGAACCTGGGCCTAGTTTTTGGCCGTGACTACATCAATTCTGCTGTCGATTGCGCCAAGTCGTGCCTTTCGGGACCGTTAAACGCGGCAGGGAATTTCTCTGGCTCTAGGTTACTCCACGTTGCCAGTTTTGTGCCAACTTGTTGAGTTTTCGCTCCTCCTAGTTTAGTAGTACAGCAGCTCTCGCAATACAGCTTTTGCCCATTTGCATTTCAAGATGTGCCCACCGTACATGTCTCTGTTTGCTGATTTGTGTCCTCCTAGGAAAATTGTCCCTATGCGCTAATCTCCACACAAATGTCTTAACCATATTCGAACGTGGCCCATATTTTTCCCATGGGGAAAAAGAGCCCATTGCTGCCACTCGCTATCAGCGTATCTAAATTGGTTGAAGGATGACGACCTCTTCTTACTCTCCGTTTGATGTCTTAACCTTGTCCGAACAACAACACATGGCGCAAATTCCCCCCATGAAAAAGAGCTCTCATCCCATTGCTGTCGCTATATCGGCACATCAAAATTGGTTAGACGCTGACGACCGCTTGTAACTTATGACAACTCTGTTTACTTGCTCTCTGTACGCGCGCAGGGCAACGACGTGGGGACGCAGTACAGGTCGGGCATCTACTACTACACGCCCGAGCAGGAGAAGCTGGCACGGGAGTCCATGGCGGCCAAGCAGAAGGAGTGGAAGGAGACGATCGTGACCGAGATCCTGCCGGCGAGGCGGTTCTACCCGGCCGAGGAGTACCACCAGCAGTACCTCGAGAAAGGAGGGCAGTCCGCCAAGAAGTTATGCAACGACCCCATTCGCTGCTACGGCTGAGTGAGACGCCGTCGTCGCTCACCCACCGGCGGGCGCTGTGTCCGTCGAATCCTGTGTGGATGTTTGCGTTATATTGGACATGGACACAATACGATACTCCTGCTTTGTTATGCTTCTCTGTGATTTGTGTCGACAAAGTATGGGTGTGTTTAAAATAAGCTCTTGGATTGTGAAGGTTTGGTTGATGGTTAATACAATGATATTCCACTTCCCCTGTTCATGTCAATAATGTGCTATGTGCAAGCAATACCTTTGAGCTATTGATAGACAGTGAGGATGGATTTCTAGAGCGACTGAACATTAGCAATCGTTTTTGTTTTGTTTTGAAAAAGCAAACTTTAGCTATCCTACTATCAGCACAAATATCTCGAGTTGTACCGGAGTTTTCCCACCTAATTTCTCATTGCACGAAAAGTAGCTCAAGTTTAGCTTACAGGATATAACCTGTCATACCAGGCGATTTTACGTGAGTACAGAACGAGGAGGAAAAAAAAAAGAGAGTAGGAGTACAAGATTTGAAGTACTAGCACTATAATCTTGTGGGACAAATCATTTTCTATAGTGACATTTTAAAACGACGTCGGGCCCGCCCACGCCGTTACAGCCTGCAGGTCGTCGGGCAGTTTCCAGGTTTCCGCGAGGACAAAAGGAGCGCGCTTCTGGATCGGACCAACCACAGCCCACGTTCCACAACGGCCACCACGGTCCTTCAGATTTGACCACACCACCCGAAAATGGCCGCCGCCGGCGACGACCTGCGCAGCCTCGCCGCCATCACGGCCACAGTCACCGTGGCCATGGGCTACGCCCGCTTCGCCGCGCGCCGGCTACGCCCGGGCCTGCCCCGCCTCGCCGCGTTCCTCCCGGTGCTCGCGGCCCTCCCCTGCCTCCCGCTCGCCTTCTGCGCGCTCCACCCGCGCCTCATCTCCGGGTTCTTCCTCGGCTGGATCGCCGAGTTCAGGCTCCTCCTGCTCGCCTCCGGCCAGGGCCCGCTCCACTCATCGCTCTCTCTCCCGGCTTTCGTCGGCGTCGCCACATTCCCCGTCACGCTTCGGGATCCCAACCCCAGCAGCACCAAGAGCGGGGCCTCGAGATCGGGAATCGGCCTCGTTGCCGCCGCCGTCATGGCAGCGCTGCTCTCGGCCGTCGTGTCGCTGTACCAGTACCAGGAGCAGATGAGCGAGTACTTCCTCCTCACGCTCTACTCCCTGCACATGTACCTCGCGCTGGAGCTCATCCTGGCGGCCGCCGCGGCGAGCTCGCGCGCGGCGCTGGGCCTTGACCTCGAGCCGCAGTTCGACCGGCCCTACCTCTCGGCGTCGCTGCGGGACTTCTGGGGCCGGCGCTGGAACCGCTCCGTGTCGGCGCTGCTCCGGCAGTGCGTGCACCGCCCCGTGCGCGCGCGCCTCGGCGGCGGCGCCGCCGCGGGGATGCTGGCGTCGTTCGTGGTGTCCGGCCTGATGCACGAGGCGATGTTCTCCTACGCCACGCTGCGGCCGCCCACGGGGGAGGCCACCGCCTTCTTCGCGCTGCACGGGGCGTGCGCGGTGGCGGAAGGGTGGTGGGCGGCGCACGGGAGCTGGCCGCGCCCGCCGCGGGCCGTGGCCACGCCGCTGACGCTGGCGTTCGTGCTCGTCACGGCCTTCTGGCTCTTCTTCCCGCCGATCACGAGGCCCGGCGCCGACAAGCAGGTGGTGGCGGAGAGCGAGGCCGTGGTCGCGTTCGTGCGGGACGCCGTCAGCTGGGCGGTCGCCTCCCCTCGGTCATTGTTGTCCAGCCGCTGAACGTGCTTGTTTGTAGTTGTCCATTTGAAATAGAAGCACAACGTGGAGCATACATTTCAGTTTGGGCATTGAACTGCCCTGCACTTCTGTACTACTACCATCTAAACATTTGTGCAATATAGGATCCCACATGTGGGAAATTTGATGAATACCACTGAATACGACTTCTAAAATTGTTGAATGATGCCGACTGCTAACTCTGTCTGTCACGTTTACCTTCCAATTTCAACTGCGAAATAATGCTATAGTTGCTCCTTCTAATTTCAACGGTGCTTCTTAGAGCAACTTCATGCAAGAATGGACGAATGAAACGACCATCGCCACATAAGGCCATGTATAACGGTGTTGTCTCATAGGCCGTTTCATACATGACACGTAATTATAAGACGATTTATGAGACCACACATACAATCGATGATTGTTTTAGTTGTCTGATATTAATTGTATCTTCCCTTAATTTAGGGATGAAAAAGGTAATGTTTATGAGTTGCATGACAACTAGAACTTGTACAATGGTATGTAAGCCGTCTCATACTCCTAAATTTTAGCGTTTTAGGCGGTTGCCTCGCGAAACAACCGTCTCTTTCTTTTACCTCCCTCTATCTCTTTCACCTCATCAAAAATCCTACGTGACGTTGCATGAGACGGGCTACAAGACTGCCTACGTCCTGCCCTAAAGGTAGGTGAAAAGACTGATTACTTATGGATTGGCATGCCCATTAGTTATCACGTGCGCCTATCTTCATAAAAACGCATTTCGTCCTACAGGTTAAGAGCAGAAAAAGCATTACCTGCAAAAACGTGGTGGATTGATAAATCAAAACCAAGAAGAGCAGCAAAATCAGACAATTACCTTAAGAGCGCTGCAGATGTTGAAAAAACCGGCCAACCGCAAGACGGGCGGGAGATAAAGGAAGAAGAAAAGCGTCGGTTGTTGGATGGTGCCGAGTGTCTGTAACATGAGTAAAATGCACCTCAGGTCTTTAAACTATTGATGGATGGTCATCTAGGTCTATGAACTCTTAAAGTGTCCATCTGGGTCCTTAAACTATTTTTGGATGGTCATTTAGGTCTATGAACTCTTAAGTGACCATCTGGGTCCATAAACTATTTATGTTATGTCAACCAAATCCATTTTCGAGAGATGGAAACATCCAACCTAGACATGACGGCGTGAAAACATATGACCTGTAGGTCTTTCATTTTTTTTCTCACCATCACGCACCGTTGCAGTAAGTATGTACCCATTGCTGGCACTACCACATGTGACAGTGGATGAGGTGGATGTGTGCCGCGGAGTTATCTATATGAGAGTGATCCTTTTTTTTTTATAGGTATATGAGTGTGATCGCTCATCCACGAGTTATGGAATGAAGAGAGTGACCTTACTTTTATGAGCGACCTCGCATTAGGAGAGATAGGCTCCAGGTGAGTGCATCAACAGTAACAACGCCATACCTTCGGAGTAATGTTGCAGTGAGAATCCTAATGCCTGGTCCCTTGCATCGTCAATCACGACGGATACTTTGACGATGTGTGCCGACAATATATAATTGTTTCAAGTGAGGGTAAGATGCTTGGTAAAGAAAAAGAAGTGAAAAGTCTATATGCTAATATGTCTTCTAAATGTTAAGAGTTCATGATTGACACAATATAAATAATTTATGGACTTGATTGACACAACACAAATAGTTTATGAACTCATGTGGTCACTAAAGAGTTCGTGGACCTAAATGACCATTCAAAAATAGTTTAAGAACCTAGGTGAACACTTTAAGAATTCATGGACCTAGATGACCATTGACAAATAGTTTAAGAATCTAGGATGCATTTCACTTCATGCTAAGGTTGATGGTGTTGGACGACTTCACTAGGCTAGCAAAAAGACTAAATTCACACCTTTTTCACACACACTTGTGCACATAGGTCATTATGAGCCTAATGTCAATGGGTCACGTGTGACACACTCCCCTTCTCAAAGGACCCGGCGTCCTCGTTGAAACACCGTCACAACATACCCTAATTTTTCTAGAAATAAAACATTTGTTTATTAGAAAAAATGATATTGCCATCATATTTCTTAGAAGTATTGCAAAAAAATTGGTATCCCTCATGAATGTTTTGTTATATATATTTTGAAATCGGCAATAATTATTACTGAACAAATCATCAGTAATTATTAAAATTACTGAACTAAATTTCATAATTTTTACTGAACGCGATTATAGAACGTTAGTTACTGAACATTTTTAACATCTTCGTACACTCGGTTTAGTAATTTATGATGATTTTCTTCAATAAAAAATTACTAGGTGTAGAATTTTTTTACACCTAGGGTGTTGTATAGCATTAATATTTTGAAATTCTATATTTTATATTGTATTAATATTTTTCTTCCATTGTTCCAACATTTCACGAAAATGTCAAACTAGTTTTTAATAAAATGTTGAATCTTGATCCGTATAGATTTTTTTTGTAGTTTTTAAAAATTCAAGCATTTTTAAATTTCAACATTTTTCTTGTGATGTTTCAACATGTTTTTTACAAATTATGTTAGAATATTTACTTTAATATGTTGAATATTTTTTTTTCAAATGTTGAAATAGTATAGTTTTGAAAAATACATGTTATATCTATTTGAGATCCTATTTTATTGCATCAATTTTAAGAAATGTGATGTTTTTAATGAATCAAAAAAAGATCTATGGTTTGGGAAAAAAAAAGATTGAAGTTTAGAATACAACTTAGCCTTGTGCGGATCAATCACAACCTGACACGTGGTGTTTGGATTTAGCTCCCACCGGCCTTGTTCTGTATACAGTATAGTATATACTAGGAAGAAGTCTATTTTGCCTCCCTCAACTTTCATAGGGAGTGTAACTTTTACCTCTAACTACAAAACCGGGTAGGATGACTCTCTCAACTCCTTCTCTCACTTCAGTTTACCTCCCTGAGCGGTATTGAGAGTGGTTTTGTCCGACGTGGCACGTGTGGGGCTCACATGTCAGGTGCCACGTCATTTCTTTTTCTTTTTTCTTTTTTTTTTCTCTCTTCCTCTCTTCTTCTCTCCCCGTACACCGGCCTCCGACGCGGCGATGCGGGGCGGCGACGCTCCGGCGGCAGGGAGCCGCGCCTCTGCGACGGCGAGCGGCAACAAGACGGCTGCCGGCGACGCCACGAGGGAGGACGAGGCGCCAGTGGCCGGGAACAGCAGCACCTCTCCGGCAACGTGGACCAGAGGGATGGGCGGCGAGGATATGGTGGCCTCCGACGCTGCGGAGGGGGGCGACGAGCCGGCGGGCGGGAGCGGAAGCAGCACCTCTGCGGCAGCGAGCGGCGAGAAGAAGAGGACAGTCCGCATGACGCAGGCCCAGGTCGACCTCAACCTCGCCTATACGCCGGCGCCGCTCCTGACCCTTCCCAGCATGGACCGCCTCCCTGACCACCTCCGGACGACGGTCAGCGACGCTCGCCTCCGACGCGGCGATGCGGGGCGGCGACGTTCCGGTGGCAGGGAGCCGCGCCTCTGCGACGGCGAGCGGCCGGGAACAGCAGCACCTCTCCGGCAGCGGGGACCAGAGGGATGGGCGGCGAGGATACGGCGGCCTCCGACACCGCGGAGAGGGGCACAAGCCGGCGGAGAGGCAACGGCGGCAGGTGGAAGGGCTAGTAGAGCTGGCCCGGTGGCGCCGTCGGGGGCGGGGTGAAGGGCGGGCCGGCGTGCGAAGAGAGAAGAAGAGAGGAAGAGAGAAAAAAAAAGAAAAAAGAAAAAAGAAAAAGAAATGACGTGGCAGCTGACATGTGGGCCCTACATGTGCCACGTCGGACAAAATCACTCTCAATACCGCCCAAGAAGGTAAACTGAAGTGAGAGAAAGAGTTGAGGAAGTCATCCTACCCGGTTTTGTAGTTGGAGGTAAAAGTTGCACTCCATATGAAAGTTGAGGGAGGCAAAATAGACTTTTTCCTGTATACTATAGGTCTATAGCCCACGGATGAAATTGCTCGTTGGCAAGCCTATGGGCCGGCGTTCACTCAGCTCTCGTGGGCCGTATGCCGCGCCATCCGAAACCTCAGCGGTTCTAAAAAAAAAAACTGAAATGTCAGCGCAGCTCGCTTGCCTACATATTGGCCTTCGCAGGAGCCTGGCGCTGCTACAGAATCAAGTCTTGCTTTGTAGCCCATTGCGAAGAGGCCGATTGAGAGATGCTCCTTTTGGCCCGCCTCGTCCTCGCTTTGGTTTCTGAAGCATGGCGCCGCAGGGCAGTACGTCTTCTCTCGGAGGTAGCGGAGGAAGCGGCGGACGCTCGCGGCGAGGCGCAGCGCTACGCGTTGTGCGTGCTGCTACTCGCAGCCGCTTTCGCCTTCTTGTCACGGTGGCGGCGGCACTGAGCCGCGGTGATGGCGCGGCGGCTAGGGCCGCGCGTCGTGCCCCGTGGGGGAGCCTGGTCGGGGCTTCACGGTGTCAGGTAAGGGTGGATTTCGTGCATTCGTGCTGTAAATTCTGTAATTGTTTCGTGGGGATGGTAATGGGGAAAGAGCTGGTGATGAGCACTTTGGATTGGTACGGGAGTTCGTCAATCATCTTCAATTTTTTGCGAAATTTTACCCGCAGTTCGGCCTGCTCTTTGATCTTGCGTTCCGTGTTTGTCGCCATTTGCGCCTTGTTTTCTTGGAGAGAGGAGGTGGCGAAGGAGCACCGCAAAGGCGCGAACCCATGGTGTCCTCTCTTAGCTTTTCCTCTCTTTTTATCAACCGTTTCTTCGTCATGGTTCTTGACGTTCTTGACATTTCTGATGCTTACTTGTCGTTCGAGAGGTCGTTGTTCGTTCATTTGGGCTTAGGGTTTAGTACCGTGTATATTCGAACCGCCCATTGATCATCACTCTTCTTGTTAACGTACTCCAATCTTGAATTAGCAATCTCACATGCCTGTTTAGTTGTTTCCTCCTTTGGATAATTGGATCTGTTAGGGCTTCGTTTCTTGAAAATTTGCTTTGCTCAACGATATCTGATTAGTTGTTCTTGGGTTTTTGAGTTTGCTTCGAATTGGTACCTTTTTATTTTTTATTATTATTTTCGGTTTATCTTGTTTCAAGAGATTAATATTTCGTGAGTTGGCTTTTTTACTTGGTCAAGACCAACCGAGTGAGTCGTGATTCTAAGATTGTATTCTTAATTTTGCAGCAGGTCACTCACGAAGATCTTGATGCTGCGTCTGCCACATCATTCTTTGCTGTTTATGATGGCCATGGAGGTACCCATCGATGCGGTGTTTAGCCATTGAGTTCATTACATTCTGTTGACTTCATTACCTTCTTTAGACTCTAGAGTACTGTTGCCTCCACAGTTTATTTTTTAGCAAATATAACGTTTACTACTTGATCTATGTCAGAAGACCATCTGAGTTATTTATATCATGTTTCAGGACCTGCTGTAGCAAGGTATTGTGCCAATCACTTACACACTGAGCTGCGCACTAATGAAGAGTTTCATAATAATCTTGGTACTGCAGTACAGACCACTTTCTTAAGGTATCTGATTTTAAAACTCACTTCATGCATTTTATATTTGGTGGTACATAAACATAAGCTCTCCACATTTGGTATTGGACTAGAAAGGACCAATATTATCACATTCTATGTTGATAGTTCATAGCTACACATGGAAATTTGAATGTAATTACTGTTTCTACTTAACTGTTGCAGAATGGATGAGATGTTAAGAAATAGGGAAGCAGGGAGGGAATTATCTCAATATGGTGGTGGTAATGGACAATGGGAAAGATATAAATGGAAATCGTGCTTCAAAGATATAATACCTTGTGTGGTATGAACTCACCTAATATACTTTTTATAAGAAAATCTAACATGTGAGAATGTTTAATACTTCATCTTGGATTTTACCCACAGAAACCTGTCTATGAGGGTCCACAAGACGATGGCTGTACCGCTTGTGTGGCCCTTATTAGAGGCAACATTATCGTTGTTGGAAATGCTGGTGATTCTCGTTGTATAATCTCAAGGAATGGTCAGGTGAAGTAACTAAATTTCTAGTCTTGTCCATTTGATGCTGAATCAGTATATGCCATTTTCTAATAATAGATGAATAGTATTAGTAGCTAAATATTCTCTTTTTTTTTTTCACTGAATGCAAAGGCAATGGATTTATCCACCGATCACAAACCTCATCTTCAAGCCGAAACACAGAGAATAGAAAATGCAGGGCATGAAGTAACTAGGTTTCCACAGAGAGGAGGCATCTCTCGTGTTGATAATGGAATTGCGATCTCGAGATCGACTGGTATAGTTCTGCCTGATGTTTTGGTTCGTTGCTGGTTACACAGTTGATTTTGCTGTAACTGATGTTGGTACTTCCTTATATTTCAGGTGACGTGAGGTACAAGGATAACGCAAATTTGCCACCCCAGCAACAAGCTCTGACTGCCTTTCCTGATGTTCGCACTGTAAGTGTTACTAAATTGTGCTGCTGAAGTACAGTTTGACCCAGATGGATACCTTCTTATGCAAAATTGCCTTTATTTCTTTTAGGAAGTGATAACTGATGATACTGGATTTCTCTTTATGGCATGTGATGGAATCTGGTAAGTTGTCATCTAAAAAAACACAGGTGCATTGTTCTGTTATGCTATGCTTCCATGCCTATGATTCCATGCAGAATACATTAACTTCAAACGACAGTATCTTCCTCACATTATTTTTTGTAGTCCCAAGATGGAATAGTACTTGCCGAGAAATGGGATCTATAACTTTGGTTGAATAAAATTTGGTTTGCTTTTAAACTGGTCCAGTCACCCCATGCCTATTTCATTTTTGTATGGTTTCTCAAAATAGTGGATTTAGGCTTTTCCTGCATTCAATATCTTTTTTTTTTTTTTGAAATAATGCATTCAATATCTGCCGATCCTATGCTTCCTACTGTCCAGATAACTACACGAGTTTCTGATTTACCAAGTTAGCTGGCTGGAAATGAAGATTGTATTTGCTTTATTTTGGAAGAGCTTAAAGTGCATGATCTTAATTACCAAACAGATTTTTCGTAATGCTATAACATCAGTACGTACTCAATGAAACACTCGTTTGACGTTGTAATGAGGATCCTGAGCATTGTGAGAAATACTAGCAGAAGTAATTAATTTTCTATGTGATGTTTGCTTTAAACAGATACACGTTTTTTCATGTAGGGATTGCATGTCAAGCCAAGATGTGGTGAATTTTGTAAGGGTACACCCGAGTGAGGTGAGTGTTCTTCCCACTTAGCGTATCTGCTCCTTTATTGGAGGATGATATATTAAAAATGGAACTGTCTATCAGATGAAAATGAACACTGGAGCAGTGTTTTTTTTGCTGCTGAAAACTTATACGACACTGGAACAGTGCAGTGTTTTTCTTTTTTTTTAGTGTAACAGTTCAATTTAGTAGAGAATGTCTCTATGAATAGTGCAGTGTTTTCTTTTGATAACTTCATTGCTATTTCTTTTTGTAACTTCCTTTGTTAATTGCTGTTGCCTTGACAGGTCTTCCAGCCGGTGGCCATCTGTGAGGCCCTTCTTGATCACTGCCTAAAACTACCAGGAGGGAAGGACAACATGGCTGCCTTACTGGTTAGGTTCAAGAGGCCCGTCCAACCCTGAAGCGCCCAGCCACCTCCACCACAGCAGCTAATCCAGGCGTCCGCTGCCAAGTCCGGGACTGGGACCGGCCAGTCCTCCTCCAGAACGGGTGGTGGTGGCTCGGGCTCTAACAGGCTCTCCAAAAGCTCAGAGTTATGAGATTGTTTTGTCAGGAAAAGATGAGTTTGCTTACCCTGGTTCGTTCATGTGTGGTGCATCTTAAGCCCCCACGGAGTTTTGGATTCGTTTTATTGGGATGATCTTACGAGTGGTATGTCTTGTACTAGCTAGATATTGACAACGGAGAGATTTTGGCCTGGGAGGCTTAAGTTTGGGTTAAGTCACCGTTGTTCTTGAGTTTAGCTCTGGATGATCGGGTGTGTTCGGCGTTTTAGAGTCTAAAATTTAGAGGGGTTTAAACACAAAGAATCTTGTCTTAAATAAAGTTTAATTACAAAACTAACTGCAGAACCCCCCCTCTAAATCGCGAGACGAATTTAACGAGGGTAGTTAAGCCGTGATTAGACGATATTTACTGTAGCATCACTGTAGCAAAACATAGATTAATTAGGCTCATTAGATTCGTCTCGTAAAGATGTACCCATCTGTAAAAAGGTTTTGTCATTAGACTTTATTTAATACTCCTAAATAATAAGATTCTCTTTAAAGTTAAATTTTAGAGGGGTCTAAACGGTGAAACGAACACACATAATATTGTTTCAAAGCTCTGGTTTTGGGTGCTATCTAAAAGGTCGTCTTGTGCATTATTCAATAATCTTAAGACAATTTAATCTACATGGCACTGCATAAGGTGCTGTATGAGACCATTTGTCGTTTTCTGAGATTAGGGGGCATAAGACGCCACGAATCTATGGAGTAATAGAGAGTAAACCGGATGCTTTCTTGCTCTTTTTATTAAAGATAATAAGCACACAACAGTTCTAGTAATTAACTGACATACAGCAGCCCATAAAAGGGAAGTCCGACAGGGTAACTAAACTATTTCGTCCAAGAACAAGACGCGGTCACTGGCTTGCATTGCCGACGTCTGGTGTCTTTTTATCTTCTTGTGTCGGGTGATTGTGGAAGATTATCACGAGCAGACCAAAGATAGCCACAGCGAAGAAGCAGTTGAAAATTGGGCCGAAGAGGCTGCCGGCTCGCTGACGCAAGAAGATTTCTGTATACCAATGCCATTGCAGGTCGCACACGATCACGATCCCAATCACCTTGCCGAGAACCCCCGGGCTCTTCGGGCGATCCGTCAAGCAGCGGCTGAAGGCGCCAACGAACCGAGACAGCACGCCCTGTTGTTGCGTTTTGGCCCCGGGAAGCAAATCGGCATCTTGAGCACCGCAATCATCCTGGATTAGAGGCGCAACCAATTTGGAGTGATCCATGGGTTCTCTCTCTCTGATGAACGGCCGTGGAGTACTTCCGCAGGAGTCCAGTTGTCTTGGTGAATCGATCTGATGGAAGCGACGGTGGTGCGGTGGATTTATATAGATCCATGGATGCAGAGGCCTGACCCGAGGCGGCAAGGGAAACATCGCGTACCGTGCTTCCGAACCCAACTCCAACTCGTCGTCCTGACGGATTCTCCGTAGCCTCGCGTGACGGACCCCGAAAAAGCGGGAAGCTGTGACTAGTGTGAAAACGGGACGGATAATATTCACCCGACCGACTGCCGAATTCGAAAAAAATAATATAGGTAAATACAGGATGCATCAATAATTACCCGACACTATCCATGCCCGAATTCGAGTCCGAAAAATAATTACGGGATAGGATACGGGACGAGTGATATCCGTCCCGAATCCGAGTATCATGTGATCTAAGTAAGTTTATAACGATTATACACCCAATAATATAGTGTAAAATTGAGAGATTAACATAAATAAGAATCAATTTGCTCTTCATCGTGTATATCAATGGTCAATATGTCTTTCTTTACTCTAATTGTCTCTCTAACCTTTGATTTTTTATCATTGCAAACTTCATGATAATACTCGTGTCCGACTCCGAATCCGAACAAAAAATACGGGACAGGGTATGGGATGCAGAAATAATTATCCGGGACTATCCGCTCCGACTCCGGATCCGAGTAAAAAATATAAGATAGGATACGGGATGAGCACTATCCGCTCATAATCGATCCGTTTTCACCCCTAGCTGTGACTGTGAGCCTGTTACCAATTAGCGGGCCATTTATTCGCTAATTAGTAACAGGCTGGCCCATTGGAACCGGTGACTGTGAATCGGTCAGTGAAGCTGTGCTGGCCCACTGGAAGCTGTGACTACAATCCGTAGCACATCTCCGTTCCCTGTGCTGGCCTATTGGAAGCTGTGACTGTGAGCCTGTTACCAATTAGCAGGCCATTTATCCAAAAAAAAAAGAAGACGAGCACAATTTTTTTTTTTTCGGTGGGAGCCGAGCACAGTTTGACCGGCTGTACCTCTCGGCTCTCGAGTCTCGACGTCGCTGCGGGTCTTTTGGGGTAGGCGCTGGCAACCTCTCCGCGTCGGCCCTACTCCGGCTGTGCGTGCACCTCACCGTGCGCCGCTACGGAGATGCTCTCGTTGTTCTTCGCGTACTCCCACCAGCCTCATGCTGTCATGCAGCAGGGACGCCACACGCTGCGACAGCCCGTGAGGGAGGTGACCGCGTCCATGATCGTACGCGGTGGCAGAGTGGGTTGCCTGCCCGCCGCGGCTTGTGGCCACGGCGCCGCTGACGCGCGCTTGCTTTCATGGTTTACAATGAGAGCAAACACAAAAGCACAATATATGGGCAAGGGAAAAAAATTAAACTTAACACAAAAGCACAATATGTGAGCATGTACATCATATTAAACTTACATTTCACATGGCACGGAAAAAGATTGCATTTAACTTGTATAGTTGTATCGAGGGCGAGCAAGGTTCTCAATTTCCAACGCCTTTGGTGATGGCAATAGCTAGAACAGACATGGGCTGTTGGGGCTTTTTTGGATCAGCTACTTTGAAAGTTGGTGACCTCTTTAGATCCCGATCTCTCGATCGCTGGATCATGGAGTGAATTGTAGGGACAAATTGAGTAGGCAAAATCGCATGGAGGACATCTTGCTGGCGTTTAAAAATCTAGCTTGTCGATCATTAATAGTTGGACTAAATGCATGTTCAAGGCTCGCTTGGTTACTCCAGGAACTGCCCGAAACGCAGCTTGTTCCGTTTGGATCAGTCTGATCATGTTTCAATTTGGGCTTGACAAAAAATGTCTGTTCAGTTTCTATTGGGATGGGATGAAACATGGGTTAGAACGGCCATTCCAGCCATCAATCCGCCCGGAATGCAGCCTTGTCCTCCAACCTCCAGAACAAATCCTCTCCTTGGAGCAAGGATTGCGTGAAATAGATGGAATAACATGTTCTTGCCCGTGAACGAATCAGCCCATAAATGATTCATATATGTACCGAACGAGCCCTCATTTGGATCCAGTCCTTTAACAACGGAGTGAACATGAACATGATCTTATCCAACATGAATGTACTTTACCCACATGACATCCTAATAGACTGGTTGGAATGCTTTATGATGTTTTTCTTTTTACTCCCACAAGTTCTTTGTCCGAACCAATTACTTCTTCATTTAATCTTTTTTTTTTCCTAATTGAGGAGCATTTCAGAAGAAGAATAAGGAAAGGTGGTGGGTTCCAGCCAAGCATGACTCGCAATGGACACGACGTACGTGAGGATGCGAAGCAACACATTACACATTTAAAATATATTTTGAACGAGTTGATTGATGGTGAATTTGGTTTCCTTTAAATCATTTTTATTATCCCCTAAAAAATCAAAAGTATAAAAGAGCCCAAACTAAATTAGTACATTTTGAGCAACAACTAATAAAACTATATGCATTTTTAGGTTGTACGATATAGACATCCTTTCTTATTTTGACTATATGAGATCCGTGTGGCGGCGGTATTGGCATAAGCGTATGTCCTCTCCGCGTTGCTGAGGGTCCAGGCCCTAGCAGTGGGATCCCTGGCCATAAACCGTGACTGAGTCAGTTGGTTGGCTCGAGCGGCGGGCAGGAAACATAGGATAACTTTCTTCTTGTGGGCTAGAATGTTTTTGGCTTCTTGCCACGATCGTGTTTGCGAAATGAGGATCTTTGTGTGGTTAGAGATTTAGGGTTCCTTGCATGTTTTGGGAACAAATTCTTTAGTTTATTGGCTCAAATCCTTGTTTCTTTTATCCGTACTTTTGGATTTGGATTGATATATTTAGAGCGATTCTTCGGTTGCATCTTAAAGTTTGGGATGGGATAGCACAACTTTGGTTAGGGTTAAACAACTCTTGGCTTCTTTGATATATTTGCTTAAATAAAATGGCTTTCTATATTGTACGCTTTTACACATTACAATATTGTTACAATAATAACGAGATTCCATCATTCCGGCCCTTCCACCCTATCGCCTTTGTAACAATATACATAAATTACTAATGTTTAATGTTTTGAGCAAAATTTGCTACGTGCTAAATTAGACCGATCCATGTGCAACTTTATTGAGAGAAAAAATTTATGTTATTCAATTGAATCGTTGCATAGAATATCCGTAAGGTGGCTTTGCTAAAAAGCACTTCATGTATCTAGTAGAAACTTGAAAGAATTGAGCAGGACCGATCTCAATTTTTTCCATGGTCTCTTTTATAGATAGAAACTCGATCTCTTTCTATCTAAGATATTTGTGGAAAGCGGATGCCCTATAATGACCCGTGGTTTTGTTATGTATATTTGGGATATTGTTACCATGGGCTACATCGAATCACTATATTTTCTACAAATATGGGGCACTACCCATAAGGGCATTGATCCATACTACTCTGTTTCACAATGTTTGTATATTCGGGGGAAATCGAGTATAACTATTGCAATTTTTTTTTTACTCCATACCCCTAATTAAATGATTTGGAGAAGAAAAAGTGCTTCTTTTTTTCATTTAATAGGGGATGCAATTTTTGTTACACTAGCATCCGGTTGGAACGAGCACTTCCTTGACCTTCTCAATAGCACAACCGGAAGCTGTGACCAACAGGAAAGAACCGTGTCGTTGGGTACGGGAAGCTCACGTTCTTGAACTCAATATAAGGCGCCCTTTGATGTCCTGCTTCTGTTTCCTCGTCTTCTTTAACTCCCTGATTTCTACGACATCATCGTTCTGGATCAGCAGTTCACGTCTCAGCGTGTCAAGGACGGACCGCACAGCATCTCCGCCCTAGCAGAGTCAGATGTCAAGCTGCCGGCGTCGGCGATGACCCTTCCCACATGGTCATGAGCATGAGGAACACCTGGAACACGTGTGTGGGGAGTGCTGAGTGCCATGAAGCTTGCCTCCGTACCACGAAGCGATCGAGCGCCTTGCTGCCCGTGCTGCTGAAATTGCACAGGGACAGGCAGAAGCCGTAGATCCATGACGGCACCCGGCCCTGTTGTCGTTCCTCGGACCTCCTGAGCGGCCGCGACCCAAGAAGGCGACCCTACCCCTCGACGTCCACGTACGCCACGCTGCGATTACCCACTGTGAAGGCGACCCCGTTCTTCGGGCTGCACGGAGTGCGTGGTGTCTCTGGGCGGCGCTCGATCGCCGCGGGTTGTCTCCACGCCGCTGACGCTGGCGTTCATGCCCGCCACAGGGTTCTGGTTGTTCTTCCCGCCGATCTCAAGGGCCGCCGCCGACAAGTAGGCGGTCGCGGAGTGCAAGGCAATGGTCGCGTAACTTGCGTTTGTGTGTGACGCCATGGGATAGGCGCCTGGTCAATCTTGTCCATCATCTGGTAGACTGCCGGACATGCATGTTTGCATCCAACGCGCGAGCTCGTCGTCCGAGCTGTGTTATATGGCGTCCTGCCGCAGCGTGGCGTACGTACCTCTTGCGTAAGGTCGGACACGAAGAACGACAAGAGGATCCCGGCACGGTGGGGTTCACTCGCTGCCCCTCGAGCGACGCGTGGATGCCGGTGACGCCTGCGACGTCGATGTAGGCTTGCGTGGTCTCGCCGTCGGCGACCGGCGCGCCTGACGCGTCCAGCGCGTTGGGGCGCACGTGGTGGGGACGTCGCGGGCGACCCTGTACTCGTATCGTACGTGGCCGCTGGGTGATCTTGTCTTGTGTTGGCACGCCTTGTACTTCTTCAGGTGATCAGGTCGTCATTGGCCTTGCGCCATCAGCGGTCCTCCTGCTCGCCGGCGCGTACGTAGCACAGGATCACCTTTACCGCCTTGCACCCGGCGTCTGAGCCGGCTGGCGAAATCGAGTTCAGGTAACATGTCACGGTGATGTTGTCCAGTGACCTTGCCGGCGAGTGCACCTTGGCCGGCCTTGGGCACGCGATGCGCCGATGTGTCGACGATGAGCGCCCTGCCGAGCGCGGAGAGGCAAGCCACCGCGGTCGCTGGCCCCACGCAGCCGCAAGCGCAAAGAACGAGCAACAGAACTGAAGAAGCCGCCCGCCAACAGCAACAGAACTGCTGGTGGTTTCTTGATAGGGTTCAATGTTGATCTGCATGTAGTGGTAGCAAATGAAATGCTTGAGTTTTGCTTAAGTGTGCTAATCAAAGATAAGAAGACTGGTTTCGACTGGAGGTTAATCGTAGTTTATGGATCCCCGTATGAGGGGAAACAAAATTTCATTGATGAATTAGAAAAGGTTATGGGTTCTTGGCAGGGTCCAACTATGATTGCAGGGGACTTTAACCTTTCTAGATTTGATAGTGATAAAAGTAATAATAGGATTAGCTTAAAACGGGCTACTGCTTTCAATAATTGGGTAGACAAGTGGGCCTTAATAGAGTTGAATCCTGCAAATAGAGCTTATACGTGGTCTAACAAGCAGGATAATTTGATTCAAGCTAAACTAGATAGGGTTTTTGTCTCAACAGATTGGGAAGCAGTTTTTCCTTTATCCATAGTTAAAGCCTTGTTTAAGGAAATTAGTGACCACACACCTCTCTTGGTAGACACAGGAACAAATATGTTCTATGGTAAAAAGAAGTTTAGATTTGAGAAATGGTGGTTAGAACGAAATGATTTTAAGGAGGTAGTGATCAAAGCTTGGTCTAGTCAATGTGAGGAAACCAATCCAATAGATGTGTGGCAGTTTAAAATTAGAACCATTAGAAGGCTGGTCAGGGGTTGGGCAGCCAATGTGATAGCAGAACAGAATAAATTTAAGAATTCTATATCACAAGAATATAATAAATTAGATTTAGAATCTGAAAGCAGGGAGCTGTCAGATTCTGAAAAAACTAGGATGAAAGTAATTGCAGTAGAGTTAGAGAAGCTGTGGGCCTTAGAGGAAATAAGGGTTAGACAGAGGTCAAGAGATAGGAATATTCTGGAAGGTGATAGGAATACAGCCTATTTTCAGGCTGTAGCCAACCAGAGGAGTAGGAAGAAGTTAATTACAGAGCTAGAGGGTCCTCAAGGTATAGTCTCTGACACATATGGTATGCTTAAAATTGCTGTAGATTTTTACAAGGATTTATTTAAAAAAGAGGATAGAGGTAATGTTTCCCTAGGAGATAATTTTTGGAAAAATGATGATCTAGTTACAGTAGAGAAGAATGTAGAATTAGAGTTGCCTTTCACTGAAGAAGAGGTGAAGGAAGCAGTTTTTAGCTGTTACCCTGAGGGTGCCCCAGGACCTGATGGTTTATCATTTCTCTTCTATCAAAAGTTTTGGGATATAGT
The DNA here is from genome assembly GCA_007726485.1 of Eragrostis curvula. Classification (NCBI taxonomy): domain Eukaryota; kingdom Viridiplantae; phylum Streptophyta; class Magnoliopsida; order Poales; family Poaceae; genus Eragrostis; species Eragrostis curvula. Next base: position 19,940,712 of record RWGY01000031.1, read on the forward strand.
TAAAGTTGATCTCATGAACATGTTTTCGGCTTTTCATAAAGGTGAGCTAGATCTTTATAGACTAAATTTTGCAGTGTTAACTTTAATTCCTAAAGAAAATGATGCGAGACAGATGAAGAAGTTTAGACCAATTAGCCTTTCGAATTGTAGTTTTAAGATTTTTTCTAAGTTGTTAACTCTTAGATTATTAGGCAAGATCATGGACAGACTAATAGGAGAGCAGCAATGTGCCTTTATTAGAGGTAGATATATATTGGAGAGTGTAGTTATAGCTCACGAGATAGTCCATAGTTTACATAAAGAAAAGGAGCCCGGGGTTAGGGCTGAGGACGGTTCGGGTCGACCCGATGGGTTCGTCGACCTGCCCCTAATTTTCAGCGACGAATCGATTCGGTGCGAACCCAATTGAAGCAGGTTTGGTTAGGGTCAGGAACCCATCGACCCTAGGGTCGAGCCGATCCGCAGCGCCGCCGCTCGCCGGATCCAAGCGCCGCCGCTAGCCTCTCCGGAGCGTCGAAAACGCGGCGCCGTTGATGACGCCTGACGCATGCTTCAAGGTGCCCATGGCCATGAGAGAGCCGGAGACCGTTTTCCGCCATGGCTGTGGAGAGCTCGCCGGTGACGATCGCCCGCCATGCATGGCTGCGGAGAGCTCGCCGGTGACGATCGCCTCCGGGATGTCCCAAAATGAAGGGAAGATGAGGAAGCCGAGGAGAGCGAAGAGCTGCCCGGCCGACTGCACCGTCGGCTCCGCCCATCCCCGCTGCGACCTCCGTCTCCGAGTAGATGAGACCGACGAGCCGCGTCGCCGTTGGGGAAGAAAAGGGTCGAACCTAATCGCCCCGTGGGGCCATGCAACTTAGCGTGATCTGCGGAGCGGTTCGAACCTTGAACCTCATTCCGCTCCGACGGGGCACAGGGTCAGCTGCAGGGGCGATCCGCTCCGCACCCCCTGCAGCGCTACCCGGGGTCATCATTAAACTTGATTACGAAAAAGCGTATGATAGGGTAAACTGGGACTTCCTGTTTGAGGTTTTGCAGACTAGAGGATTTAGCAATAAATGGATTGAATGGATGAGGAAAATTGTAGTTGGGGGCTCGGTTAGTGTTAACCTCAATGGAGTTGAAAGTAACACTTTTAAGACAGGCAAGGGGCTCAGGCAAGGTGACCCCTTGTCGCCCCTCCTCTTTAATTTCGTTGGAGATGTGTTTAACAGAATGCTAGAAAAAGCGGCTGGAAATGGTTTAATTCAAGGTGTGCTAGGGACAGTTAGAGATAATGGAGTGGTGTCTCTGCAGTATGCAGATGACACAGTGATTTTTTCTGTGGCTGACCCTGTGAAATTAAGTAATTTACGAGGGGTGCTTTCCTGTTTTGAGAAGATTTCTGGTATGAAAGTTAATTTCCATAAAAGTGAGATAATCCCAATGAACGTAGAAGAAGAAACTGCACATGAGTTATCACATATCTTTAGCTGCCCACTAGGAAGCTTTCCTATGAAATACTTGGGTGTACCTCTACATCACAGCAAGCTTAGAAAAGAAGATATTCAACCTTTAATAGATAAGATACTCAAAAGGATTGCAGGTTGGAAGGGTAGATTACTTTCCTATGGAGGTAGGCTTGTTCTGATCAAAACTTGCTTGGCAAGTATTCCTGTTTATCTTTTGTCTTTCATTAAGTTTCCTAAATGGGCTATTGGCATTTTGAATTCTCACATGGCTCACTGTCTATGGAATAGCTTTGATGGACATAAAAATTGCCATTTAGCTAACTGGCAGAGTGTAGCTATAAGAAAGGAGTATGGCGGTTTAGGTATCCCTGATCTTAGAGATTTAAATATCTGTCTGCTAGGGTCCTGGGTTAGAAGATACAATAGTGGTAAAGGTAAGCTGTGGAGAAGTGTGATTGACAATAAGTATGACACAATGTCACCAAACCTTTTTCACTGTAGGACTGATAACACTTCACAATTTTGGAAAGGTCTGCTTTGGGCAGTTAAAGTTGCTAAAGCTGGTTATAGGTGGAAAATAGGTAGAGGAGATAGTGTAAATTTTGGGAGGATAATTGGTTAGGCTCTTCGAGTCTAGCCATCCAATTCTGGGAGTTATATGTGTTAGTTAATGAACAGAATAAAACAGTAGCTGAGCTTTGGGATGGTGTTAATTTGAAATGTACTTTTAGAAGATGTGTAGATCAAAGGCTGGTTAATATGTGGGAGGAACTAGTTCAGGTTGCCTCTACCATAGATTTTAGTGAGGAGGATGATGAGATGGTTTGGCAGTGGCACTCTTCTGGTGTATATTCATCACAGTCTTTATATAAGGTAGTTAATTTCAGAGGCGTAACTCCTGTGTATATACCAGCTGTATGGAAGATTAGAATACCCCCAAGAGTACATGTATTTCTTTGGTTATTGTGGAAAAACAAAGTTTTAACTAGAGACAACTTAGCAAAACGAAGAAAAGTCGAAGATATGTCCTGTTTGTTTTGCAATGAGCCTGAATCTGTCAGTCACCTTTTCTTTGATTGCGTAGTGGCTAGAAGGCTTTGGAGTGAGTTATCTGAAGTTTTTGGCTTTGAGATTGGTAGCTGCTATGAAAACGTAGTAAAATTTTGGCTAAGTGAGAAGAAACATTTAGTTTGTAACATGTTTAGTTCTGCTGTACTCTGGGGGCTATGGAAACTAAGGAATTATATGTACTTTCAGAATGGCAGATGGAGAGATATTCAGTCGACATGGAACAGGATTATTCCAATGCTAAAAGAGTGGAGTTTACTCTGTCCACTGAAGTCATCAGAAGCTTTCGACCTCCGGCTCTCTACTCTACAGTCGAGAACGAGAAGGTCAGAACAGCTAGGCTGGACAAATGGCGCCTGACGAGCTGCACAACATCGGCAGAAGCGAAGGATTGCCCTGGAGAGAGTGAAATGTGAAGGGCGCGTGGGCGCATCTGTTATCTGGCTTTATCTTGCTGAAAACTGTAAACTGAGCTTCAAGCTAACTTTTGGTCTTGAGTTGCAATGCAATGATGGACTGGGGCTTCGTCCCTAGAACTCTAAAAAAGAAGCCGCCCGCCACAAACAACCGGGCCATCTCTGACTGCAGACCGTGTCGATCGTAGTCTACGGCTGAAGAGCTAGCCAGGCGAGTCGTTGTGTGAGAAGCCGAATGAGATGAGCCCGAGCTACGAGAGGGACGAAGACGGGTGTCGGCTGCGAGATGCATCAGGCCAATGCATTGGATTGGGTTGATACGTGAAGTGACCGGAGATTACAAGGTACATCTCAATATTATTACTATCATACATGAGACCACTGTACTTGCACTAAAGCCACGGCACCAAGATTCCAAGCCTGAGGTAGCATAAGCTCAGCAACCAGAAAAGCATAATAACATAAACACGATTAGATGCCAAATCCTATCTTAACAGGCGACGATCTCCACTGTGAGATTTGTTTTCCCACTAGTTTTCTCTCCTCCAGAGTTTGTGGAAATCCTTTTGAAGGACAAGACCCACAACGTTTACAGGGAACGTTATCAAGCAGTAGTACACGCTGCAAATTCACAGCTGCTTCTACAACAAGCTTAATATATCTTGTGAACCTCTCGTTCACTTGGTAGCCCCTAATGGAAAGCTCCATTAGATTATAATGCTTCAAGTCAGCAGGTCCCTTGTACTGGTGTACTTGGCCTAGATCCCTGTGATCACTTTTATTGCATTGGCAAACTGCAGAGTCTGACACCTGCATAACAGCATAAGACAGTCAGTAGTTTCGGTAGTCATGGTCGCTAATGTGCAAATGGGGCATGGAGCATCAGTAACTATTTTTCAATCTGCAATAGTTTTGGTATTTGTTAAATGCTTAAAAGGCACTCTAAAGGTTTTCCAATTAAATTTTTTGCTTCTCAAAACAAGTCAGCTTACTCTTCTATCATGACAATTTAACAAAAACATGCAAAAAAATTTCTTGATAAAAAGATGTATAGAAAACATTCTACTCTTAAACGTACCTGTACATAAACTCTCTTGAAGAGGGACGCAGCTTCCAATAAAAACATGACCCAGTCTAGGTCGCACTCTTCATGAATATGTCGAAGATAAAGGATCTGCAGATTCTGCAACCAAGGACGGATCAGTTTTGAATCTTGTGGTTGAATCCAAATCTGCAACGGGGATAAAAAAAAGTAAATTTCATAAAACTGACAAAACTATCACAAATCCACAAACTGGAGAAGTTATTGAGCAGTTTTACGGTCTAAAATAATGGCCATTAGTTTGAGGGCAGATTAGTAATTTTACTATTAATATAAAACTTACAAATGTATAGAGTTATACCATAAACTATATATCTGATGCGTCATTGTATCATAAAACTACAGATTTCAAGATCTATATATATCTTGTGAGCAATGTATCGTAAAAGTATGCATTTAATATATATGAAGCTTGGTCAATTCACATATGAAGATTGTTGTTTGCAACAAATTGCTTGAGATTATTATCAACAAACAATTGGACACAAGTATAGCCTTATCGATAAACAGACTCACCTTTCCACATTCGAAGTCCAAATCCAGTAGACGTAACATCATATTGCTTAGGAACTCACTGAGCTGAAAATCTTTGTGAATTTCTGTGCCTTGATTAGACAGGATTATCTCCGAAAGTTGAGGAACGTAACCAAAGGATAGCGGATGTAGATCCTGTAAAGATATCCAAGTCTGACAGTACAAACGGGTGAGGCTTGGAAGATAACTAAGCTCTACTCTTTCAAATGTGCAGTTAACAATTGTAAGCCTGGTAAGCAGAGGGTGATGTATCTGTAATTCGGACAGAATACCCCAGTCGCAGAAATTTAGGGTGAGGGACTTCAACTTGGTGCATGCATTCAGCACATGATTCAAGTCATCTGTGCCGAGCTTCAGACAGTGCATATATAGGTAAGTGAGGCTAGCAAATGCACTAGGACCAACATCCACGAACCTCATGAAACGTCTTCCATAGGCTGCCATGCCGTCTTCGGGGCAATCCACATCCAAAATTTCAGGATGCATCAGGAATTGTAACTCACTAATCTGTCGGTTGGCCACGGCATTGTCAACACAATGAATGATGTCGATAGACTCGTCCACCACGTGGAACCTTAGGCTTAAAAGGCTGATAGGGCTTCGCATGGTGTGTGCCAACATCCTCTTTGTAGCTTCAACCACGCTGGTGTTGCTTTGTGCTGCATCGTCACCAATGTGTATCTGGATGCTAGAACGGTAACTGAAAAGATGCCTCCACCGTCTTGAAAGGACGCTGGTCCTTGCCACCTCGTGCAGTTTCAGCCTCTCCAAGACGAACGTCAAAATGTCATCAGGAAGGTCGCTAAGTCTGTCTTCCTGCTCAAGCTCCTGCATGTTTAATCAGTTTTTGTAAGGTCAAACGTGCAGAGAGAGAAAAAAATAGGAGTAAAACAACATCCCTTTGAGAAATCCTAGCGAATGCAAACGATCCCATTGTCGGACCGTGCTTGTTTCGCAACCTAGCTTCGTACCCAAGAGCACGGCGGCTGATTAGCCGGTACCAGGAAAGAGATTCCCGTTCCACGACAGATGGCAATCCCCCTACCTGTCGTACCCCATTTCTGGAGCACTAGTGCTTACCGTATCAGTCCCTGGATCAGACGCGGATACGAACACTTACACAGATTGAATATCACAGAGTCATCATTTACATAATTAATATCAAGTCTCATACAAGCCTTCATACATAAAAGGTCTTACATCAACCGGCCAAGGGCCACTTTATTACAACAAGCATCAAGCTGGTGGGCTGCAACAACAAAACCACTTAAATACTACTACAGCGGAAGACGGAAACGGCACTAGCACAGGCATCTTGAGTGCAGATAGGACCCTACTCTCCATCCACATCCTCCACGTACTCTGGTTCTTCATCTGAAGGATTAAAGCAAGGGTGAGTACATAAGGTACTCAACAAGTCCTAACAACGAGGGATATTTTAATGCAAGGGTGAAACCAAAGGTTAGGCTGAGGGTTTATCATCTGGGCGGAAAGCCAGTTTTATGCAACGGTTGTTTGAAAAACAAAACAGTTCACAAACTATTATCAAAATTATCAGTGGTATTTAGTGGGGTTGTGACCCTGGGAGAGATGCAGTCCATCCCGCCAGTTCCCAAGTTTTAATGCTGGCAGGAAACCAGCGCACGGTTCCACACCGGAGTATTCCAAAAACACACCAAGGAAGTAACTCACACCGTTATACTAATCATTGTGTGGCACAAGCTTTCGCGTTGCCCATTACCGTGGAACACGGCTATCATGATAGGTTTTTAACTCTGCAGAGGTTGTACACAATTCCCCACATGGCATGCCAGCCCTTCCCATCGTCATGGATTGGACAGGCATACTAATGGTCCCGTACCTACTTGGTGTCACCACGGCACCACCACGGAAATACTGCAACCAGGGGCTTCACAATATCGTCATTATCATGTAGAAATGCCTGAATAAACACCATATGCCGGATCCCGACACCTGCTATGTCAAGTCTTCTCCTGGCTTCCGCCGCAACTCCTGCCCTCCAGGTGGGTACTGGGTGAACACTATAGTAGGGTGTGGTTCCAAACCTTTCCCATTCAAGGCATATGGTTGTACGAAAGGTGCTAGGCAAGGCGGCACATGAACCGGTCCTTATACGACCGAAGCAAGCATCTTCAATAGCTATCCTCAAAGGAGGAATCGCATCCCAGAGATAGGCCTCCCCACTAAGGACTACCTCGCCTGCTCCCGCCAGGAATATCCCCGCTATGGATTGCACAATTATCACTAGTATATTACCATCCCACGTTTCATATTCACACACACTCCGCCAAACACACACCATTTTACACCAAAAAGTACGTATAGCAAGATTAATTAAGTACACATGGTAATAAGTCCTAAGCAGCATATCATTTCAGCATATCATTAAAGAATTAATGATAGTGAATCCTAGGTCTAGCAATGGAATCGGGATAAGCAATGTCAAGGCATGGCAGTCAACAGTACTTAGGATTATACTCCCTCCGTTTTTAAATTGTTGTCGCCGTTGACTTTTTTATTTATATTTGACCATTCGTCTTATTCAAAATATATGTTCGAATATGCAAAATTATACATTATGTTTAAACTTACTTTGGAGATGAAACAAATCATAACAAAATATATAATATTTTTCAAACTTTTTTGAATAAGACGAATGGTCAAACATAGCAAAAAAAGTCAATGGCGACAACAATTTAAAAACGGAGGGAGTACTAAGCATTTAAATCACATTTAAACATCATGCACATTTATTTCTAAATTGGGCTCTAAGTTGGATATTTGTAAAAATAGGAACAACATGATCAAAGGGGTTAGAACTTGCCTTCACCAAAGTCTTCTTCTTCTAAGTCCTCGTAATCCGGATCCTCAGCTCCTTCCTCAAAGACTTGTTCCTCTATTTATTAAAAGCAAACGACGATCGAATAAATCTACCGATCAAACAATTTAAACTAATCGAGCAAATAAATCAAATGAAGACAAAAAAGAGATCAACAACAGAGGGTTTTGGTAACAATAAGTAGTTCATGATTTTAGATAAATTTTGGTGAAAGAATCACCCAAATCGGAGCTAAGATGAAAGAGATATAGATTTTACAAGTTTGCAACATAGGAAATAATTAGGATTAAGCTAAGTAATTAACCATAGGCATAATCCTAATTATTATGGAGTAAACAAGTGTTGCAAGATGATTAGGAGATAATCTAGTATTTTTAGGAATTTTATGGAATTTTTCTGATACAGGAAAGTGCTCGAAATAAACTTCTAGGTACAACTGCGGGTGGACTTAGCAATTTCCAGAGGCTGTGTGGCTGACAGGTGGGCCACTGGGCCCGGGTTCACTGTGACCCACTGTCCCGTGGACTAGGTCCACAGGGCTGTGGACCGGAGGTGGCATGAGAGGGCGGTCCACGGTGCACCACACCCGTGGACGCGTGCTGACGCGGCAAGGGAGACCGGGTCGCCGCGGGCCCGGGCGCTGACGTGGCGGTCACGTCGGATGGCGGCGCAGCGCGGCCAGAGCGCGTCGGAGCGGTGCGCGTGCGGCGGCGCGCGGTGGTGGCTCGCCGGAAAGCTCACCGGCAGCCGCTACCGAGCACGAAAAGCGAAACTACAAGGACCTAAAGAATCTACGCGGGAAGGAGAACCTAGCAGTGCTACGTGTTGACGACGAGAGCAACTGAGGCGGCGTCGCGGGCTCGCCGGAGTACGGCGGCGCGACGGGGTGCGAGGCGAAACAGGCGCGGGGTGGAAGATCTTGCGCGCACGAGTTGCCGTGCGCATGCGCGTACGCGCGTGGAGTGCAGCGCGCGCCTCAGCGTGACAGGGCACGGTCGAGAAGCCTGCCGGCGGCGTGGTTGCGCGGCGGCGGATGGCTGCGCGCGGTGCGGAGCTAAAGCGCTAGCCTCCAGCTAGGAATTGAAGCGCGCAAGAGAAAGAGGAGAGGGCCACGGTGCTCACGGTGGGCTTGTTGAAGACGGAGAGGGGGCGGAGGCAGCTCGCCGTCGTCGTGCGGTGGCCGGATCCCTAGCTTCCCGCGGACCCCATGCTCCGAGCTTCGGCTGCGGGAAAGAGAGACGGCACGAGGTTAGGGAAGGCACGGAGATGCCAAGGAAGAAGAGGAGGGAGACGGAGCTCCACCGTTGGCTCGTCGGAAGGTCGCCGGACTTGGAGAAGGAAGGTGGGGAAAAAGATGGAAATTGAGGCGCTGGAGTGGTAATGGCGAGGGCGTGAGCTCGGGAAGAGGAGGAGGGACGCAGCGCGGAGCTCTGCGGCTTTTAAAGGCGGCCGCGGAGCGAGCCGTTGGGCGCCGGCTCGAGACGGCGGTCGTCGGCTTGGTCGTCGTCGTCAAATTGTGACGCGACGGCTGCCAGAGGGAGGACGAGGCCCATGCGTGGATGACGCTGGCGCGACGACGGCCACAGTGCGGCAGACAAGACCGAGCGAGGCGGAGCTGGCGTGGCGCGACGTCACGGAGTGGAAGCTCGCCGGTCCTGGTCGTCGGTCCGTGCGGGAGGAGTGGGCGCGCTGCTGCGGAGTTGGTCGACGGGACGGAGCGACAGGACGGAGCGACAGGACGGAGCGACGGGGCGCGCGTGTGCGTGACGCGGCGCGCGCTGTAGCCGGACGCGACGAGGCGAGAGCGGCCGGCATGGGTGCTCCTGGCGCGGCGTCAGAAGGTGGGAGACGACACTGACAGGTGGGGCCCACCTGTCAGTGGCTCGGCGCGGAAGAGCAGGCCGGGCTGCTGCTGGGTCGGAGGGAACAGAAGCTGGGCCGCGGGCTGGCGCGCGGGAAAAGAAGAAAAGGCGAAGGGGGAGTGGGCCGGGGAAGGGAAAGGCGGCCCGGAAGGAAAGAAAGGTTTGAATATTTTTCAGAGATTTTCTAGGATTCAAATTTGAATGAAATTCAAATTTGAAAAAAGATCAAAACCAAATGAACACATAAATAAAATCAGGAAATTTCAAACATGCAGATGGTGGTGTTTGATGCACATTTAAAATTCGGAATTTTGAATTTGTCATGAATTTGACTTCTATTTTGATTGAATTTCGTTCAAATTTGAAAAAGTTCAAATTTTTAGTGATTTTTAAATATGGGCAAACACAGGGTGTTACACTACCGGACCTCCCCGTCCGACGACCACATCACGATCCAGCAACCTGTACCTAAATCTCGGTGCAAAGGCACAGTAGAAGGGAGAAACCCCCATACCTTGCTGACGCCGGGCTCGATCCCGGTGGCCTCGTGCAGGAGCACCGTCGTCTCCATGTTGGACTGGCGACAACTTCAGATCTAGAAACGACTGTGACGTGATTTGATTGTTTCGGATGCAGCAAGCGTAGAAAAGACCTCCTTCCGTATTGAATTTGGGATGGAACTGTGTAAAAACAGGAGGAAAAAAAAACCCGAGTCCGTTGCATTTCCGGAGTGAACTCCAACTCGTGCTGGCGGATTTGGCCCAGCCTCGCGTGACGGATCGACTCCTGAGTCCTGAAGGAGCTCTGCAGGTGAGGATGGTTTTGGGAGACATGCTTCCCAATCAAGATCTATTTTCCGTTTTCGTAGAAGATCAGAATGACTGAAAAGGAATATATTCTTGTGTTCACATCTTATACTGTTATACATGTTGGTAAGGCTTGTCCCAAAAAAAAAAAAACATGTTGGTAAGGCTCGAATCATTATCGATTCATACGTCACAGTGCACAACGCGCGCAGTCGAACATTTCTGTGTGTGGCTATCGTGCATGCCGTTTACTTGTTTTTCCTCCTGTTCCCGACGACGAACATGGCCCGCGCGCGGCAACCGAGACCGCGGATTGCACGCCGTCGGCGACGTCGTAGCAGGCCGGCGTCGTCTCGCCGTAGGTGACCTGCACGCCCGTGGGGCCGTCGCGGGCGACCCTGTACTAGAAGGTGGCCGGGCTGGCGTACTGCTGCTGGCAGCGCCATCAGCGGTCCTCCGGCCGGCTCGCCGGTGCGCCATCAGTGGCGGTGTCCTTACCGGCGCGCAGCAGCACTGGTGTGTTTGTTAAAATTTTGCACAAGAATGTCAGCGTAACTTGTGGAATCACGGAACATGTATTTTTTTCAAGCCCAAAAGCCCCCTAAACGACGTCTATTGCAAATTTTATCCGTTCTCTAGCACGAAATGGGCACCTATTCAAGGAAATGAAAATATGTGCCCAAACACTATGCCAAGTCTGTTCGATCGGGAAAAAAAAGGAGAGAAAAAAAAAAGTTGTGCTGAGTCGAACAAAAAAGTACTCCCTCCGTCCCGATTTAATTGACGTTTTAGCTCTTGGCATAGAGATTAAAAAAATTAGTACCTTAAAACTTAAACCCTAAAGTACGTAGAAAACGAGGATGAGATAGATAGAGATAGAGTTGTATTAAAAGCAAGTATTATAAGCACCATTCAGCTGACAAAAACCGAAGGAAGAGAGAGAAAACGGGAGAGAGAGGAGCTAGTGACTCGCTGCACGCCCGCTCCTTCTCTCAAACCCATCCACGTCTTGCACAGGGCATTAAAGAGTTGCGGGCCCCGCCACCACTTCTCGTCACGAAGTGCCTGCTGCCGGCGAAACCATAAGTCATGCTCTAAGAAAAAAAAAAGTGCATTGAGAAATAAGAATACCAATTATTCTTATAAAACTGATGGAAGCTAAAATGCCGATTAAATTGAGACGGAGGGGGGAGTAGTAAACTTCCGGCAACCCTTGGAGGCACCAAGGCGATTCAAGGATCCAGGCTCGCTACAGAACATCTGAAGACCAGAATCACAGAGCAAGCCATGCCCCAGTGCGCGCACCCTGACAGTTGACCGGTCGCGCATAAACAAATATTCATGGGCGACGCATCAACAGCGAGGGAACTGCCACGCGCGGAGAGGCCTCACGCGGCAAGCGCCAGGAACAGTAGCAGAACAGACGGAGCCGCCACAACCAGCGGGGCCATCTCTGTCAGAGAGCGCCTCGATTGCACTCTGCGGCTGAAGGTTGTGTGGGTCTGGGACGCCAATCGAGATGAGCTCGAGCTTCAAGAGGGACGAAGACTGCGAGATAGATAAGGCCAATTAGAGCTGTAAATAGATGCCCTTTAAAGTAACCTCCGATCCTCTTTAATTTAACTAAATGAACTAGATTTTCAAAATAAGAACTTATTTTGAAAATCTAATTCATTTGGCTGAACTAAAAATGGTAGGAGGCGACCTTAAGGCCAATGCAAAAGCGATCACTATATCGGCAAGCACTGGCACGGCACGACCTGGGAGCGTGCTGCGTGCGACTGTTCGTTGGATTGAGCCTTGGGAGGAGCTCCGTGCCTGTGGCCAAAGAGAGAAGTGACTGGCAATTCCAAGGCACATTAGCTTACCTTTTTTTTTTAGATGAGCTTACGGGGTGTTTGGAGCACGGAACTAGTAATAATTAGTAACAGGTTTGGCTGTCAATTAGAATGGACTAAACATAGATTGATTGCAAAACTAATTGCATAATCCATGATTACTTTGTGACTAGAATCCATTGATCCTAATTAAACCATAATTAGTGCATATTTACTCTCATTTTAAAGAGCATAAAAAGAGTTAATCGAGTAAATTTTGAGCAACAACTAGTAAAATTGTATGTAAGTTTAGGTTGTACGATAGATTCATGTTTTTCTATCATTCGATGCCACATTATTTTATTAACAGTAAAAGATTGTGGTATAATTCAATGGAGAAAGTATCATTTGAGAGTTCGAGACTTTAGTACGCTCCATAAAGAAATTGAAGTTGTTATAGAAAAAAAGAAGAAGAAATAAGCCTATCTCTTATTGGCAGCCCCGCGGAATGCTGAGCAGCTCTTCCACTGACTAGTGGGCCAGACTTATATATATCCGTTGACACGCGCCAAACGAGAGTCAGAATTTCGTCATTCATCATGGGCCACCTCACAACTACACCCCACACGTATCTTTGTGTGTTTATGGAGAATATGCATCCGCGCTACTCAACCAAGCTATGTCGATTTTGCTTCCAGGAGCTAGAGATTCCGTGGTTGGAAAATTGGGGATCTTCATGTGGTTAGGGTTCTTCTTCCGTTCTATGATGGCTCCGCGCGACCCTCGCCACCAGGCTCATGGGTAATAAAACAAAATCTCCTATTCTTTGATGATTTTGCATAAAATGATATTCTTTGTTATACAGTTACAATACTATTAGAATAATTATTACATTTTTATCATTGCGGACATTCTAATTTCTCTACATATTAACTTTTGAGGGACACAGGGAAGCATTCAACCAGTCACCCTCCTAAGATTATGCATATAAGAAATTTAACTAAAGTTTAATTTCTTTTGGCCAAATTTGTTGTTGACTAACTCGGACTTGGTAGACCACTCCATGTGCAATTTTTATCGAGAAAAAAATTGCATTCTTGGGATGAACCATTGCACAGAACGTCAGTAAGGTGGCTTTGCTAACAACACCTTAATATAATAGAAACTTGAAAGAATTGGGAATTTGGAATATGAATGTGCTACTGAGCAGGACAGACCTCCATTTTTGCAATGGTCTCTTTTATAGATATAGAAACTATCTTTCTTTCTTAGATACTTACAGAAAGTGGATACTGTTGCCACATCGAATCACTATGTAATACAAAGGTGTGTTGTCTCATAGTTCGTCTGATGCGTAACACGTAATCTTCAGACGGTTTATCAGTCCACCTGTAGAATACGTGATTGTTTTAGTTGTCTCATAGTAACCGCATCTTTTCCTAACTTATGGACGAGCAAAAGAATATTTATGAGTTGCATGACAACTATAACTCATACAATGTGCAGTGTAAGGCGTCTCATACCTTTAAATTTTAGCACATGAGGTGATTGTTTCGCGAAACAGCCGTATCTTTCTCTCACCACCTCTCTCTTCCATCTCATTAAAAATTCTATATGGCGCTGCATGAGACTGTTTACATGTAGCATTGTACCTGCCCTAAGGTCATAAATGTACTGACTTTCATCTTTTCTACAAATACAGTTTATGCACTACACACCCCTAATTAAATGTTTGAAAAGGAAAAGTGATGTGTTTTTCTCATTTAATGGGGGTTTGCAATTTTTCTTACGCTAGCATCCTGTTGCCTATTGGACCGAGCACTTCCTGACCTTCCTCATAGCACAACCGGAAACGTAGGAAAGGGAGTTCAGAAGCTGGACGTTCTTGAACTCTATGATATCTTGCTTTTGTTTCCTTGTCTTCTTTGACTCCCAGATTTCGACATCATCATTCTGGATCAGCGGTTCACGGTCCAGCGTGTCAAGGACGGACTGCACAGCGCGCTGCCCTGAGCGAAGTCGGATGTCAAGCTGCCGGCGTTGCCGATGACATTTCCCATGCGGCCATGC